>VDFB02026320.1:114207671-114232433 GCA_007258455.2 Sequoia sempervirens | reverse complement strand
TTATACTTTGATAGATTTTTCCAAGCATCCATAGTTTGTTGGAAAGCACCTTTTTTAAGATTTTAGCCATAGCAGTGAGGAAATGAACTGTTCGATAAAATTCTTTGTTAGACATGTATGGAAAATGTGGTAGCATAGAAAAGGCGGTGAGCTGTTTGAAAAAGTGCCTCAAAGAAATTGAATCTCATGGTGATGGACATCACCATGAGACCACATTTCTTTGGGGATTTTTTCCAAACAACTCATTGCCTTGTCTATGCTATTGCTTACTATTATTATTTCGTATATTCCTTCCAAGCATCCATAACATAGATAAGGTAGTGAACTATTTGAAAATATGCCTCAGTAAAAAGTGGTCTCATGGAATGCCATGACAAGAAAATGCAATTGGAAGTTGCTCCTACTTATTACTTATGCTATGTGAAGTAATTGCATCACTGCTTATGTTGACTTTCTAAACAAATATATTGTAGTTGAAATTTTTTCATCTATCAACATCTAGTTATTAGCTATGGAATGTGAAGTAATACTTTGAGTTTGAAAGATGTGCAATGTAACATAATCAATGATATGAATATAAACTACACAAATATATTAAGTACAATTCATTAGTTAAACTCTTTATTCTATTACCTGCATGTAGGTTTGAATAATTTCATTGGCACTGGGAGGTGTTCCCACAAAACCTCCAATATTAGCCTATTCAACATTGAAAATCACATATTAAAATACTATTCATTAAACAATGTTATTAACATGTAATAAATTTATAATTTTTTACTAGTTACATACTTCAATGGTAGATGCAGTGGATAAATAAGTAGGTGTAGCCCGCTAGTGTATCCAATATCAACACTATGAACCTACAATTTTATTAAAATCATAAAACTAAATTAGTTAATCTTGCATTTCAAAATTAAAATTTAATAAATTAAATTCAATGAACATACTAACTTTTATCTAAGTATTAATGCCATAATCCTCTTGCAAAATGTTAGTGTCCCTCTCCATCTCCATAGCTACAAATGGATCCTAGGTAGCAATCTCCTAAGTGTTAGTGGGGTCATATGAACAAGTCACCTCACAAGATTGACACAAATGGGTTCGAAGGAAACCACTCAAAGACTCCCCTGGATGGCACTATAGAATAGGGCTGGCATGTTGGATGACACTCTAGGTCAAAGAGTTGATCGCCTACAAATTCTCTTTGTCGACACTCTCCTTTGTGACAAAAGGGATAACGATGTGCTCATGAGGCGGCCTAGTGAGAGGTCGTCTCCCTTTCTGCATAGGATCCTATTGTGCACCGGGTCTATCCTGAGCCAACTCCCCACCTCTCCCCTGGAAGTCCGTCATATCAAAATAATTTGAGATTTTGTTCAATATGAACTCACAGTATAGTTTCCTAAGGAAATATTGCAAGACTTCACAATTGTTGCATAGTGGGTAATCAAAAACCATGTACCACCTATCATAAGAAAGTTCCTAATCTATTGGTGGTGGCACCAATGAATAGGAAACTCTTCGCATTGAGGGAGAGATTTACATTTGACCGTGGGTCAATGAATAATGTGCACAAATCACCTTTTTTATTTTTAAATCTTTTACATCTTTATATGATAATTTATCCATGTAATAAGCCCTAGCTGACTGCCTCATATCTTGCAATCTAGTTAGTTGTTTGTTAATTGAATCTTTCAATAAAGTTTCCAGGGTCATTCTTTCCATGGTTGAACCATTTGGATCACTCAACCTCTTGATTAAATCCTCAATTTTTTTTATTGTTCTCAATTTCAGTCATTGCTAGGAGGGTATTGAGGGATTGGTGGAGGAGGTTGTTGTTTTGGTTGATTAACTTGAGGATTTTGTTGTTGAGAATTTTTTTCCTCTTGTTTTTTCCCTGCTTGTTGAGGATTTTGAGGGTTTGCTGGTTGATTTACATCTACAAATTCAAAAAATAAATATCAAATTTACAACCTAAAACTAACAAATTCAAAATAAAAAGAAAACAATCCTTACCTCTCAAACCTCCTCATTGACGTGGCAGTATCCTGGAAATGAAATAGTAACCGTTGATGAAGAAATTCATAAAATAGCTCCTCCTAGAACACAAGTGCGAAATATTGGGGTTTTGGCTATGGCCAAAAAACAAAACATAGTCACAAGTAAAAATGAATTAATTTTTTTTTCGTTTTAATAGGTCATAACACGAGTGTGTTATAATGTGCTCATATTATGGGCTTGTTGTGGCTGAGCCTCAGGCTCGACACACCAAGCCATAATGCAAGCGCATTATAACATGAGCACATTATAATGCACTCACGTTATGAGTTTTCAAGAAAAAATTCAAAAAATAGCCACAAATTAGCTACCCATCTTCATGCAGTAGACCATATGCTAAACACCTATAATGACATGCATCCCACTCAACCAGTAGAACATGCATGAGTTCTTGAACTATGTTGCACAATTATCCAACCATATTAAATTTTGACCGTATGTTATGCCCCTCTAAGCCAAATCGCTGTAGAACATTTGGAAGCAACCTTGCACGAACTCTGGAGAATGTGTGTGATCATCACTAATATAAAAGTGATACTCCCTCAATACCTTCCTTTGGTCCTCTATACTATCAACTGCATGAATGAATGCTATGTGCATAAATATCAAAACCTATGTAGAGTTTTAATATTGATACTACACCTCATGTTGTGGCCACAAAGTGTAGTTCTCTACAAAGTTGACCACTGAAACCATGCTACCAACTGGAAAGGTGTCCTTGCATAGTTTAAATTGCATGTCTAGCCATCGAGATCTATGGGTATTCCTTGCATACTCATACACTATGGTGTCATAGAACATGGACATAAACTGATACATTGGAATCTTTTGAATAACCAAATCACACATTTTTGCTTGATTACCATCTTTTGTAGCGTATGCCACTGTTTTATACTTTCTAAACTCTACTAGTTTTTGTCCCACCTCCTTCGTGCTTCACATATGTTGTCATACTGACATTCATTGTAAGCCACTGCAACATTGACATGAACCATCCAAGCATGTTGTCCTATAGAATATTTTTCCATCCTCTATTTAACTTAAATTTTTTGATAAGAACTCTCTCAAAGATGTTCGTGGGGCTTGTATGCCACAATCCTAGAAAACATCGTTAGTATGAAAATCTAAATGTATAGAATGATAAACATCATAATGGTTAGAGAATTCAATATGTAGTCTACAACACCAAGTAGTGCGTGTGTGATTTATCTTGACATAAAAAAAGTTTAATTATTTCAAAATATCTTTGACAAATACTAATTTGAGGATAATCCTGTTGAAATTTACAAAAAAATTGGGTTTGAGTCGTATCTAAAAAATGCTTTGGATGTGGCTCACGGTTCTGACTACTGATTCTCCTTCTTACCACATCCCTTTCATTTGAAGATAGCCTTGTGTTATTCTTCCAATACTCTTCAATTAGTGTTCTCAATGGTTCAACAAAAATTTTATCTTTTCATGGCAGTCTCCTCAAGAATTCCCATAATTCCTTTGAATCAATGCCCTCAATTCTTTTCCACCTTTGAATGACTTGTTGGATATTGCTGATATGTGGTTGTCATTGATGTCAACACTATTTCCATTAATGTCTTTAAGGTTGTACATGTCAAATATATTGATAAAATTGTAATAAAATAAGTTACAGGTTGCCAGTGATGTAGTGAAGTTTAGTATGGTGGCTAGCTCAGTATATTGATGATAAGAGGTTGTAAATTAAAGGGTTTATTGAAAATTATATCTAGTTTATCCACATGAAGTTTTAGAGGTTCACATGAAGATTTGATTGAGTTATGAGTATCTTTGTTCTGACAATTGTTCAATTGCTTTAGTTGGTATTCCTAAAAGAAGATGATGTGATTCTAGTAATTTGAGTTGTTGCAGATGCTTCTGTAGTGATTCATGATGCTTGTGGATGTTTCTAGATCATGCTCTATCTATTTTGTTGGTCTGCATTGATCGTTGTGCTCACAATTGGCGATTTTCTTCTGTGAGTTCATGTTTTTCATGATCATGGCTGACAGGGTGATTGTAGTGTGTTGTGGATCTTCAAGGAATAATTTTTGAAGGTGTTTCATGTTCGAGACATGTTGTTTTGGGTCCTTACTATGTTTTGGTTGACATTGTTTGGTTTGCATTGATAAATTGCTAATTTTTTTGGGCCAACATTTTGTACACATTTCATATTTTGTTGGGTCGACATGTAGTTTGTGTTATCCTTAGTTGCAGATATATATGATCGATTGTTTATACCATTTGATGCCATGCTATGTGATGTATGCTCTATGCTAAGTGTAAATAATGTTCTAATCTTTCAAAAGAAAAAGTAAAGTGCGAAGAAGAGTGAGTAGATGAAATTTTTTATGTGCTTAACTAGAACTGTAATTAGGCATTATAAGATGTTATTTTCTTAGTCCAAAATCTTATGGATGTAATTTGAATGTGACTGTGAGATAGCGATTCTTCTTTTGGGTAGTAAGCCTCTTGTATTTGAGCAGTGAGCTTTAGGCAGTGCACCTAAATACATGTGCACTCCCCATTTATAATACTTTTAACATAGTATAATCTTGTGGACTAACCTCCACCATGGTTTTTCCCCTAACAGAGTTTCCATGTAAAAATATTGGTGTTATGTTTTTTTTTTATGTGGTGATGGTTTATGCTTTAATGTTTATTTATCAGATCTGAGAATAATTTTAATAAGTATAATTTTTGTGACAACTGATTCACCCCACCTCTCAGTTGTTTGCTCTTGTGTTTTCAACAATTGGTATCAGAGAAGGTTCCTCCAGAGAAGCTTGACTGCTTGAGGTGATCCAAGATGGTGACATATAAGAAGGATAGTTTGAGATTTGATGGAAAAAATTATTCTCTGTGGAAGACTTGAATGGGGTGTCATCTAAGATGCATTGGTGAACCTTACTGGACAATTACAAAGAATAGGTATATCATCCCACATAATGTTCCTTCTATTGCAAGTGAGATTAAGAAAGTCAAGTACAATATCAAGGCTAAAGAAGCATTGTTGAGTGCTTTGAATTATTCCAAGATGAAAAATGTAATGGAGTTGAAGAGTACTTATGAGATCTAGAAAAAGTTGGAAACTTTGTATGAAGGTGGTACCCATGTGAAGTTTGCTAAGTTGCAAAGCCTGAAAGGGAAATATGAAATGTTGAGAATGGGTGAAAATGAGAACATCACTTCTTTTATGTAGAGAGTGAATGAACTTGTGTGTAGTATTAGATGTGCTAGTGGAACATTGGAAGAATTAGAAATTGTTGCTAAAGTGCTCAAATCCTTTCCTGTTGCATACAAACAAAAAGCTATTGCTATTGAGGAGATCTAGACTATGACAAATGTAACCAGAGACATGTTGATTGGTAAGCTTGTTGATTTTGAGTTAAGTGAGTTTGGTGAATCTCTTCCTAAGAAAAAATCTGCATTCAAAGCTACTATCTCCAAAAAAGATAAGAAAAGATATGATCCGAGAGAAAGTTCTTCTAGAAAAATGTCCAAGTATGAGCAGGAAATGAGAGAGATTGAAGAAGAAGAGAAACTAGATGAGCTTGAAGCACTTATTGTCAAGAGGGTAGCCAGAGGAGAAGGTAAGTATAAAGGGAAATTTCCTCTTAAATGTTTTTCTTGCAATAAGATAGGTCATTTTACCTCAAGGTGTCCGAAAAGAGTTCCTAAGCCAAGACCTAACAAGCTCGGATTCTGAAGAAAGTGTTATTATGCTGCTGATGAAGGTGTGACAGATGATGAATCTAATAAAGGGAATTTAAGTGAGGAAGAATGGGTATTTATTGCTATCAAAGAAAATGATCAAGTACCTACTAAATCTACTAGTTGCATAAATGTGGACAAAGCTCTAGCTACCAGAGTTGAAGACTAAATATGAATGGGTGATTGATAGTGGATTCCCTCATCGCATGATAGGTGATAAAAGTAAATTTGTGAGCTCTGAAAAGTATGATGGTGGTGTTGTAATATTTGGTGATGACAAAGATGGTATAATCAATGGAAGAGGATCCATCTCTCTTGATGGTAAGAATAATACTGATGATGTTCTATATGTGGAAGGTTTGAAGCATAATCTCTTAAGTGTTGGACAGATGGTTGAAAAGGGACACAATTTTCAATTCAAGGATGGAAAGTGTAGAATATGGGGGAGTTCCAAAAATGTGATTGCATCTGGTACAAAAATAAAAGGTAATATCTTTCACCTAAGTGCTACTAGTAAAAGTTGTCTGATTGGTCAAGTTGATGAAAGTTGGTTGTGGCGTAGGAGATTGTGTCATGTAAACTTTGACAATATTATCAAGATAAGTTCAACTCAAGAAGTGAGAGATATTCTTAAGTTGATAAAACCTACTAATGCTATAAGCAAGGAATGTCAGTTAGGGAAGCAAACTAGAGTTTCATTCTAGAGCAAACAACATTGTTCGAATGAAGTATTGGAGCTTGTACATACTAACTTTTGTGGTCCTTCTCGAGTCAGAAGTTTACAAGGAGATAGGTATTTCATGTTACTTATTGATGATTATTTTAGATTGATGTGGGTTACTTTCTTAAGGGAAAAATATGAAACTCTAGAGAAATTCAAGATCTTTAAGGCTATGGTTGAGGTCGAGACAAGTTTGAAGATTAAATGTCTGAGATCAGATAGAGGTGGTGAATTCACCTTCTATGAGTTTAATTATTTTTGTGAAGAGCATGGGATAAAGAGAAAATTATCTACCCCGCGAACCCCTCAACAAAATGGAGTTGTGGAAAGGAAGAACAAGACAATTCAAGAAGCTGCTAGAACCATGATGCTAGAAGGAAATGTTTCACATATCTACTGGAGAGAAGCTGTGAGTACTATTGTTTACACTCTCAACTCGGTATATGTCAAAGGTGATACCGGTAAGACTCCTCATGAGCTATGGTTTGGTCATAAGCCTACCATTAAATATTTCAAAATATTTGGGAGTAAATTCTATATCAAAAGAAATGAAGATATAGGAAAGTTTGATGCTAGAACTGATGAAGGAATCTTTCTTGGTTATTCTACTAAAAGTAAAGCCTATGGTGCTACAATAAGAGATTGAGGAAAGTAATTGAAAGTGCTAATGTCAAGGTTGATGAAGACACAATTAGATCATTCAGAACCTATGGATATGCTTCAAATAATCAAGATGATAGTTCAGATAAAGGAAAGAAAGTTCAGATTCTAAATCAAGTTTAGATCATTCTAGAGGAAGAAACTAGTGAAAGTGCAAAAGTGAGATCACAAGAGCTTGAATTTCAAGAATACCCTAAGACTCTAAGGTATGTAAGAATAAATCATTTAGAAGATCAGATTATACGTGATAAGAACAAAGGTGTTCAAACTAGTAGAAGAATTGTAGAAAAATATTGTTTGATCTCAAAGACTGAGCCTAACAGTGTTGATGAAGCATGCAAAGATGAACACTGGGTGGAAGCAATGAAAGAAAAACTACTACAAATTGAGAAAAATGATACATGGACTCTTGTTCTTGGACCTAAGGAAAAAAAATGTAATTGGAACTAAATGGATCTTTTGAAACAAACTGAATGAGAAAGGTGAAGTTCTTAGAAACAAAGAAAGACTTATGTGCAAAGGATATTCTTAGATGGAAGGAATTTACTTTGAAGAAACTTTTTCTCCTATTGCTAGGATTGAAGCTATGAGACTATTTCTAGCTTATGCTGCTTACAAAAACATGAAGGTTTATCAGATGAATTTCAAGTCAGTATTTCTAAATGGTGAATTGGACGAAATGTATATTGAGTAACCTGATGGATTTCAATTGACTAATCAGGGAGATATGGTTTGTCAGTTGAAGAAAGCATTGTATGGACTTAAGCAAGCCCCAAGAGAATGGTATGCCAAACTGGACAAGTATTTGTTGAGGCTTAGATTTAAGGATACTTTTGAGTATCTCAGAGGGAAGCTAGGGGTGATTACCCCTCCTAATCAGAATTAAGGTGCATTGACTTGCATCAGTCCATGCATTTCATAGTCATATCTTGTGATCCAGATTGATGTTGTGGTGGCTGCTACTCAGGGGGAGTAGTCAGATGTTCATAAATGTGGTCCAAAGCTTGTGTGGAGAAAGATAATATGTATCTTTGTCATTGATGTCAAAGGGGGAGAAGAGTCATGTGAAAAATTGTGAAAGAGTTAAGGAGAAAAGAGTCAAAATCTAAGGGGGAGAAAGTGCTAAGAGAAAGTATCATTGATGGTGTTTTCACATCATGTGTTGCCATCAATGTCAAATGGAGAGATTGTTGGATATTTTTTATATGTGGTTTTCATTGATGTCAATGCTATTTCCATTAATGTATTTAAGGTTGTACATGTCGAGGATATTGATAAAATTGTAATAAAATAAGTTACAGGTTGTCAGTGATGTAGTGAAGTTCAATATGATGGCTAGCTTAGTATATTGATGATAAGAGGTTGCAGATTAAAGGGTTTGTTGAAAAGTATATATATTTTATCCACATGAAGTTTTAGAGTTTTGCTTGAAGATTTGATTGAGTTATGAGTATTTGTGTTTTGAAAGTTGTTTTTTTGCTTTAGCTAGTGTTCCTAAAAGAAGATGATGTGATTCTAGTAATTTAAGTTGTTGTGGATGATTCTGTAGTGATTCATGATGCTTTTGGATGTTTCTAGATCATGCTCTATTTGTGTTGTTGGTCTGCATTGATTTTTATGCTCACAATTAGTGATTTTGTTCTGTGAGTTCATGTTTTTCATGATGATGGCCGACAGGGTGATTGTAGCATGTTGCAAATCTTCAAGGCATAATTTTTTAAGGTGTTTTGTGTTCAAGACATGTTTTTTTAGGTCCTTACTATGTTTTGGCTGACAATGTTTGGTTTGTATTGATAAATTGTTTATTATTTTGAGTCGATAGTTTGTACACATTTCATATTTTGTTGGGCTGACATGTAGTTGGTGTTATGCTAAGTTGTAAATATATATGATCGATTTTTTATACAATTTGATGAGATGGTGTGTGATGTATGCTCTGCGCTAAGTGTGAATAATGTTCTAATCTTTTGATAGCAGAAGTAAAGTGTGAAGAAGAGTGAGCAAATGAAAGTGTTTATGTGCTTAACCGAAACTGTAATTAGGCATTAGAAGATGTTATTTTCTTAGTTCAAAATCTTTCAGATGTAATCTGAATGTGACTGTAAGATAGTGAGTCTTCTTTTGGGAAGTAAGCCTCTTGTATTTGAGTAATGAGCTCTAGGCAGTGTGCCTAAATGCATGTGCATTCCCCATTTATAATACTTTTAATAGAGTATAATCTTGTGGACTAACCTCCACCGTGGTTTTTCCCTATATAAGAGCGAATTTGCACCCTAGGCGCAACTCCCCTTTTTGCCTCTATACACTTTAGAAAACCTAAGTGGGAGGCTTAAATTTACTTAAGCCCATTGTTGGTAGTCCACTTGGCACCTGTCTTATGTGTTAGTGGAGGTGTTTCTATCAGGGATGCCCACGCGGCGTGCAGACATCTGCGTGGCATGCTTACGTCCCTAGCAGATTCTTGCGGCTAAGCCAACAGAGGTGTTACTCTTCCCATTAGCAGCGAAGTTGTAATGCTTCCTTTGGCCACCTGACCTGAATATGGTTGTTTTCTTCCTCATTCCTTCATATTCAGTCTTTGAACTTTCATTTGGAGGTTGGAAGAAATCTTGAACAAACTTGGCTCTCATACTCTCACTCTCACAAGCTCACTTCCAAGAATTCCAATAATTCCAAGCATTCCATTGTAGCAACATCACACTCCATCACTTCAGTAGAGAACATTTGGGACCACACCATTGTAGTAGAGGTTTGAGTTCCTCTCATTTCTCCCCCAAGAAGCCTTGAGTGCTCTTGGTGGAGGTGGTAAGATTCCCTCTCCTCTCCTCTATCACTTGGTTGAGTAGCATAGTACTATTTTGTAGTGCTTATTTACTCTTTACTTTATCATTTCTTTATCATATTTCTTTGGTTGTTCGTGGAAGTGGAAACACCGAAACAGGGGTCTGATTGAGGCAGGACCCTATGCAGTCACCCCCCAACATTCTCTTTATTGTTGTGTGTAAGTGGGTGCATTTTGAGGAGCTAGCTGGTGAACAGGGTCTTCTACGAGATTGTCTTCATCCCCTTAGCTTTGGTATATCTACTTTATCACCTTCATTTGTACTTCTCATGTTTTATAGTACTATTTTGTTCTCTTAGAAGTAGTTAAGTTGGGTTGTTATTCATTTTGGCAAGTCCAACCTTGTCTTTGTTGTGATCTGACTGTAAGGACTACAATGTGTTTTTGAGATGCCAGCACTCCACACTGTTGTTTGAATTTTGCGCTGACATCCTCAGGCAAAGAGCTCCCAGAGGCACAAAGTTGGACCTAAAAAATGACTCGCCTAGCCCTATCTTGAAACTCGAGATTGTAGAGTGATCTTAGGACTTAAAAATCCTCATCATTCTCATCCTCATACCCTAAACATTTCACTTAGCTGAGGTAAGTTAGGGAAGCCTCTCACATCTTGACCCTCCGTGACCTAGGGTCTTGCACGCGGTGGTCCCCCTCTCTTACATTTTTGGTGAACCTAACATGAACCATTTTGGTTTTGTTCTTGTGATACTGACAATCCATTTTCTCATACTCTAGGAGTGTTGTAGGTGTGAGTGTTGTAAGGCTATCACCTTGCAACCCAACCTACGACCCCTAGTTGACATAGTTGGAAGGTTCCAAAGGTATTAGATGATGAAACATTAATTGGGTCACCATCTTATCTAATAACCATTGGGGGCATTGTCTAGTGTGCGTAATGGCCTCTTTTTTGCATCAACCCATCCCTTTTGTGCAACCTATGGATAGTAGTGTTAGCGTAACCTTTAGTTCACAGGACCTGCCAATGGGTTTCAACAGGGAACCATCTCCTCTTTACATTCCTACACGAATCAATGGGAACATTGTATCTGGTGTTCTCATTGACCCGACATCACAAGTGAATATAATAACAAAGGAGATTATACTAATTAACATTTTACACAAGGATGGTTATGATGCTCCCATAAGTTTCATTTGCACACATGATAGGATTTTTGTACCCCCTGGGGTAGCATTATCCTATCGATCTTAGTCAGACCTAAGTCTGTAAACCTCTTGTTTAATTTCATCTGTGGGTCCAAACTCATCCGTGTAAATTTGGGTATCCCTTGGTTGGTAGCGATGAACGCAATACCCTCCATCGTGCATAAATGTTTGAAATTTATCCATAGAGGTTCTATGCACATGATCCATGACACTGGTTATCAACTACCGATTGCACATGGTAGCTACTCCTTGGATCACCCATGGCCTACATCTGTGGGTCCCCTTCCACCTAGGATGGACCTTTTGCATAAGACATCAAAATTATAAGAAAGGATGTCTGAGGCTGAAGGTGAGGTATCCTCCCTCGCCCTATGCTATTTTGCATAGGGCTTGTCTAAAGGATGACAATGAAGCCGCTAAGGCTCAAAAGAGGAAAGAAGAGAAGTGGTCTTGTGATCCTCCTTCTTCTTTTGTTGCCCAGTTGAATGCTTCTTCTCACTCAGTCGTGGTACCATCGAGTTCTACTCCTCATTTGCAGGAGAACCCTTTAGTGCCCGCTTGGCAAAAACCTAAGCGTCTCGCATTTGAGCTTCCTATTTTGTTGATGAAGCCTAGACCCGTTTGATATGAGAGGGAGAAGATCCTTCGAGGGGAGTCCTCCCTATCTCAACCATTGTAGCCTCCTACTACCCTTGCTCCCAAGGCAACAAGAAGAAAGAGGCCCACTGTCAAGGCTCTTCAGTCGACTCCTCTTGTCGCTCCTCATCCTACTCCCCCTACTCCTGCACATGAACCCATTCCTCCGCATGAAACAACCATAGTGGACGTTCCTATGGTCAAGAAGGAACTTTTCACCCCTTCACAAGCTCCAGATTCTAACTCCAAGAGTCATAGAAACCACCTTTCATGTGAGCAGAAGGGTTGGTGAAAGGCTCTCCTAGCCGAGCAGGCTGCCTCATAGTAGAAGGAGGAAGAAATGATCACTTCTATTTCAGGACCTCTTGTCATGTCTCCTTCCTCCTTGTTGTTTCTCTTCAACTTGATTCACTCCTGAATTCTGTTGCAAGCACAAATGCTCCTAACCCTAAACAAGTATAGGTGTTTATCACTCCTTCAGCAGAGCCACCTTTGTTGATGTCCATCTCGGATATTCAAACCTTCCCTAAGCTCATGAACATGGTTAACACTCCAGTCATGTCCACTATGGTTCTATCCTCATCTTCCTCTACACCCCTAGCTTTGTCTGTGAGGAGTTCATCCCCTTCAACAAAGAAAGAGGCAGAGGTTGGTCCTTTGGGAATCAAAGGACGTAAGAGGAGTCCATCTTCTTTGCAAGGTGGCCCTATGATGACTTGTTATGTCTTTGTGAGAGAACCAATCCCAACTTCCTTTGAGTTTGTCACCACTCCCAAATCATTCGGTAAGCCTAGCGGTGGATCTCAGGCATAACCTGCACTATTTGCTGAGAACAAGCATGATGCTCTCATGGGGTACATTTTTAATTCCATGGATGAAGTCCCAGCCTTGTTGGCGATCTTCACAAAATCATTGACCTTGACTCCACAGGAGCTCAGTGGAGAGGACCTCTAGGGGCCCTCTTCTTTGGCCCTTGTTGCAGGAGGGTTGGATGCCCCTCCTCTTAACATTCCACCCTTGCAGGGTCATCCTCCTTCCCCTTATGAGGATATAGATTGGGAAGCAAATTACCTCTTGGATGATCAATGTTAGGAGGAGGTCCCCTTTTCTTGATCTTGTGTGTGTGTGTGTTTTGTGATGTGTTCTCCCGTACTCATGCTATGTGTTCCTGGATGACCCTTGTCACACTTGTTGGTGCTTGGATAGAGGTGTGGTTTTTGTGTTGTAAACCTTCTTCTATTTGTACCATAATTCTTCCATGTTTGTGAGTGACTTTCAATAAATTGGTGACAATGCAAAGCGTTGGGGCATTTAGGCTTCCCTTCCATGTTGAACTAATTTTTTATTTTTTATTTTGTTTTTTGTGCATTCTTCTTGATCTGGTTGGGGATTGATGATCTTTCACCTTGCATTGTGGTTACCTATTATTTTATGAGCTTAGAAAGATCTAACCCTGCTAAACTAGATCCCCCTTATGTCCTTTGAGTTGTCCCTCCTATGTGTGAAAACACTCCTCTTTAACACTTTGATTTTCAAAAAATGTATTCGTTGCCAACAAAAATTTTCTTGAAAATCTTCTTGACATATCTTCCTTAGATTTATATTCTCAATTTGAAACCCTAACGAAACATGTTTCCTTCATCATGGGTTTGTAAAGAAAGGACTTGAAGACCTTCCTTTAAGTGGGAACTACTTTGACTTCCCCTCGTGTGGGGGAATGCCTTCAAAATTCCTTGATGAAGTGAGCATCTTTCGAAAGGATTCCTTGATGATGAATCACTCTAAGAAAAATAGTTGTTTTTGAATTGTGTTTCCCTTGAGCAAACCCCCCTTTCTTCTTCACGGCGGGTTCCCTAGGAACCCTTTCTTTAAAATCCTTTATGATAAATGGACTTTTCCACATCTAGCCTAGGGGCATCCGACTAGGCTTATTCCATTCACCCTTCCGCGTCTAGCTTGGGGGTAGCCTGGTAGACCTTACTATTCAAACAATACATCCCTTGAGTGGACCCCTCTCCTTTTGAAAGTTTCCCGAGGGAGCCTTTTCAAAAAATTTCGGTCTGCATGACCGACCACTTTTACACATGCTCTATCTATATGTAGATGTTTCGCTGCTTTAGAAACACTCTATCTATGGGTAGATGTGTCACTGCTTTAGACATGTTCTATTTGTAGGTAGACATGTCACCACTTTTAGATGTGTCCTATCTATAGATGGACGTATCACTGCTTTAGACATGTTCTATCTGTGGGTATAAATTTCACCACTTTTAGATGCATCCTATATGTGGGCAGACATATCGATGCTTTAGACATGTTCTATCTATGGGTAGACGTATTGCCACTTTTAGATGTGTCCCATCTGCGAGTGGATGTATCGACAGTTTTTGAAATAATCTATCTATAGGTAGATGTGTCACCGCTTCTTGACTCTGTGGAGTCTAGTTTCTATGGGGGGTTGCTTCCTTGCAGGTCTGTGGGCCTATAAGACACTTTGTTCCACCTTCATAGTTCCAATCAGCTATGAAGTCCTTCGCATCTCTTGCACCTTTGGTTATGCCAGACCAAGTACTGATTCCTCGACAGTTTAGGTATACTTTTCTAACCCTACTCTCTTCTTGATCTACTTTACCAAGCATTCATTAGTACTCATGCTCGCTAAAGTGGGGGAAAATGTATAAGAGAAAATTTTTACCCTAGGCACAATTCCCCTTTTTTCCTCTATACACTTTAGAAAACCTAAGTTGAAGGCTTAAATTTACTTAAGCTTGTTGTTGGTAGTCCACTTGGTGCTTGTCTTATGTGTCAGTGGAGGCATTTCTATCAGGGATTCTTGCATGGTGCACAGACATCCATGTGGCATGCTTACATCCCTGGCAAATTCTTGCGGCTGAGCCAACAACATTTTTACTCTTCCCATTGGCAGCAAAGTTGTAATGCTTCCTTCGGCCACCCAACTTGAATATGGTCATTTTCTTCCTCATTCCTTCATATTCAGTCTTTGAAATTACATTTGGAGGTTAGGAAGAAATCTTGAACAGACTTGGCTCTCATACTCTCACTCTCACAAGCTCACTTCAAAGCATTCCAAGCATTCCATTGTAGTAACATCGCACTCCATCACTTTAGTAGAGCATGCTTGGGACCACGCCATTGCAATAGAGGCTTTAGTTCCTCTCATTTCTCCCCCAATTAGCCTTGAGTGCTCTTGGTGGAGGTGGTAAGCTTCCCTCTCCTCTCCTCTATCACTTAGTTGAGTAGCATAGTAATGTTTTGTAGTGCTTATTTTCTCTTTACTTATCACTTCTTTATCTCGTTTCTTTGGCTATCCATGGAGGTGGAAACACCTAAATGGGGGTCTAACTGAGGTAGGTCCCTATACAACCACCCCCCCAACATTATCTTTCTTTTTGTGTGTAGGTGGGTTCATTCCGAGGAGCTAGCTGGCGAACAAGGTCTTCTACAAGATTGTCTTCGTCACCTTAGCTTTGGTATATCTACTTTATCACCTTCATTTGTACTTCTCGTATTTCATAGTACTATTTTGTTCTCTTAGAAGTAGTTAAGTTGGTTTGTTATTCATTTGGTTTGTCTACTCTTGTGTTTCCAACACGGCTATTGATAAATTTTTTCTATTAATTCTCAATTGTTCACTCGTCTTTCTAATGAGATGAGAACTCTTTGTTTGACTACTTACTAAAGTTGATGTAATGAAACATTTGGTGACATTACTATCCTTTGAGAGTATGCCTCATAGAAATGGGGTCTCATAGTGATGTGCATCACCATGAGTCCCCATTTCTATGAGGCATACGATGCCCCTACCTTACCAACCTTACTACATTGGCAAGCTAGTGGTGCATTGGCAAGCTAGTGGAGCACCACTAGCTTGCCAATATGATAGGGTTGGAAAGGTAGGGGCACCATACACCTCATAGAAATGGGGTCTCACGGTGTACAACACCATGAGACCCCATTTCACACCGTGAAACCCCATTTCTATGAGGCATACGGTGCCCCTACCTTTCCAACCCTACCATATTGGAAAGCTAGTGGTGCATTGGAAAGCTAGAGCTAATGGAGCACTAAATCATTGTAAGACCCCATTTCTATGAGGCATACGCTGCCCCTACCTTGCCAAACCTACCATATTTCACTCATATTTCTAATGAGATGAGCACTCTTTGTTTGACTACTTACCAAACTCGATGTAATGACACGTCTAGTGACATTACTATCCTTTGAGTGTATGCCTCATAGCAATGGGGTCTCATAGTGATGTACATCATTGTGAGTCCCCATTTCTATGAGGCATATGCTGCCCCTACCTTGCCAACTCTATCATAGGGGCATCATATGCCTCGTAGAAATGGGGTCTCATGGTGTACATCACTGTGAGACCCCATTTCTATGAGGCATATTCTGCCCCTACCTTGCCAACCCTACCGTATTGGAAAGCTAGTGGTGCATTGGCAAGCTAGAGCTAGTGGAGCACTACATCATTGTAAGACCCCATTTCTATGAGGCATATGCTGCCCCTACCTTGCCAACCCTACCATATTAGCAAGCTAGTGGTGCATTGGAAAGCTAGAGCTAGTGGAGCACCACTATCTTTCTAATATGGTAGGGTTGGAAAGGTAGGGGCAACGTATGCCTCATAGAAATGGGATCTCATGGTGATGTAGCTTGCCAATACAGTAGGGTTTGCAAAGTAGGGACAGTGTGAGACCCCATTTCTTTGAGGCATACATTTCCCCCACCTTGAAAACCCTACCGTATTGGCAAGCTACATCACTGTGAGATCCCATTTCTATGAGGCATATGTTTCCCCTACCTTTCCAACCCTACCGTATTGGCAAGCTAGTGGAGCACCACTAGCTTGCCAATGTGGTAGGGTTGGCAAGGTAGGTGCAGTGTATGCCTCATAGAAATGGGGTCTCACAATGATGTACCATTTCTATGAGGCATACACTACCCCTACATCACCATGAGACCCCATTTCTATGAGGCATACGCTGCCCCTACCAAATTGGCAAGCTAGTGGTGCATTGGCATGCCAGTGAACCATTGGACTAGCTTGCCAATGCAGTAGGGTTGGCAAGGTATAGGAAGTGTATGCCTCATAGAAATGGGGACTCACACTGATATACACTACCCATACCTTGCCTCAGTGTGAGTCCCTATTTCTATGAGGAATATGTTGTCCATACCTTTCCAACCCTACCGCATTGGCAATCTAGTCTAGTTGTCCACTAGCTTGCCAATGTGGTAGGGTTGGCAAGGTAGAGGAAGCATATGCCTCATATAAATGGGATCTCATAGTATCATATGCCTCACATAAATTGGGTCTCATGGATCACCGTGAGACCCCATTTTTGTGAGGCATATGCTTCTCCTACCTTGCCAACCCTACCGCATTGGCAAGCTAGTGGTGCTCCACTAGCTTGCCAATGCACAACTAGCTTACCAATGCGGTAGGGTTGGCAAGGTAGGGGTAGTGTATGCATTATAGAAATGGGGTCTCATGGATCATATGAGGCATATTCTTCCACTACCTTTCCAACCCTACAACATTCGCAAGCTAGTCCAATGATCCACTAACTTGCCAATGCACCACTAGCTTGCCAATGCAATAGGGTTGACAAGGTAGGGGCAGTGTATGCCTCATAGAAATGGGGTATCATAGTGATATACACCATGAGACCTAATTTCTATTAGGCATACGTTGCTCCTACCTTGTCAACCCTACCACATTGTCAAGCTAGTGAGCTCACTAGCTTGTCAATGCTACCACATTTTGCATACATTTATATGAAAACATTATTGTACATTGGCAAGCTAGTCCAGTGGTCCACTAGCTTGCCAATGCGGTAGGGTTGACAAGGTAGGGGCGATGTATGCCTCATGGAAATGGGGTATCATAGTGATATACACCATGAGACCCAATTTCTATAAGGCATATGTTGCCCCTACCTTGTCAACTCTACCGCATTGGCAAGTGAGTGAGCTCACTAGCATGTTAATGCTACCACATTTTTCATACATTTATATGAAAACATTATTGTCAAACAATTCAAATTCCTTGTCCATGCTTCCGTTTTGAGCCATGATTGCAAGATATGATGCACTTTTCCCCATGTTTCTAACTTAGCCTTGAATAAAGAGTGTTGAAACAATGGACTATAAGGGTTAGAATCCCTTGTAGGTAGACTAATCAAGGAAACATTTAAAACATATCACAACATAAGTGATGAGGTAAGTTTAGTGATGAGGTAAATTTAGAAATAGAGATGAAAAAAAGAAAAAAGATTCAAAGATCTATCAATGAGGGAGGAGTATACTCAAATTTTTTAGAGACATGTATGGAAAATTTGGTAGCATAGACAAGGAAATCAGTTACTTGGTATAACTATTTGAGAAAATACCTCAATGAGATATGTCCTTGTGGACTGTAATGATTGCAAGATATGCACAAAATAGGTTTATTGAAAAGGATTTAAAAAATTTCAAGCATATGCAAATTGTAGGTGTAAAACCAAATTCAACTACATTTTCCAACATCCCCCATGCCTATACCAAAATGAAAGCTTTGGAGAGTGGTATGCACATCCATAATAAAGGATAATTGGCAAGTGTAAAGAATTATGTAATTTAAAATTTCCATTGACAAGCTAAGGTTATAATGATAAACAAACAATGATCAACATGGAATATGGAAAATAACAAAAATGAAAGCAAGCCATAATAGAATGAAAGAAAATGTGTGAATAATTCACATGTACCATAGTTTAAAACCCATAGTTTCAATCTTTAATTTTTCAAATGCTTGTTCCCCTCAAAAATTCAATTGTATATCACTCTTGAATGGAACTCAGAATTGAATTGATATTATATTCCTTTCAAAATGAAAACTCTGCTATTTCATGTAAAGGTGGTGGAAAGATGATGAAAAAGGTGGTGGAATGTAAAAAACATTCATGCACACTTCACAACATCATCAAAAAGATTTTTTTTGTCGGAGCACACACAAAACCAAGTGAATATGCAAAATGTGGGCCTTGAGATCATGTGTATATTGAGTTTTTTACCATTTTTAAAGTAAGCCAAAATTTTCTCACGTTATAATGCAAGCAAACTATGTCTTGCTAAAACAATGACCATATCTCTACTACAAAATGAGCTCATGTTATGAGAAATTTGATTTTTTATAGGCTTATTTTCTCTCTTTCTCTCTACCCTATATCCTGAAACCACAACCCTTAATTCCTCTACCCTAAAACCCTCAACCCTCTACCCTCAACCCTAAACCCTAAAAACTATACCCTCAAACCTAAACCCTCAAACCTTCTAACCTCTACCCTCAACCCTCATCCCTCAACCCTATTCCCTAAACCATCAACCTTGTAGGTCCTCAACCCTATACCCTCAATTTTCAACCCTTTACCCTCTACCCTCTACATCTCTCCCACTCCCTCCCTCTCTCTCTCTCTCTCAAGTCTCTCTCTCTCTCACTCACCCCTATCTCTCTCCCATCTACCCCTAACCCTCTGCCCTTAACACTTAAATCCTCTACCCTCTACCCTTAACACTTAAATCCTCTACCCTCTTCCCTTAAACCTTAAACCCTTTATTGAACCCTTAAAACCTCTACCCTAAACCCTAAACCCTAAACCCTCTACCCTAAACCATAAAACCTCAACCCTAAACCCTTAAACCCTCTACCCTCTACCCTCAACCCACAACCCTTAATCCCTCTACCCTTAAACCCTCAACCCTCTTCCCTCAACCCTCAACCCTAAAATCTTAAACTCTCTACCATCAACCCTAAACCCCTAAACCTTCTACCCTCATCCCTCAACCCTATACCCTCAAGTCTCGCTTTGTTTCTCTTTGTCTCTCTATCTCTTTGTCTCTCTCTCCCCTCTACCCTTAATCCTCTACCCTCTACCCTTAACCCTTAAATCCTTTACCCTCTACCCTTAAACCCTTAATCCCTCAACCCTTAAACCCTCTACCCTCTAGCCTCAACCCTAATACCTCAACCCTTAAACTCACTTTGTAAACTCTCTACCCTAATCCCTCAACCCTCTTGACCCTTAATCCCTCAACCCTTAAACCCTATACTCTATACCCTTAATACCTCAACCCTCAACCCTAATCCCCCAACCCTATACCCTTTTCCCTGTACCCTCAACCCTTAAACCCTAAACCCTATACCCTTAATCCCTAAACCCTCAACCCTCAACCCTTAGACCCTACTCCCTCAACCCCTATACCCTCCACCCTATACATTGGACCCTCAAAACTAATCCCCCAACACTATACCCTCAATCCTCTACCCTCAACCTTAAACCCTCAACCCTCAACACTTAAACCCTCGACCCTCTACCCTATACATTAAACCCTCAACCCTCAATGCTCAACTGTCCACCCTTAATCCCTCAATCCTCAACCCTCAAACCTTAAACCCTCAACTCTAATACCCTCTACCCTATACATTGGAACCTAAACCCTAATCCTTCAACCACATGTACCCTCAACCCTAATCCCTCAAACCTAAATCCTCAACCCAATACCCTAAACCATCAACCCTATAGGTCCTCAACACTATACACTCAATTCTCAACCCTCTACCATATACATTGGACCCTCAACCCTAATCCCCCATCCCTATACCCTCAATCCTCTACCATCAACCTCAAACCCTCAACCCTTAAACCCTTTGTCCTCTATCCTCTACCCTATACATTAAACCCTCAATCCTCAATGCCCAATCCTTAATCCCTCAATCCTCAACCCTCAAACTCTAAACCCTCAACTCTGATACCCTCTACCCTATACATTGTACCCTCAACCCTAATCCTTCAACCATATGTACCCTCAACCCTAATACCTCAACCCTATACCATCAACCCAATACCCTAATCCCTCAACCCTCATATATCTTTGTCCCCCCTCCTTTTATCTCCTTCTCTCTATCTCACTCTACCTCAATCTCTGTATCCATCCATCCCTCCCTCTCTACCCTAATCCCTAAACCCTAAACCCTAAACCCTAAGCCATTAACCCTTAAAACCTAAACACTTAAACCATCTATTCTCTACCCTCAACCCAATACCCTAATCCCTCAACCCTTAAACCCTTAAACCCACTTATTAAACTCTCTACCCTAATCCTTCAACCTTCTTGACCGTTAATCTTGCAACCCTCAACCATTAAACCCTACTCCCTCAACCCCTATCCCTCTATCCTATACATTAGACCCTCAGCTCTAATCCCCCAACACTATACCCTCAATCCTCTACAATCAACCTTAAACCCTAAACTGTTAAACCCTCTACCCTATACATTAAACCCTCAAACTTCAATGCTCAACCCTCAAACCTTAATCCCTCAATCCTCAATCCTCAAACCCTAAACCCTCAACCCTGATACCCTCTACCCCATATATTGGACCCTCACCCCTAGTCCTTCAACCATATGTACCCTCAACGTTGATCCCTTAAACCTATACCATCAACCCAATACCCTAAACCATCAACCCTATAGGTCCTCATCCCTATACCCTTAATCCCTAAACTAAAACCCTCAACCCTTAAATCCTAATCCCTCAACCGCAATACCCTCTACCCTATACATTGAATCCTCAACCCTAACCCCCAACCCTATATCCTCAACCTTAGACCCTCAACCCTCAACCCTTAAACACTCTACCATCTACCCTCTACCCTATACATTAAACCGTCAACCCTCAATTCTCAATGCTCAACCCTTAATCCCTCAATCCTCAACACTCAAACCTTAAACCCTCAACCCCGATATCCTCTACCCTATACATTGGACCCTCAACCCTAATCCTTCAACAATATGTACCCTAAACCCTAATCCCTCAACCCTATACCCTTAACCCAACACCCTAATCCATCAACCCTATAGTTCATCAACCCTATACTCTTAATTCTCAACCCTCTAACCTATACAATGGATCCTCAACCCTCATATATCTCTATCCCTCCCTCCTCTTCTCTCTATCTCTCTATCTAAATTCTCTCTCCATCACTCTATCCATCCATCCCTCCCTCTCTACCATAATCCCTCAACCATAAATCCTCAACCCTCAAACCCTAAACCCTCAACCCTGATACCCTTTATCCTATATATTGGTCCCTCAACCCTAATACTTCAACCATATGTACCCTCAACCCTAATCCCTCATCCCTATACCCTCAACCCAATACCCTAAACCGTCAACCCTATAGGTCCTCAATCCTATACCCTCAATTCTCAATGCTCTACTCTATACATTGGATACTCAACCCTCATATATCTTTGTCCCTCCTACCTTTTCTCTCCTCTCTATCTCAGTTCTCTCTCCATCTCTCTATCCATACATCCCTCCCTCTCTACCCTAATCCCTCAACCATAAACCCTCATCCCTTGAGCCCTTAAACACTCAATCCTAAACCCTCAATCGTAAACCCTCAACTCTTAAAACCTAAACCCTTAAACTCTCTACCCTCTACCCTCTACCCTCTACCCTCAACCCAATACCCTCTACCCTCAACCCTTAAACCCTTAAACCAACTTAGTAAAATATCTACCCTAATCCCTCAACCCTCTTGACCCTTAATCCCTCAACCATCAACCCTCAAGCCTTAAACCCTACTCCCTCAACCCCTATACCATCCACCCTATACATTTGACCCTCAACACTAATCCCCCAACCCTATACCCTCAATCCTCTACCCTCAAACTTAAACCCTCAAACCTCAACCCTTAAACCCTCTACCGTCTACCCTCTACCCTCTACATTAAACCCTCAAACCTCAATTCTGAAACCTCAACCCTTAATCCCTCAATCCTCAACCCTCAAACCCTAAACCATCAACCCCTCAACCCTCTACCCTATAAATTTGAGCCTCAACCCTAATCCTTCAACCATATGTACCCTCAAACCTAATCCCTCAAGCCTATACCCTCAACCCAATACCGTAGACCATCAACCCTATAGGTCCTCAACCCTATACCCTTAATCCCTCAACCCTCAATCTTCAACCCTTAAACCCTAATCCCTCAACCAATATATCCTCTACCCTATACATTGGACCCTCATCCCTAATCTCCCAACCCTATACCCTTCTTCCTCTACCCTCAACCCTTAAACCCTCTATCCTCTACCATCTACCCTTATACATTAAAACCTCAACCCTATATTCTCAACCCTCAACCCTTAATCCCTTAATTGTCAACCCTCAAACCCTAAACCCTCAACCTCGATACCCTCTACCCTATACATTGGACCCTCAACCCTAATACTTCAACCATATGTACCCTCAACCCTAATCCCTCAACCCTATACTCTCAACCCAATACCCTAATCCATCAACCCTAAAGTTTTTCTACCATATAATCTCAATTCTCAACCCTATATGTTATACATTAGATCCTCAACCCTCATATATCTTTTTCCGTCCCTCCTCTTCTCTCCTATCTATCTTGCTTCTCCCTCCATCTCTCTATCCATCCATCCCTCCCTCTCTACCCTAATCCCTCACCCTAAATCCTCAAACCTCCAACCCAAAACTCTCAACCCCAATACCCTCTACAATATGCATTGGACCCTCAATCCTAATCCTTCAACCATATGTACCCTCAAGCCTAATTCCTCAACCCTATACCCTCAACCCAATACCCTAAACACATTAACACTATAACTCCTCAACCCTATACCCTAAATTCTAAACCCTCTACCCTATACATTGGATGCTCAACCCTCATATATATTTTTCCCTCCCTACTCTTATCTCCTCTCTGTCTCACTTCTCCCTCCATCTCTCTATCCATCCATCCCTCCCTCTCTACCCTAATCCCTCAACCCTTAAACGCTTAAACAATCAACCCTAAACCCTAAACTCTCAACCATTAAACCCCAAACCATTAAACCATCTACCCTCTACCCTCTACCCATTACCCTCTACCCTCAGCCCTAATCCCTCAATCCTCTTGACCCTTAATACCTCAACCCTCAATCTTCAACCCTTAAACCCTGCTCCCTCAATTGCTATACCCTCTACCCTATACATTGGACCCTCAATCCTAATCCCCCAACCCTATACCCTCAATCCTCTACCCTAAAACTTAAATCCTCAATCCACAACCCTTAAACCCTAAACCCTAAACCCTTAAACTCTCTACCCACTATCCTCTACCCTCTACATTATACCCTCAACCCTCAATTCTTAACCCTCAATCCTCATTTGAGCCTAAAATCCTAAACCCTCAACCCTGATGCCCTCTACCCTATACATTGGACCCTCAACCCTAATCCTTCAACCATATGTACCCTTAACCCTAATCCCTTAAACATATACCCTCAACCCAATACCTTAAACAATCAAACCTATAGGTCCTCAACCCTATACACTCAATTCTCAACCCTCAACCCTTAATCCCTCAATCTTCAACCCTCAACCCTTAATTCCTCAATCCTCAACCCTTAACCCCGATACCCTCTACCCTATTCATTAGACCCTCAACCCAAATCCTTCAACCATATGTACCCTCAACCCTAATCCCTCAAACCTATACCCTCAACCAAATACCCTAAACCATCAACCCTGTAGGTCCTCAACCTTATACTCTCAATTCTAAACCCTCTACCCTATACATTAGATCCTCAACCCTCATATATCTTTTTTCCTCCCTCCTCTTTTCTCCTTCTCTCTATCTCACATATCCCTCCATCTCTCACTCCATCCATCCCTCCCTCTCTACCCTAATCCCTCAACCGTATACCCTCAACCCTTAAATCCTTAAACACTCAACCCTAAACCCTAAACCCTAAACCCTCAACCCTTAAACCCTAAAACCTTAAACTCTCTACCCTCTACCCTCTACCCTCAACCCTCAACCCTAATCCCCAAACTCTTAAACAATTAAACCCACTTAGTAAACTATC
>VDFB02026320.1:114166749-114207651 GCA_007258455.2 Sequoia sempervirens | reverse complement strand
CTCCCTCTCTCTCAATTCTCTCTCCCTCTATCCCTCCCACCCTACCTAGCTAATTCCCTCTTCCTCCAGCCCCTTCTCTCCCACTCCCTATCTCTTAAACTCTCAATTCCACCCTCTCTCCCTCTCTCAAGACTCTCTCTCACTACCTCTCTTTCTCTCTCTCCATCTTTCCCTCCCACCCTACCTAGACAACCCTCTCTCTCTTAAAATTCTCCCTCCCTCTAAAGAAATACACACATACTTACATACATACAAGCATAATACATATGTACATACAATCCTCCATACATACAAGCATACATGTACATACAAACATACAAACATACAAATATATAAGCATACATTCAATAGATTAGCATTTAACATAAAACAAGAAATAACACAAGCATGTTATACCATGCTTGCATTATGTCTTGTGAGATATTTCCCTCATAAATGAAAAAAACCATGTCAAAACTAAGATATAACGCAAGCGTGTTATAACACACTCATGTTATATCTTTCTTTGGGAATCCCCAAGTCTTAGGCTTGGTATTTTCCTTGGAATACCAACCCAAAGGCTTGGAGGGCATTCCCAATGACCAGAGACGTGTTTTTGCAAATTCTACAATATTTCACATAATTGGATTCGTGCTCACAGTCAGGATTGCACATGGTTCAATGTTGAAGAAATTGAACATCTGGGTAATGTTAGGTTCTCTCTTAGCTATCCAATGATGTAATTTTTTTCACTTTTTGACAATGTTAAGCCTTTCATCTATAATTTTTTTGTTTGTGTGTCTCTTTTTTAGCAAAAAGTAGTGTTTGGTGTTTTTTTCATTATAAATTAACCGTTCATCGAAATTTAAAATAATTTTTTACATTTTTAGAAACTAGACTCCATTCTACAATTTTTTTCTTTTTAATTTTTTTTCAATTATTTTCCAAAATTTTTAGGGGTAGCATGACAAAATTTTTATTTTTTAGGAAGTTTCCTCTTAGAAAATTAGTAAAAAGTCAAATATTTATTAAAAAATTATTAGAAAAATCATGCATCAACTGCATACTGTTAGCTAGTTTCTCACCATTGTGATTTTAAAAATACTAAAAAATAAATTCACTGTTCTAAGGGCGTACAAGAGTTACTATGTTATGTTTTTATGACAAAATAGCACCAATTTTTATACGTCCCTCTTTTGAACCCCTTAATCTCAACCATTTTCAAAATAAATTAGTAGTGTAGAAAGTAGACTTAGAGCACTTCAATCCTTGTTTTTGTTCCATCTCAAAATTTTGAGTGTAACTATCCTCAATTTCACGTCCAAGGTCAATATTTCCTTATTTCACAGAAAAAAGTGGTCACTTAAGCCCCCTTTTTGGCCCCCCATCTTTTTGCACTTACCCTTACAAATCTTCTCTTGAGTTATCTTCAATAGATAAAGCCCATAAATAAAATAATTAAATAATGAATATGCTAAGAAAAATCAAAGATTGATACATAGGTACTTTTTCCTAACATAACCTTCACCAAGAAGAAACCATTCTAAAAAAATAGGACAATTGATATCACAACCAAAGTTTTTTAAAAAATACATTCTTGACCAAATCCAAAACTTAAGCATGAAATAAATAGCCTTAACCTCCTTTACAAATTCTCTATCATCCAAACCTTCATAATCTAATAAATATTTAAAATAAATATCAAAATGATAAATTGAGTGATTTGTGTTATACCCCTTCTGAGGGTTTCATCATCCTTTAGCAATTACAAACATATTTTTGAAATTGGAGCTACTTCATTGGATCATGTTCATATTGTTCAAATCCCACCTATCACTAACATCTTCAAAATTCAACCCATGTGTGAGAATCTAAAGGTGAGCCCACAATACTGTGTCCCACTTTCTCACTAAAGTAGGTGATGTGGAGGAAGGACTCACATACAAATACCTTGAAATATTCAAACAAGACTTCAATACAAATGATGCAAATCCGCACCACTATTCATTCTTGGCAATGTGCTCCTAAAGCCTTAGAAAACATGGAACAACACCATAATGGAACTCAACCCTTGAGGAAAATATGGAATAAGGGAAATTTGGCTTGATTAGACCAATATCTACACCGCGGTGTTGTCATAATAGTGGTTTACAATTCTAAGAGGAATAAATTTTGCTGAAATCACATATTTTTAGAAAATATAATGATTTAAGCCTTAAAAATTCCATTTTAAAGTTTCAATTGAAGAGGTTTGATCCGTCACCTTAGATCAAACCCCCTTGGATAGAACCTCACTAGTTTTAAACCATACCTATAAATGCGTCTCCTTACACCTATCAAAATGCTGATAAAAAATCACTTTTGATTTAGCTTTTAGGGGGATCAAATGAATTCATTTAAAATTTATTTCAAATGATTATGGTATTCCTTAGAACAAGCTATCAAATGAATATAATTTTAATATGTTTTGGTTTTATTAGGTATTTGTTTTTTAAGTTTTATTAAACATAGGTTTTCATCAAAATGAATTTCTTTGTTCTTCACATGTGGAAAAATAGAAGATTATCAAAAAAAATTGAAAAATATGGAGTGCACCAGATATTGAAGTCCTTGATCCAACAAAAAAATAAAATAAAATCGACATATACAAAAGAAGTTCACAGATTATCTGATGCATGCGTATGCGAATTGTAATTCATTGACTTTGAAACTTGATTAAGGAAAAAATATTCAATAAAAAACTATCTAACCAAGTGGAAGCACTAGATATCAGAGCTACAAATCTAAATTTGAAAGAATTAGAATTTTATCCTTCATGGAAAAAAATTATGCGTTATACGGTGTGTGTCACTTTTTTAAAAATGTTGTTTTTCTGAAAAAAAATCTATTTTCGTGGGAGATGGAAAAAGAAGTGCAATTTGATTCCAAAAATTTTTGAAAAAATAATTTTTAGAATCTACAGACAAATTTGATGAGACTCTAGTTTGCACCATCTTCAAATTCCTCACAGTTTATACACTATAGGTGAATGTGAAGATTGTTAAAAATAATAATTTTAGTGTCAGGTTTGGCCAAAATTGTAAACCACTATTATGGGATCACCCACACTTTAGAATTTCCAAATGTACATGACCCAACCAAGTGATTAATGCAATGATTTGTGCAAATTAGGTATTGTTGCTACTAGGTATCTCCTAGGAAATGACTTCAAACAAAGTAAAAACAACTTATCCTATGGATTACTAGGCTTGTAAAAGCCTATAAAAACATATCCCATTGATTCCCTATCCTTCCTTTAACAAGCAATTCATAGATTTGTCAAATAGCGTTGAACCTAGGGTTTTAGGATAGTTTACACATAATTGCAGAAAAACTGTCATTAATAACTCCTTCCATCTTGAGAATAAAGAACTCTCATTTTTCCAACCTATGGGCAACATCAAGACAGAGATTTCCACCAACTTTCATGGGTTTTGAATGGTGGAAACTCTGTCCAAATCAATTTTATTTATCCATTGGAAACCTTAGGCAGGGTTTATACTTGTAGCCACCAAAATGCAATATGTCACACAAAACTTGATGAAAATCTACCAAACAAAATGAATTCAAAAGCTAAGTCTCTCCTCCAACTTCTCCAATTGGTTTCAGGACTGTACCATATAGTACCAATCCATACAACATGAATTACAATCACTTTTCATAGGAAATTGCAATATTGAATGTGGAAAAATGTTAATCTTCTCATTCAAACTTTCTCCAACCTTTGGGATCGATGTTACATGGAATATTTAACATGTTATAATCATTTGCAACTAAAAAAATGACCACCAACTCCTTTGTTAGCACTAATGATAACATTTGCAACTTTTTACAACATGACTTTGAAACATTATAAAATGGAATTACATGACTCCAAATGGTCTTGCATGACCTTATTGACTCCAACCAAAGAAAAAACCAAATTTTATCAACATGAAAACAATTTTCCTCAAAAGGTGCATCAAGGATGCCCTTGCATCAGTAGGATATTGAAATCAACATCTTTCACCAAATTTTCACATTATGAAACATATAGAAACTAAACCATTAATAATTTTGAGATAATGTGAACTAGTGATTTGTGAGTATTTGTGTGTATATCCTAAGTATATTTAAAAGAAAAGAAAAAAATGTGATTTTTTTACGTAACTTTTAATAACTTTTCTTTATAGTATACAATATTTTTAAAAAGTGGTGTTTATGTTGTAAGGAATAAAAAAAATTTATAGAAAGGATAAAATTATAATTTCTAAAATATATTTTTCTAATATCAAGAACTAGTGCATGGATTTTTTCCATTTTTTTGCATTTCTTTAATAAATTTTTGAAGTTATCCCACAGGTCTCGGGTTCAACTCCAAAACCTGGATTTACCCAATGCACATGGTTTGTGGGCTATTGTGTGCATCCCTAGGGGAATAGTCTTGCCTCAACTCACCTCATAAAGGGAACGTTGGGCTGAGTTATGGGACACCCCTGGGTTACCAAAATAAAATAAAATTTGAAGTTAGAGTAATTATAACTTGGACATAGGTGTATGTCGTAACATATAACTTGTTTCATGTATCGAAATTGATTTTTATTTTCTAAAACAAGGACAACAATACCTAGAGCAAAAAAATTTAGAATTTATTTTCTCTATTTTTATATTCTCTTGTGTGTGAAAGAAATACCTTAATGTTTGGTGAAAAACTCACATTCACAAGAAATAAAAATTAATTATAATAATGAAATTAAAAATATTCAAAATTATATTTTTTGGAAAGGTTATAATGAGGGATACATACTTACAAAATAAAATGTTTAAACGACTTTATTTGATTCTTCAAAAGGTAAAGAAAAAGTGGATTTTTGTCACCATTTTGATAGTTGCAAAGGAGACTCAATTGTGGGTATGGATTAAGACTAGATGGGTTCTATCCAAAGGGCTTTGATATAAGTGGGAATTATCTAACCCTCTTCAATTAAAACAATTTATATGGAATCACTCAAGGCTTAAATCATTAAATTTTATGAAAAATATTTTATTTCAAGAAAAATCAAGATGTCCCAAAAGTGGAACACATTATTGTGGCAACACCTCGAAATAACCAAATTTCATGAGATCAACAAAATATATAAGGACCAAGATATATAAGATCCAAACAAGTTCTACCAAAAAATGCAAGAGATTAAATTACTATATACAAGATATTATTAATCTATGAGATACTAAATTAAAATAAAGTACATCCATCTTCTCAACAAAGAAATTAAGGATATATCAAGAGATTATTCTAAAAAATCATCAAATCTTAATATTATAACCAAGTTAAGGATAAAACTTCCAAGCCAAATTCTTCCATCATATATTAACACCTCAAGATTAAAAGACCAAAATCAATCCTATACATCACCCAACAACTCCCCATTTCATGATGATAATATTATTCACATTTGATTACACAAAACATATTATTTCATAACTAATCACATTGATCATATATACAAGTAGGTCACTACTAATCACACTGAACATATCAATGAGAAATTCATAATTGATCACACCAAATATACACATGAACCATTCATAATTGATCAAATTGAGAATATAGACAAGTGGATGACCAAGTTACAATTGATAACATTTATGATATAAATAATTGAGTTATAATAATCATGAACAAGGAATATATAAAAATATCATATCAAGTTGTTCCAATCACCTTTTATCAAATCTAATTTCCTTACAACTTAGACAATTAAAAATTCTAAAGGTTTTTGGAAATACTATTGGCAAGAGAAATGGGGGAAGTATAATTCGAAGATCTATACCCTAGTACAACTTCAATTGTCTATTTATACCACAGAGGATACAACAAGAGAAAAAACATGTGCGGTAAGAATATAGAGGGTATACATTACATACAACATCATAACATAAAATAAAATACTCATATAGCCGTTGCGCACACATACTCCTTGTAACTCATTTATATTATAACATAATAGATACAAAAGGGTTGGTCTAGTATCTTCTCGATAAGTATATTTTATCTTTTCTTAAATCCACACACATCTATGTATATTCTATTACATATGCCATATATACATATAATCCCTTGAAGGGACATGAATCCTAATGATAACTAGTGGCCTTTCTCAGTATCACAGACCTCTTATAGTACCTTGCGACACTCTATTTCTAACCTTGACCTGCTAACATCATCCCCCTTTTAAAATTATGTCTTTTCCTCAAGACATGTTTCTTAATTGGGAAGGATGTTCTGGTAATCAATCTTCAATTTTGCTAATTTTGAGGTCCAATGTACTTGTTCCTAGAGCAGTGTGCCTATCAATGCTTGTATTTGTGCTAGTGTATGCTCTGCCTCCTAAAGAGTGGTTGGGATTGCAATGTTGTTTATCTTCTCTGCCTCTTTCAAAATGAGTTGGAGGAATCTCAACTTGTTACTGACTGATTCCCTTAATTATTGTAATTTATCTTTAAATAACTCCCTTTGATTATAGAGCTATTGTAAATGAATGTGTAACTGCTTTACTTGATCCCTTCTTGCTATGGCTAGATCTTGTAAAGGATCATAGGCCACTTGTGTTATTTGATCCTCTATCTAAATGATAATACTAAGAATCAATTAGCTTTAGTAATGAAAGTAAGTCCATAGTATTATATATAAACCCATGGGTGACATTAATAATAAATTTGGATCTTAATGAGGATTGTTTTAAGAAGTAAAATATTAATATTAGGTATCAATATTAGTAAATATAAATATTAAAAGGAATGGTAGACATAAAGGAAATTAAAATACTTTTATGATTGTTATTAAAGTCAAGGTCATTATGGATATTTAATATCAACCTTATGACTAGTATGTTCCATGTTCATATGTGATGAGTGATTATTAGTGTTGACACATAATTGTTTTATTTCAAATAATGAATACAAAAATTGTGGTCGAGTATTGTTTAGTTGTGTAGAAAAATTGGGGCATTACAAGTCTTAGTTTAAAATGTTCTTTGAACAGGATGATTCCTGTAAAATAAAAAAATTCGATGATAATTGAGGTGGTCGAAACCTTGTCAAGGTTTGATGAAAGTTTTGGTACTTTGACTAAATGCTGAAATGACTTTTCTTTTCTTTCATATTGCTCAAAACTTTGAAAATCCATATTTGAAGCCAAATTTCAATTTGTGGAAGCTTAAAACCTAAATGAGAGTATTTGGCTAGATATTAATGAGGTTTATGATACCTAAGGGTATGTGCAAGATCATGATGGGCCAAAAACTGGCAATATGATGGGTATGTGGCTAACGACTTCTTTTTTTACCCAAAATTGATAAATTATGCTTTTCTTTGAATTTAATAAGTAACTATTATTCATTTTCTATTCAAATTACGACTAAAGTCCTGATTGATAAGTTGATTGAAAAACATCTATAGCTTTCAAATGGTATCACATTTTTTGAATCCAAAACATGTGTCACATTGTATGCTTCACATACTATAGGATTAAAAAAATAAAATTGAATTTCATGAAGTTTTGACCAAGTTAAGGTGGTCATAAATACGAGTTTTTATATTTTCTAAAAGTTGTAATAAAAAATTCATAATTAATTATTTACTTGGAAAAAAATTACAAAAAAAATGCATCACATTGAGACATGAGTGCTCTACTTATATCTAAAACCTTATAAAAAAATATTATCATTTTATTGTGGTTAGGGTGGTCAGACAGACACCTACTTCTTATTTTTTCCTTGAAATTTAAGTACTACTACATTGAAATTTCAAATTTTCACCAAATATATTTTTTTCTTTTTAAACAAACCTAGTAGTTTACAAAATACATTAAATTTTCTACAAATTCTATTGTTACATATTTTTGAAATAATATAGATAACTTATTCAAATTTTTACGTCAAGTTGCCTAACTTTGATTTTTCTAAATTTTTTGCCACTTAAGGGCCTATTTTTTCCATGATGATCTTGCACATACCCCTAATTGAAGCCCAATTTTTTTTTGAAACCTATAGAAACTTACAAAATATTGCAATTCAACCAATTTTGACTATGTACACAACCCATTTTGTTTGATGTCGTCTTTCAGCTAGGTTGTGAAAACTCTTTTGGAACCCAACATGGTTTTCAAAACCTTTAAAAGAGCCAACTAGAATGGGAATTGATAAGCCTTTAACATGGAAATGATGGGGAAACACATGGTTGTGACAACCAAGTGGGAACCAAATGAGATTCTAAAAATCACCAAAAAACCCAACTATTTTAAAAGGTAGAAGTAAAAGTCAAAAAATGTGATGTCGAAAGTCTTTGGAAGTTTGAAAACTCTTGTTGGTGCTTGATATGGTTATAGAAACCATTGAAAACACCAAAACAACATGAATATATAAAAGAGGGTGACTAAAAATGAAGCAACACAATTGTAAAAGATACTTTGAATGCAGGAGGTTACCATAAAAAATGCTAGGCAATGTCATCTTCTATATGCCATATATGCCCTCCAAATTGAGATTCAATGGATATGTCAAGAGTATGAATTCTCACCTCTTGAAAATAATTTAAATGACATGTCATACATAGGTAGCTCCTTAAGACAATGGACCAATTAGCCTTAAGAGAAGTGGGAATTTTTGGGTCATACATATATATCCACAAATTTTAATAGTGGCATTTAAATTATATATAAATTTCCCATGAGCATGTTTATTTAGCATATGCCATTGATTGAAAGAAGAAAAAAAGGGTATAATGCAGCCCTATGACCAATATCTTCTCCATGCCCAGTCTCCTTAACAAAATACCTCATCTAAGCTACAACTACGATAATAATGAAATGCATGTTTAAAATTTTGTAGATTTTAAACATAAATAATAAACTAAAATTGAAAATTACAACAACAATACAAAAAAAAATTAACACACAAACAAAAATATTTTATTCGACTTATCAAAATAGATTACATTTTGCAAACTATATTTCAAATGACACAATAACACAGGTTGTAGCATCTTTTTGCATTAACTCCTTTTAACTGACAGATAAAATTGAAGTCCAAAGGCTATTTAACAGTTATATTCATGCAAACTATCTAAAAACTTATATGTGCCAGAGAAGGCACACAACATGGTGGTGAATGGAATGTAGAACTAGACAATCAGCATAAGCATCTTTTCACATTAAATCTTTTTAACTAAAAGATAAAATTGAAGTCCAAATGCTATTTAACAGTTATATTCATGCAAAGTATCCATTAACTTATATATGGTAGAGAAGGCATACAACATGGCAGTGAATGGCATGCAGATCAACTAGATGATCAACATAAGCGAAACTCAACTAAACTTTGTCTAGTCATGGAAGCCGACCCTTATCAAATAGTGTTGCAATGGAGGATAATTGAGGTTAAATTAATATTTTTAAGTGAAAGTAAAATGAGTGTAGTGTTTAGCAGATTGCCCTTTTTGCCGAGTAACTTTAGATGCCACAATGAGATTTGTAGTCCACACCAATTTTTGATCTACATCAGGTAGCATTCATCATTAATTTTGTGTTGCAAGAGACTAGAAAGTGGAATTATCTATACAACCATCAGACTGCACATTTGACCATATTTGTTAATTTATTGAAAATCAGAATACAATGTATTTTTTATTTTCAATTAATTAACAAATACAGTCAAATGTGAACCCTCTAGTTGTATAAAAAATTCCATAAACATTGGCCAATAGAAAAAATTTACCCACGTAGTAGATTACAGAATAAAGTGCAAGTTATCCATAAGCACTTTTAGATTTTTCCACGAGCAATGCAACCTAGCAGTAATGTTACTGAGAATTGGTGTCGATTTGGAGTCTATTTTTTGAGGAATAGTGAACTAAAGTTATGATATATGCATCAAAGCAATGTAGTTGGTAGTGATGTTACTGAGAACTGGTGTTGAACTGGAGTCTATGAACTGGATTCTATTTTTAGATAAATAGTGAACTAAAGTTATGATATATGCATGGTATCGATGCCATCAATGCATCGTATCTGATGGATAGCTGATTCCCTCAATGCAATTTATTTTTTATGCCAAGAGGTGTCTACAATGGCATCCAAAAATCTATGTAAGGAAAAACTAATCAAGTTAAATTTGACATGTGAGTGGCGGTAATGTTGCTTTTTAGATTTTAAAATTAATTCAATTGAAAAAATAAATTAAAACTAAATACTTAGTGTCATTACGCCTAGAGGTGTATTACAATGGCATCCACCAAAAATCAAAATTCAATGTAAGGAAAAACTCTTTAGCTTGAATTTCACATTCAAATGACATGCAGCTGGCATAACTACATTCATTGTATGTAAACACTTTTTCAAGCAAGTTTAAAACAATTTTAAAACAGATTTAAAAACAGTTTTATATTTAAAATTAGAGAAAAATGGATGTTATATCTTTTAAAAAAAATTATTTGGAAGATATTATCTTTCTTGCTTTTCAAAATATTCTGTTGATTTCATTCAAATTTAAAGATCAATAAAATTCAATTGAACTAAAAAATTTAGAAGTAGAGGTTTATTTCTCCTAAAGATACAAATCAAAAACTTTTTTACTTAAAATATTTTATGACTTTTTTGAAATTAGAATTTAGTTTACTTTTAGAATGTGAAATGATTTGCATGCAAAAAGAGGAAAAAATAAAATAGAAAGGTTGTTTTTATATCTAAGTTTTCAAGATATTGTGGATATGCGCCTCAATAACTCACGTATTTTATATATATTAATATTTAATATATGTATGCTAGTGTAATAAATAATGACATCCAAAAATATTTGTAAGGAAAAACTAATCAAGTTAAATTTGTGCAAGTGGCTGTAATGTTGCTTTTTTAGATTTTAAAATCAATTTAATTAAAAAATAAATTAAAACTAAATACTTAGTGTCATGTAATAAATAATGACACCCAAAAATCTTTGTAAGGAAAAACCAATCAAGTAAAATTTCACGTGCAAGTGGCGGTAATATTTCTTTTTTAGATTTTAAAATCAATTTAATTAAAAAAATAAATTAAAACTAAATACTTAGTGTCATGTAATAAATAATGTCATCCAAAAATCTTTGTAAGGAAAAACTAATCAAGTTAAATTTGACGTGCAAGTGGCGATAATGTTACTTTTTTAGATTTTAAAATCAATTTAATTAAAAAATGAATTAAAACTAAATACTTAGTGTCATGTAATAATTTTTTTAAGTTTTTCGGGTGAACATTTATTTATAGTTGTAACACAAATATATTTTTTAATAATTATAAGAAATTTTAATGTATTTATTTATAATTTTTTTGTTTGTTTTTCAATAGTGTATTTATTATTTATTTTTTATTTTTCAATAGTTTGCACTCCTCGAGGTCACAGGTTTGACTCCACTTCGTAGTGGGAAAAAGGCAAGGGTCAGTTATATTGTGTGTCAGATCCTGCTCTACTAACCTAGGGTATAGGAATGGACTTTGCTACAAACATTTTAAAGGCATCAATGGCATCGTAGTTTTTTGCTAGTGGAAGCACTATTGGTAAAGGGTAAAAATTCCTTTTCTCTCATTAGTTTCTCTGTGCTCCTCCAAAGTGTTCACTTTATTGCTTTCAATAGTTGGGTCTGTATTGAATTCTTGGGGAAGGCTCTAGCTAGTTTTTCAGTTGGGCTCTCAAATTGTGGGTTGAAGGAGGTTAATTTCCATAGTTCTTGTCTCTCATATATGTCGGCATAGGATGGAATAATCCCATAAAAATTTAGGATTGAAGTACAAATTAGGGAGGGTGAGCTTCCATTTTCTGATGAGGCATCAGAATTCCAACTATCAAAAGTTTTTAGGGTATCTTTTCCAAGTCTTTTGGATAGTATAAAAATTGTGATAGGTTAGGAAATCTTATACTCGGATTCCCCAAGGCTGCTCTTCCCTGCACAACTTTTATCCATTTTTCTATCATATGTGATGGATTTGGTGTAGTCATATGAATTTCTTTCAATTGCGGTTCAAGAGTCTATCTTTGAATTATCTAGATGATGGGGAACTCTTCCAAGTAACTCAAGCCTACAAAATGGAGAAAGGAAAGGCTTATGTTTGTGGTCTTTTCCCTAAATATTATCTCAAGAAGAAAATGGCATATAGGTAGGTTTATGGAGCAATTAAAAAAGGTCTTCACAATGATGATCCTTGGATGTTGTTTAGAGTTCTCAAAACCCATACAAATGAGCTCGGTCAAGAAATGGTGGAAAGATGTAAGGAGAAATACTTTGTTGTTTATTTCATCTTTTCGCATCACATCTGTCATGGCTCTAGGGCTATAGTCTTAGCCATGGAGTTATTGGTAAGTCCAGAAGATTCTGAAGGGAATGAAGATCATGTTCACGAAAATGTTGACTTGTGCAAGGAGGAAGCTTCACCAAATTTAGCCACAATGGTGCCTGGCAAACAACAAAGAGGTTTTTCCAACAATGAAAACATGGGAAGATGTGATACATCTACAAACACAATGTCAGTGGAAGAATGATGCCCACTTCATCTCTACATGTTAAGTCATACTTAATGCAAAATATGGTTTTTTGGAGTTTTTTGTTTCTAAATTTGTAATATTTCTGTCAATATTGGACTTCAGGCTCTTTCCTGAAATGAAAATTCATAGCATGGTTTATCGATTGTCTTGCACCTCTGCAATAATCTATTCCTTCATCGCCACATTTTCCATTTTAAGGGGTGTTTTGTCAATATTTATGTAATTCCATCGCTAATATTATACTTTTGGCCATTTTGTAATCCTTTATGCTTTATTATAAATATATAACTATAGGCCTACAACCTTTTATCAAAAAAATAAATAAATAGTTTTTTGCTTTGTTTTCAAAGCTATTTTATTCACAACTTTCTTTAGATGTTCTTATCTTTGAATTCATGAAGACCTCTATTAAAAGAGGTTGTTGTAACCTGTTTTAATCATTAGAAAATAAAGTCTTTGTTTTTTGTACTCAGCAGTTAGTAGTTTTCTATTTTATTTTTATTGTCTCTACCTTACCAACAAAATAGGTGAGCAAAAAAATTTGAAAATAGATGTTTTCTTTTGACAGGAAGAAAAAAATATTAGTACTAACAATGTTGATGTGCTTTTCAAGCCATCCTCTGGTAGATCTTGGTGAAACAATTGAGTTTAAAGTATAGGAGAGAAGCAACTCTGAACCAACTCCAAATGATAGTGGTGAATAAAATCATAAAGAAAAAAAGGTTAGAATTTTCGTTACATGCCACAAATAATTAAAAATGCTTGTCTAGTTTATTTTTGTTGCATTCGATTCAATAGTCTTCAGATTTTTTTAGTTAGCACACTTATTGCATTTGTGTCACAATTAAATATTGCAAATAATCTTCTATATTGACACTAAATAAAATATGCATACACATTCAGAACATTCTATTAGGAATATCTAGGAGGACTTGCTACAAACAATAAGAATTCAACTAAAATCCTTGAAAAGCTACATCTTTAAGCCACAAATCTTGACTGAGCTGAAAAAACCTAGTTGTAGTCATCATCACTAGATGGAAAAATGAGAAGCTTTAGGTCATTGTGGATATCAATCCTAGCATTCTCCATTAGGACCCAACAAGTCCATCCAAAACATTGAAATTACTTTCCAGGTATTTGGATGTGGACACAGTTGTATATGGATTAGTGACTAAAAGTGTATCTTTGACTTGATAAAATGGAGAACCAAGAGTGAACGTTGTGTCTAGTGTGAGGTCTCTACTATAGAAATTTTCTCAAGTATAGCTGCAATGTATGTTTCTTCATCTGCATTGATTTTCCTTCTCATCTTGACAATCTTTGTGATCCTTTTCTTTATGTAAGGGAATTGATTGCACTTAGCATAATCCTTTAGAAAATATTCCTCTTAAGCTTTGGTAGGTTGAACTGGGCCTTGAGATCTCTCTTTGCTCTTAGCTAAATGATTTTTGAAGGATTATTTGAAACACAACCCAAAGCAGACAAATCTTGAACAAAACAAAATTTAAAAGGTGTGAAACCATAAAATATGTAATGTGGTTAGGTTCTTTGTAACCAGTGACCACCATAGACCCCATATGTCTTCTCCAAATTGATTTTTATTAAGTGGTATCCATCATAGAATATATCTCATTCTTTATCTACTGTATTACCATCCCTTCCATCACCTTTCATGGTAAAAAAAATGGAGCAAGAGAAGCTTTTCAAACCCTTACTTTCAAGTACTAAGAGATGAGGAAAGCCTTAGAGCATGGATGGAAAACAAAAGATATATGCACTTTTAGGCTTCAATGCTACTTGGAAATGACTTGTTTCTAGTATTGCAATAGAGAAAATACCTTTCTCTCTTTAGCATTTAAAGTATTTTTTCTAAATGTTGAATCGTCATGCCATCTTGGTAGAGAATTTTAAATCTTAGTTGGTATGGAAAAAAAATTGGTGTTAATGTATAACTCAATAATAAAAATTATTACCGATAAGGGTGTGATCTAGTGGTCAAGTCGCTTGGTTGTAGTGATAGCCACTAGGGTTCAAACCCTCACTAGGCCAATGTGCTCGTAAGCCTTGTGCCTTCACTGGGCCATTGTGCTCGCGGGTTTGGTAGTTTCTTTTGGTTCCTTGTATCGATTCATAGCTCCGGTCAAAAGTGTTTACCCCTAATAATATGGGTGCATTGCACCTTTTCAAAAAATTAACAAAATTTATTTCTCAAGAATAATCAAGAAGAGTTAGGGTAAATTTAAGTAATTTTTGGTGAGAATTGACTTGTTTTCTTAAATTATTAGGTGCCATTTACTTTGGGTTTCGTTGGAAATTGGATTATGTTACATGTTTCAATGGAGATGTTAATAGATACAATCTCAATATTAGAAGGTTGAATTCAATCTTGAGGCATAAATAGAAGCAGTGATCTATGTAGAAGATTAAGATCAATGTGCTCCAAAGTAAAGTCTTTATCCCACTTTTATCATAAGAGGAGGTTAAATGTGTTGGAAATAGGATGCCATTTAATTGAAAATCCTAAACATTAATTATTTCATGTATCTCCTAAGTTCTTGGAATGTGTTCAACAACACTAAGATTAGGATGAGATTAATTATTTGGATGAAATAAATCATGAAATTGACATTTGTAGTTATTCCTAAATAATAGGAGCATGTGGTTGCACACATGGTAAGGTGAAACTCACCTTTTGTTTAGTTAACTATACAAAGTAACAGTTAAACACTTTTGAATGCATGTAAAGATCCTAGGAGTTAGGATTTGATGTTTGCATGCTTGAAGTTCAGTTAAGTTTAGTTTAGATCAGTTTAGTTTAGTTTAGTTCAGTTTAGTTCAATTCAGTTCAGTTCAGTTCAGTTATCTTCAGTTGCATGCAAGTGCATGTTGCATGCATGTTGGTTATTTTGAGTTGCATGTAGTTAGCTTCCGTTAACTTGTAATGCATGGCTAATAACATTGAGTTGTATGACAAATAACAAGGACTACCTCCAGTTAACAAGGGATGACCATTCTTTGGGAATGGTGTTGAGTAAATGTTTCAGTTAACAAGAAATCACTTGGAGCCAACTTGGGTGCCCAAGATGCTTTCTTGGAATTAACTCCAATGCATGATAAGATATTTCTAAAGGCTCTGTTACGTGGGACCCTCTTTTGGGCACCATCTTTGAGGAAGAGCTTTGTAATTATCACCGAAGTGAAGGATGAGTTGTAGCTTTAGTTTTGGATGCCCAAATGGGTAAAGCACATCTTCTAAGCTTTGGTCTTCACGGTAGAACTCAACTTGAAGCAATATGGCGTACATTTTCAAGGGCTTGAGCTTGTGCATTGTAATTATCACCATTTGGATATTACAAGGTTGCATATTGTCTCTATATATCATTTAAGTTGAATAGAGTTTTTATAATTGTTATTGCAGGTGTGAAGAAGATTGGTAAAGACAGAAGAAGCACTCTCAAGCAAGAATTGGAGCTATTGTAATTCAGAGTTTGAATAATAGAATAATTCTTGGTGGAGTTTTTTCCTGAAAGGGTTTCTCCACGGTACATCTTGTGTGATCTTTCTAATAGCCTATCTAGTTCTTCTATCAACTTCTCTCTACATTCTACAATAGGAAAATGGATTAATCAAGATAATCACCCACAAACAATATATGTAACAAAGAAAAGACTTACTTAGATCAGCAATATTAAAGTTTTATAGAGTATTAAGCTAAGAAAACAACAAATTTTTAACAAAATGTTGGGTAGAGAGATCTTTATCAAGCATTTATCATAAGAATAGGTTTAGTTTTGGGTAGAGTTAGGGTAAATTTGAATTATCATATTTCCAAATGAGCTAAATTTATGATTACTTAGAATTTTTTTATTAATGTTATCTAGATTTAGGGAAAATTTAAATTGTAATAATGAGCTAAATTTTGGATTATTTTGGAAACTTGGATTAATGTTATATAGATTTAGCACGTAAATATAAATTGTAATTGCAAAGAACAAACTAATTTTTTATTCTTAAGTTATTGGTTCCATTTGCATCTGATATGGTCAAATTATTTAGTCATGTTTTATATTGAATTGGAAACATCAATTGAATAGAACATTGAAAATCAAATAAATCAGTCAAAGCAACAATCTATTTAGGAAATTTAGATCACAGACAACTAGATTAAGTTGTCTTGTTAAGAATGAACTAAATTTGGATTCATAAGTACTATGCCTCATTTATGTGTGAATCGTGAAAAATTAAGTTCTAATTTATTTTGTAATTGTAGGCATCAACTGAACTCAACATCATTTTGATGAGGAATCAACTAAATTTGGAGACCTTGGTGGAAGCTAGAGTAAGGGTAAATTTAAGTTATTGCTAGTGAGAATGAATCAAGTTGGTATTCCAACCATCATTTATGTAGAATTTTATTGAAAGATAAATTATTATATATATATGGAAACAGTGACAAAATTTAATGAAGCAGAATGAACAATAGTAGCTATGTTTATAAACAACATATGAGTGGATGAAAAAGGTGAAATGTATCTAAGCCATTTTTTTTGGAAAGAGAAAGACTCTTGCATGGAGTGTATATTCCAAGGACCAAAACATGGAGTGTATCTATCACTATATTCTAACTTGCAAAATAGAAAATTTTGATGGAATTCAAAGTAAGGTTTTACTTTTGGTGTATTGGATGGCACAAAATTTTGGTTCGTTCCAAAGAAATAGCAATGTTTTGAGCTTATTTAGTGTATTAGAAAAATGTTTCAGTGAAGCTATCTTCAATGATATTTTCTTTGTGATTAGATGAGTTTAGATTTTATTTTGAGATTCTTCTAGAGACTGGCTTATGCCTAGCATTAGCAAGGGAAACATCATGGCCAATTTATTACAAGTTACCAAGGAGGGTGTGATTTATTTTGATTAAATTTTTTTCAAATCTGCAATAAGTTTCTGACTACTTTCATGTTTCTATGTGAACCAACATTTTTTGGGGGGCTATGGCTCTCTTGCACTTCTAGGGTTTTTCACCTAAAAGGAGAGTGATAGGCCAAAAAATGTGGTGGTTCACTCAAACTAATGCAAGGAAGATAGAAATATTTCTAAATGAAATTATCTAAAGGAAAATAATTGAGAAAGTAGATTGATTATTTATGCAAAACCTATGAAATATGAAATATTTGAAAACACAGTGTGATATGCAAACACGAACTAGAAACATGAACAAATGATAACAAAACTTAATGAAACTGAATGAGGTGCACCTGGAGGCTGAATGTTGATGTTGAAAGGTTCTACAATTCTGTAGAGATTAGTGTTGAAGCCCATTGGGACTCATTCTCCACAGATGGTGAATTAGTCTTATTTCTGGTAAAAACTGTTGGAACAAGTTTTGGGATACCAAGAACAAAAAACTCCAAGAATCACTTTGTCTAGATTGGTAGTGGGACTCATTTTCCATAGATGGAAAATTAGTCCAGCTACTGATTTCTAAAAAGTCAAAGGTCAAATTTGTGGGTCTTGGTCTGCACTTTTCTACCTAACATGTTGCCAGATTTGATTCTGCAGAAAACGGGTTGAAAGAGGTCTCCAAGCTTGAATTAAAGTTTTATTGAATTTGAATGGTCTTTAACAACTTGATGACACTTTTAACACCTAACTCTTTAAAAAATATACATACAAGACCTAAAAAACACATATGCAAAGAGGGGAAAAAGGATTAAGGGTTAGCATATAGGGGTTTTCCTTGGTCAAACCCCTGTTTGGTAATCAAACCCTAGGTAATGAAACAAAATAAAGAAGGAATGATGAAAAAATAACATGCAATGTCATAAACTCACCAAACCCTTGATGTTGAAGTCTGAAGATATGCTACTCCAAGATGCTTGAATGCTTGATTGAATGATGAAGAATGTATGAATGCTATTATGAAATGAATACTTGAATGAATTATGTTGATGGGGGATAAAATGAATAGAAAATCACATATTTATACATAATTATGCCCTAATTTCCCAAAAATACATTACAAGCCGACATTAGGTCTTAAGGAATAAACACTTGCCAGTCATTTGAATTTATTTTGATTTTTGTGCTAAGAGGGACTCATTCGTCCCTAATGGCGAATGGGTCCCACTCAAGGCAAGTGAATGGGTGTCGGGAATTATATTACAATAAATGATATTTTTTGGGTTTATATTAAAAATACACAAGCCTATAAGTTCATAAAGGGGCCAAATCAATCATAAGAAAGGTGTAATTATTGATGACAAGCCTAGAAAAGTGTGAAAGTTTGTTACAATACTTTACAACACTTTAAAATAAGGCTTGGTAAATGATAAAAAGGGGACATTTAGGTGAATTATAATAAGAAGAGTCTAAAAAAGTGTGAAAATGTGTTACAACACTTCACAACACTTTTACAAGACATCATAAAGTCTTAATAGTTCATAAATATTCAAGACCTAATGTGAATGTGTTGACCACAAATTACAACATTAAATCAAGGAAAATTAGGCCAAAAATCATAGGAAAAGACCCAAATGACCATGAAAATGTCCAAATATCCATTTTTCTATGGTACACTATGATTTTATGCCACCTTTCTTTGTAATTTTGTAATCTACTACACATGCCTCTAGCTCTACCCAACCCATGGCAATTGCATTGCTTTGAAGGAAGTGAGGCATTTGCTGTTTACATTTGGTGGATATGCTTCTATAACCACATAATTTTTGGCATATCTGAAAATAGTCTTTGAACTTGACCATATGTTTCCTATGCTCATCAAATGCAAGTTTTCCATACCCATAAAGTAAGAAATCATTATTTGAAGAAGTGGATAATTCATTGGCCTTAACAACTAAGCATTGAATATCCTGCAAGTCAAAGAGAAAAGAGATATCAATGTTCATGCCAAGCCTTTCCTTGCCTGTACAAGCAAGAAATTGAATTATATTTTCAAATTGAAAATGTTACCATACCATTCCAATCATGAATAATATTGAGCCATTGGAGGATTCTATAAGTAAAATACACCCTTCCCTATCCCCTCAATTCCCCATCCCCCCTCAACACCAAAACATGAAACTGTATGATTAGAAAATAAAATCCAAGATGTACCTTTGATCATTTATTGCAAAAGGTGAGCCAAAAATCAGTCCAACATATTTAAACAAAACCAAATAAAATAAAAATAGTTTCATTACAAATATTCTAGATTCCTTGAGAAAAAGAAAACAACAGGAAATCTTAATAATTAATTCTTAATGTGGTTAGATTGCCAATTTATTTCTTGATTGATAAATTTTGACAAAATGTAAAATCTAAAATAACAATGAGGACATTTGAGAGTTTTCATGTATCTGAGTAGCATATAAGGTAGGTCTCGCAATCTAGTTTTTGATTTAATATTTTATTTCATATTCTTATTTATGAATTTACTTTCTCTTACTCTATAATTGTGAATTTGCTTACTTTTGCTCTATTTTTTTCATTTTACTTGCTTTGTGAGCATGTAGTGTCATTTTATATCATTTACATGGGCAATAAAGTACATGAGGATCTAGACAAGTCCTCAGCTTACAATCATCAACTTCTTATTGTTGCTTATGATGGAAGGTTGATGTGAACATCACAATTCCATGCAAATAATTAAAGCCTATATTAAATCATTTTCAACTTTATGATGCTTAAATTGTATGCCATTTAATCAGCTCTGTAGTTCTAGGTGACTAAGTTGGTCTTGCAACTCTTGTTACTAATATTGTAACAAAAAAAATTGTCAAAATTTTTGATAATCCGAGAGCAAGCATTCAATGAAAATTCTGCAGTTTTCTAGTCCTTTCATTAAAATATTTTAAGGTCATGCGACATTTTTTCCATTTGGCATGCCAATCCACTATTTTTTAACTAATATATGAAGTAGGTAACAATATGAGGAAGATCCCTGATAAATAGTTTAATGGATATTTCCAAAATCTACAAGACTAGGTAACCATATATTATATTTAGTCCAATTTTCTTATAGAAATGTGAATTGATATTGAGTGTACTTGTAATCACATAATAGATTACCATACAAATGCTGAATTTTTGTGCCCATAGTTGCCCATATTTTTTTAAGCATAGTTTTAAACTTAGATATTGTCCAGGCATCTTAAAGGTCAGAATATTATATTTTTTGAGGTTCATTTTGGTCTATAAAGTATCTTTCTTCCTTTGGGTATTTCTATTTAAGTTTTTTGTATTTTTTCTCATTTCTTATATTTCCTTTGCTTCTTTTATATCTTTTCAGTTTTGTAGATTTTATTTATTGGTTTTAATTGGTAATTTATATAATTTTCTTTCTTTTTTATTATTAATTAGACGTATTACAATGGCATCCACTAAAAAATGGAAAAACTCTCTAGCTAGAAATTGATGTTCAAATCACATTCAAATCCATATCCACTCTTAAATATTATCTTCTTATCTTTTTGTTACCCACTTTTTACTTACAGCTCAGGTCAAGTCAGATTTATTGGTTTTAATTGCTGAAAAGCCTTTCGTTACCTATTAATTTTTCACTCTGAGTTAAAACGAGTAAAACTAGATGAAGTTCATCGTTTTAAGGTACAAAATTTTTCATGTTTTGTTGATTGAGTGTTCAATAATCATCATTAAGACCATTTTTCATGTGAATCATAGTTTATTGTGCAAACGTATGAAACAAAAAATTGAAAAGATTTGCATAATAATGCTTTTATTCATTTTGTAAAAATGTTGAATTCCACACAAGCCGTGGAAGTAACTTTTCTGATTCTTATGATCAAAGGAAGAATGCATAAACAACTGTATGCTATACAACTGTAAATAATGGAAACATAGGGTAGGAGGTGATTCGTCATTGCCTGGAATGACGAACCATTGACAGTTGAAGACGTCAACTCTAGCTCCAATTTAAGTTGTAGCTTCCATTTCAGCTCCAAAAGCGTCTGCAAGGAAGATAAAAGATGACGTTAGAGATTATCTCTAAGCAATAACGGATCAATCCTATCATATATCTATGGTACCAATAGAAATATAACATGCAGTCGATTAGGCATGCGTCAGATAATTGCAAAAAATTAGAAAAGGAAGAATGTAATTCAATTGAAGCTTTCAGCTTCTTTTATTTTGCTGACATGTTTATTTCAGCTTGCACGAACAGGTTCATCATGTTCATTTATCAGATATGTGGAGTAAAACGGGCTCCCACAAGGGTAGAGCTCTACATATCAGGTAAATACCTCTCATTCACATCATACATGACAGCCATTGATATCAACTACGGTCTTAAATAAGAAAGCTGTCATAAAAGCAACTCATAGCAGCAGTGTTCAATTCAACAATAGCATCCATAATATGAGAGATGGTTATAGAAGTTTTTTGCAAATGAATTACAAAAAAACAAAATGTCAAACAACCAACAGCTATGGAGATGCAGTGACCATTAAGCAAAAAAAGGAAATGGTGAAACAACGAATGGTTAATCATGCATATCAAGTTCTCATTTTCAGCTTAAGAGCATGTTAATATATTCTTGGTAAAGTTTACGCATAGTAGTATAGAGGACAGCAACAGTCACTTACAAGCTTCTTTCGTCAAGAACAGAGTGATAGCATGACATCTTAAGCTCACAAGGTATGCATATTCATAAATTTCACAAAGTGCATTGAAACAAATTTTGGTTTTCATAGATAGATAGTTCAGATTTGAATCTATCATGCACAAAAAAATAAAATGCAGAGAAGAGAGGAAATAAATTTCTATAAATGAACCAAAGTTTTCATCTTCAGCACAAGAATACATTGAAGTTTCAGATTTCTAAGCCAATAGAAACACATAAAATGTAGTTTCAAATTTAAAAGCTTGCCTTTTAGAATAGAAATCAGATTTCTATGAGTTTTAAAATGCCCAGCTTCATATTTAAAGAAAACGTGGCTGTATGTCTACAGAAAATCAAGTTCGTAGCTTGCAAAGTGAAGTTTTGCAGATTCAAACAGAAACATGCCCAAATTTAAGAAAAAACGTGGCTGTTAGAATACAGAAAAAACAAAGTTTTTTCATTTGCTATGGCTTCAAAATGAAATGTTTTTGCTGAAAATTAGAATTAGAAACTTCAAGTTCGCAGCCTACAAAAGAAGAGTATTGCAGATACAAAAGAAAAGAGAAAATTTATTCTTTATTTTTAAGAGAAAATGCTTTCAAGAACATCAAGTTCGCAGCTTGAAAGAGACGTTTTTGCGGATTCAAAGAAAGAAAAATGCCTAGCTTCAGATTTAAAGCAAAAAATGTGACTGTTTTTCACAGAAAATCAAAGTATTTTTCTGTTATGAGTTCACAAATGCTACATTCTTTGAAAAAATTGAAAGAAGACATCATGGCATGACTTGAAAATAAGTTTTTGCAGATTCAAAAACCAGAAAAGACCAGATTCGAGTTTTTTAAAGCAAGTTTGTTCTTTGTTTTAAAAAATCACTTCAACAACTTCAAGTTCGCAGCCTACAGAGAAAAATATTGCAAATTCAAAGAAAAGAAGGAAGATTCGAGTCTATAGAAAGTTTATTCTTTATTTTTAAAGAAAATACTTCAGATGTTCAAGTTCGTAGCTTACAAAAAATGAAGAAACTTTCAGAAAAATGCAAGTTCGCAGCCAAATTCGCATGAAAAGAAGAAAAAACGAACTTATATCAAAGTACCTGATTAAAAGCTTCATTTTTTCGAATTTGGGAAGGTCCCTTCAGTAAGTTTGCAGTTTAGATGCTCATGGCGGCCAAAAAAACGCGATTTCATGCATAGATTCGAAGCAAAGCTCATAGAAATGAAAATGCATCACACAAAACAGAAAATCGTGCTCAAATGCTCAATGTTTTTGATAAAAAATGTCATATATCCCAGATTCAGCTCAAGAAAGACCAGATGCGAAGTTCTAAATGGCTGAAAATCCAGAAAACATGAGTTCGTGGCTAGGGTTTCGGCATGGCGGCGCCCAAAATGGAGCAAGGAGAAGCAAAGGAGAAAATACAAAAAGAAATATCTTTGTCTCATTTTAGGGTTTGAACCCTAAAGTATTCAACCCATTTTCCCTTTTTCCTCTTAGCTTCATTTCTCTTCCTTAAGCCATTTAAGCTCTAAGCTTTTAAAATGCAAAATATAATGCTTAAAGAAAATCAAATGTTAAGTCTCTTCTAATTTTGCATTTTCAAATCAAAATGTAATCTTTGTTAAAAATGGTTAATAAATCATTTTTAATAAATGATTTTATCAAAATGCAAAGTGAGTGCTTAGTTTATTTTAATTCCTACATTTTTAAGCAAATTGTAAAATCTTTATTAAAATGATTTGTTAATTATTTTTAATAAATGATATTATTCAAATGCAAAATTTAAATTAACCTTGCTAGGTAGTATTCCAACTTGCATTTTTTAAAATTTATTAAATTTTATTTTTAAAAGTGATAAATTATAAATCACTTTTAAAAAATAAATGTTATTAATGCAAGTTGAAGATATTTGAGATATGACAAGAGGAGCCTTTAAGTGGAGCATTAAATCTTGGAGATATGACAATCTGTTTATGTCAAGTGGAGGTTTTGAGTTGCTGGATTCATGGGAGGAGTTTTTGACTGATGTGACACCTTTTTTGGAGTCTTTTGAGTCCTCTTTATGAGGATTTTTGTTCCTATCTGGGTCTGGGAGACTTTTTCCTATTTTGGGTAAGTTGTTGGAAAGTTTGAGAGCCTTCTTTTAGGGCATTTTTACCAAATCCGACCCCTTATCCAAGGTGGGGCCCTTTTTCTAGGGTTAGGGTAAGAGTTTGAGCTTATTTATTCTCTTCCTCATTTCTTTTTTAAGGATGCAAAATTCTGGAGTGGAAGAGACTGTACTTTCTGGAGGACATGGTGCTATTTTGTTCCAAGCTTTGTATTAGACTTTGGAGTATGTATTTCCAGGGCCTTTGAGAGCCTTTATACAACATCTTTGATCTATTTCTGGTGTCATATTTGTATGTAGATTGGTGATTGATCTTTCTTTTCTGTGTTTCTTATCTGAAACCTTTTAAGTTTGTCTCATTTTGGCATCTTTGTGACTAGGAATTCTCTTCATAGGTTAAGGGTTGTATCAATTTTTAGATATATTTACTGTGATTAACATCCTTTAAATATCATTCTGATTGCAGATCTTCCTTTGAAATATTTATGTGTTGAGGGTTTTACCAGTTATTGTATCATCATTATTAATGGTTGTGGGTTCATTCTGTGCTAAGGAAAGTGATTTTGGTGTATCACCCATTAATTAGTTTCAATCTTCAAGTTCCTTTTATCTCTTTTCTCCCCCTTAATTCCTCTAAAGTCTTTAGGTTTGAAGAGCAAAAATAGATATTTATTCAACAGGAACCGGCCTAGAATCCAGAGGTCTCATTTTCAGTATTGCATATCCCACATGTAGAATTTGAGTCCCATGTTATGCCAAATTGCTGAGCTTGAAAATCTCAGTAGGGTGCAAATTTGGTGCATAGAAGTTTTGGCACGCCCGGTGGGATAGAGGAAGTCATAATTTTTTATCAGTTCTTGTTGTTTTGATATGCTACAGCAGGTTTACAGCTTTAAAGAAGCTCAGTTTCAGCATATTTGGCGACTCTGTTGTGAAGGAAAGTGACCAATGCAAAAGTTTATATGAGAAAGGTGGAAACCAGAAGTTCAAAGTCTTTTGAATATTTGCAACTGTCATCACCCAAGAGGAAAGGAAGGACTCTTGATTGAACTCCTCATGCAAAAAGAGTGCAAACAACTCCTCCAAGAGTATATCTCAGAAGAGGAAGATCATTGCATAGTGAACATCCTATGAGACACTCAGCATCACCAACTGTCAGAGAAGAGCCACCTATTGCTGTTTCTGGGAATTTCAACTTCCCAAAAGGTAGGAGCAATTTTGGTACAACAAGTGTAAGCTTTTCTACTACAATTACAAGTACTTTTTCATCATTTTCGAGTACTATACCAGCAAGTGCAAGCTCAATTTCAGCAAGTATATCAACACAGACTCATAGTATGGTTGTACCAAGAGCCTTTGCTTTTGTTCCATTTAATCAGGGTAGTCCCCTTAATTTAGTGCAACATAATGATATTCCTTTGGCAGCATTAAAGGGATTGTCAGAATTCACTAGAGAAGGGAAAATAACGCCATTTGAACATATAAGAGATGTGGCAGCATTGTGCAATGTGCATCATGTAACAGAAGAGAACGTAGTAGTAAGGTTATTGGCTACATCTTTCAAGAAGAAGGCACTGGAATGGTTTAGAAGCTTTCCAGTGGGCTCTATTGCAACATGGGATGATCTTGGTGACAAATTTACCACATTTTTTGAAGACAAGTTTGATCACTTATCTTTGGTAGAGCAGTTGAAAACTATTAAAAGAGCCCCTCAAGAGCAAATGACGGATTTCAACATCCGTTTCCAGAAGACTTGGAATAGGATACTTGCTACGGTAAGGCCTTCCACTGATTACTCATTTTTGTATTACTTAAAGAGTCTCAATAGTGATATATCAGTGATGATACAATCCATGGGAGGTCAATCATTACCTCAAGCTTATAGTATAGCTATAAGAGCAGAAAATAGTCTTATTCAGGCGGGAAAAATAGCTCCTAGGCCCCCTATGCCATATTTTTCAGATATTCACCCAAATATACCATTGCATATACCTCCTCTTGCTGCAATACCGACTGTTCCAACTATAGAGATTGTTGGACCTTCAACTGAGCTGCAAGAGATTAAAAGCAGCCAACAAAAGATTGAAATGGTTTTGTAGACTTTGGGAAATGAGCTAACCAGCATGAAAAAGCAGCAGTACCAAGGCCCAAGGCCATCATTTCAACAGTATAACCAGCAGCAACAAGGAGCGAATCAGCCTTATCAAAATCAAGGGTTCAATCAACAGTATCAGCAAAATAGACAACTATACCAAGGAAATTATCAAGGACAACAACAAAATGTTAACCAAAGGCCATTTCTGACACATAATACAATGCCTATGAATGCAACAAATCAGATAAAAGATATTGTTCCAGCTCAGAATAATCTTGCAGCAGATTATGAATGGTGTTTTCCATGTAATCAAGCGCATAATCAAGCAACATGTTCTAATGGTATTATCAATCAAGCACTGATGGTTCAAAATGCCACAAGTTCACAACTGGATGCATCTACTGAAGTACCTGAGCAGCAACGAGATGTGCATCCCAATGAGACTGGATTCCTAAACTGGCAAAGTGAAGAGTTTTGTGGCGTGAATGGTGATCCAGCAATTGCAACGCTCACCCGAGCAAAGAAGAGGGCTCTAGAAGCAGAACATGCAGCTGGTAAAGATAAAGAACCTGCAACTGCAGGACCATCATTCACAAAAAATCCTGATATCCCACAAAAGCCTTCAAATCAGCCTCAGCCAATCAGCAATCAGCCTCACAAAGAAACAATTCCGGCTGTTGCTAAGATACACCAGAAAGTACATCCAGCTATGCCCTACAACATTGTGGACAGCATGAAAAGAATGAACGTATCAATGACTATGTGGGATTCTTTGTCCATTCCCGGACAAGCTGAGATGTTGAAGAAAGCACTGAGTGGTGAAGATACGCAAGAACATGCAGCTGGTGATCGTGAGAAGGTAGTCATGACAAATGCTGATCAAGTGAAAGTGATGGACAACAAACCAAATGTCACAGTTCAAGGTAAGGATGTGAGACCTCCTCCATTCTATGTTTCCTTAGTCATTGGAAAGAATTTGGTACATAATTGTATGGTTGATAGTGGGGCAACTTGTTCTGTAATGCCAAAAAGGGTAGCTGATCAGTTAGAATTAAAATATGAGCCTATAGAAAAGGGAGTAGTCCAGTTAGATGGTACATCTGTCAACTCGATAGGCCTCATAAAAAATGCTAGTCTGACCTTACATGCCTGCCCTACTTTCTCTATTCCATAAGACATATATGTAATAGATTTGCCTCCCTATTTTGGCCTTTGCTTATCAAGAGAATTTACAGCCAAGATAGGAGGTTATCTCTCATCCGATTGGTCTCACATGATTTTCCGTACAAGGTATGGAACAAAAGTAAACATAAAGTTAGAATCACTTGCAAAGGATATCATTGAACCTTATATACCCAGTACGATGAATGCAAATTGTGTCATTTTTGACCAAGATGATCATGCTGCTCCTGTTTCACATACATCCACTGCTGGAATTCCTGATATTCTTTTAGATGAATGGGCTGAAAGTAGTACTCATCCCACTAGAAGTGATTTAATATTAAACGCCGGTATGGGTAACTATATGTTTCAGGAGGCTGGTTCGGTTATGCCAAATTTGGTTAAAAGGGAGGATGCTGATTCTGAACAGCACAATGAGGTCTAGAATATGTTTTTTGACGGATCTAGAAGCAAGTATGGTGCTGGTGGAGGTGCGATGTTAGTGTCGCCTGAGGGAGTTGAGTACTATGCAACCTTTAGATTTAGTTTTTTTTGCACCAACAATACAGCTGAGTATGAAGGCTTAATTAATGGGCTGGAATGGGCAAGAAAGAGAGGTATTAAGGCTCTAAAGGTTCATGGTGATAGTGAGCTCGTGGTGAATCAGGTGTGAGGGCTAGTTTCTGTTAAGAATGATACTCTGAAGGCATATAGACATAGAATATGGGATGTTATTGAATATTTTTCTGCTTTCAATATTGTTGCAATTCCTAGAAAGCTGAATCAACATGCTGATAGATTGGCTGCCATAGAGGCACAATTTGATATTCCTAACAATATTAAAAGGGGGTGTGATCAGTAGCATATTAAAATTATATTTAGGCCATCAATTCCTGACAATAATATAAATTGGCAAGTCTTTAAGAGTGATGAACAAATTTTGTAGTTTCTGCTAGAAGAGGACGTTTTTGCAACATCAAATCAAGATAGGCTAAAAGGGAACTATGAAGATCAGGTGGTGCAGCTCAAGTCTAACAAGTTTCCCAAGGGACTTGTTACATTGGAATCTATCTTCAATACAGATGATCAAGCCAAGAAGAATAAAACCAGCCTGCTAATTCAGCAAGAACACTATGCAGATTTGGAGATTGAACCGGGTAAGACTTTGAAGTTTGGAAAAGTAGTTACAGATTCTGAAAAACAGTCTTATATTGAATTATTTCAAGAATTTAGTTATATATTTGCCTAGAAATATGAAGATCTAAAAGGTTTTAACCCAGCACTTGCACATCATACTATAGAGTTAGAACCTAACTCCAAACCCATCAGACAAAAACAGAGACCAATTAACCCCAAACTAGAGCCTCTTATGCACAAAGAAGTTATGAAGATGATAGAGAGTAGTATTATATATCCTATTAAACACACTAGTTGGGTGTCTAACCTTGTCCCAGTTAGGAAGAAGAATGGGGAGTTGAGATTGTGTGTAGATTTTAGAGATCTAAATAGGGCGTCCTTGAAGGACCGTCACCCATTGCCCTTCATGGAGCAGATCTTGCAGTATGTTTCTGGTTCAGAAAGATATTCATTGTTGGATGGTTATTCAGGATATAACCAAATTCTTGTCAAAGAGGAAGACCAGTTTAAAACAGCTTTTACAATTAAGTGGGGAACCATGGCTTACCGAAAGATGCCTTTCAGTCTTTCTAATGCAGGTGCAACATTCCAAAAGGCAATGGAAATGGCTTTCAGCAACCTTATGTATCAGTTTGTCCTAGTGTATTTGGATGACATCACCATTTATTCAAAGAAAGCAGTAGATCACCTAAGTCATCTAAGACAGATTTTTGAACGCTGCAGGGAGTTTAGAGTATCTCTCAATCCTAAAAAGTGTGTGTTTGTTGTGCATGAAGGCAAACTATTGGGGTATATCATTTCTAAGCAAGGTGTCATAGTGGATCCTGAGAGAGTAGCAGCTATTTTAGAGCTGCCTTTACCATATCACAAAAAGGGGCTGCAGTCTTTCATTGGAAGAATTAATTTTGTAAGGCATTTTCTGCCTAATATTGTAGATTTATTGAAACCTTTGACATCCATGTTAAAGAAAAGCACTATTTTTAGCTGGACTAAGGAAGCAAAGAATAGCTTTCAAGCTATCAAGGAAGCTTTAGCAGTAGCTCCCACTTTAATAAACCCAAATTTCAGCAAAGACTTTATCTTGTATGCCTATGGGGGTAGTGAAGTGATATCTGCTATGCTGGTCCATCAAAGTTCAGAAGGATTGGAACAGCCAATCACTTTTTTCAGCAAAGGATTGGTAGAGTATGAACAGAGGTATAGTTTTGTTGAAAAACACGTCCTTGCTGTTGTCAAAAGTCTTAAAAAATTCAGACATTTGTTATCACACAATAAAATTCATTTAAGGGTAGCTCATCTGAGTGTCAAAGAATTTATGCTCAACAAGGATTTGAATGAGAAAAGAGCAGGTTGGATAACCAGAGTCATGGAATATGACGTGACCATTGAAGTTACCAAGCTAGTGAGGGGTAAAGGACTTTGCGAATAGCTGAGTTGTGAAGGAATTTTAGATGCAAAACAATCTGAAACAACTTTAGTACTTTGTTTGGCTGATAATGATGGCATGACAACAAACTGGTTAAAGGATATGGTCCATTTCCTCAAGACAAGTCAATGCCCACTCGATTTAGATAAGGAAAAACGTAGGTACTATAGGTTGCAGTCTATTCCATATGTGATGATCAATGATATTTTATATCGCAAATTCATAGTGGTGTACTTCTCAGGTGTTTTGATTCAGATCAGATTGGAGAGATATTACATGAATTTCATGATGGGGATTCAGGAGGCCACTTCTCTCCAAGGACTACTGCATTCAAGATTATGCGGGTTGGCTACTATTGGCCCAATTTTTTCAAAGACAGCCATGCATATGTTAGAAAGTGCGTAAAGTGTGCTCTGTTTGCAAGGAAAGAAAGGCTTGCAGCTTTACCTCTACAGCCTATTAAGAATGAACAACCATTCGTAAGGTGGGGAGTTGATTTTATAGGTCTTATTAATCCTCCATCTAGTGCTGGACACAAGTGGATAATCACGGCAACTGATTATTTCACTCGCTGGTCAGAAGCAGCAGCGTTAAAGGATGCCAATGAGACTGTTGTTCTGAATTTTTATGATGATATTATTCACAGATTTGGAATCCTTGATTCCATTATCTCAGATAATGCACTTTCTTTCATTGGTCTATGGGTAACTGAGTGGGCGCTCAAGCATGGAATTTATCTCAGTAATAGTTCTAACTATTACCCACAAGGTAACGGATTAGCAGAATCCACAAACAAGAACTTGATCAGAATATTGAAGAGGAATCTACAGGAGAATCAGCGTGAGTGGCATTCTAAACTGAAGGCTGCCCTATGGGTTGACCGAATCATGCCTAAGAAAATCATTGACAATTCACCTTACATGATAGTCTATGGTAAAGAGGCCAAGTTGTCTATTTCAACCAAGCTACCAGCCCTTGACCTTACTAGTCAGCTAGTTTTGTTTGAAGAAGGAGATCCTATTCAAGTACGTTACGCTCAGTTGATGGAATTGGAGGAAAAAAGATCAAAAGGAATGCAAGCAATGGAATATCAACAAATGCAAGTAAAGAGGAGCTTTGACAAAAGAGCGAGAGCAAGGGATTTCAATGTGGGTGATGTTGTTCTTAAGTGGGATGAACTTAAAAGTAGGCCAGGTAAGCACACGAAATTTTATTCTTTTTGGGGAGGCCCGTTTGTTATCTTAGAATGTAAGGAACATAACGCTTATCAATTGTCAACTATGGAAGGAGATATACTACCAATACCAGTCAATGGTATTCAACTCAAATGCTGTTTTGAGGTATGATCAATTAGCCTTGCCTTGTATATATTAGGTTAGGTTTCATGCTTATAATAAATGCATATGCATACTCATTTTGGTTTTCCCTAAGTGTTGTCCAAGCACATCTGTTTGTTTTCTTTCCTAGGTAGTTTTTCTATTTTCCTTAGGTCGTAAGATGCGTATTTTCAGACTCCGTGCCCAATGCATTACATAGGCAATTGGTCAAACGTTTAGCAGGCAAACATCTAGCAGAAGTCGCTAGAAATGTTACCCATTTTTTACTTACAGCTCAGGTCAAGTCAGATTTATTGGTTTTAATTGCTGAAAAGAATTTCATTACTTATTAATTTTTCACTCTGAGTTAAAACGAGTAAAACTAGATGAAGTTCATCATTTTAAGGTACAAAAATTTTCATGTTTTGCTGATTGAGTGTTCAGTAATCATCATTAAGACCATTTTGCATGTGAATCATAGTTTATTGTGCAAACGTCTAAAACAGAAAATTGAAAAGATTTGCATAATAATGCTTTTATTCATTCTGTAAAAATGTTGAATTCCACACAAGTCGTGGAAGTAACTTTTCTGATTCTTATGATCAAAGGAAGAATGCATAAACAACTGTATGCTATACAACTGAAAATAACAGAAACATAGGGTAGGAGGTGATTCATCATTGCCTGGAATGACGAATCGTTGACAGTTGAAGACGTCAGCTCTAGCTCCAATTTTAGTTGTAGCTTTTGTTTCAGCTTCAAAAGCGTCTGCAAGGAAGATAAAAGATGACGTTAGAGATTATCTCTAAGCAATAATGGATCAATCCTATCATATATCTACGCTACCAAAAAAAATATAACATGTAGTTGATTAGGAATGCATCAGATAATTGCAAAAAATCAGAAAAGAAAGAATGTAATTCAATGGAAGCTTTCAGCTTCTTTTATTTTGCTGAAATGTTTATTTTAGCGTGCAGTTACAGGTTCATCACGTTCATTTATCAGATATGTGGAGTAAAACGGGCTCCCACAAGGGTAGAGCTTGACATATCAGGTAAATACCTCTCATTCACATCATACATGACAGTCATTGATATCAACTACGGTCTTAAATAAGAAAGCTGTCATAAAAGCAACTCATAGCAGCAGTGTTCAATTCAACAATAGCATCCATAATATGAGAGATGGTTATAGAAGTTTTTTGCAAATGAATTACAAAAAAACAAAATGTCAAACAACCAACAGCTATGGAGATGTAGTGACCATTAAGCAAAAAAAGGAAATGGTGAAACAACGAATGGTTAATCATGCATATCAAGTTCTCATTTTAAGCTTAAGAGCATGTTAACATATTCTTGGTAAAGTTTACGCACAACAGTATAGAGGACAACAACAGTCACTTACAAGCTTCTTTCGTCAAGAACAAAGTGATAGCATGACATCTTAAGCTCACAAGGTATGCATATTCATAAATGTCACAAAGTGCATTGAAACAGATTTTGGTTTTCATGGATAGATAGTTCAGATTTGAATCTATCATGCACAGAAAAATAAAATGCAGAGAAGAGAGGAAAGAAATTTCTATAAATGAACCAAAGTTTTCATCTTCAGCACAAGAATACATTGAAGTTTCAGATTTCTAAGCCAATAGAAACACATAAAATGCAGTTTCAAATTTAAAAGCTTGCCTTTTAGAACATAAATCAGATTTCTATGAGTTTTAAAATGCCCATCTTCATATTTAAAGAAAATGTGGTTGTATGTCTACAAAAAATCAAATTTTGTATCTGTTGTGAGTTCAAAAATGAAATGTTTTTGCTGAAAATCGAAAGAAGACATCAAATTCGTAGCTTGCAAAGTGAAGTTTTGCAGATTCAAACAGAAACATGCCCAGATTTAAGAAAAAACGTGGCTGTTAGAATACAGAAAAATCAAAGTTTTTTCATCTGTTATGGCTTCAAAATGAAATGTTTTTTGCTGAAAATCATAATTAGAAACTTCAAGTTCGCAGCCTACAAAAGAAGAGTATTGCAGATCCAAAAGAAAAGAGCAAATTTATTCTTTATTTTTAAGAGAAAATGCTTTCAAGAACATCAACTTCGCAGCTTGAAAGAGACGTTTTTGCAGATTCAAAGAAAGAAAAATGCCCAGCTTCAGATTTAAAGCAAAAAACATGACTGTTTTTCACAGAAAATCAAAGTATTTTTCTGTTATGAGTTCACAAATGCTACATTCTTTGAAAATTTTGAAAGAAGACATCATGGCGTGGCTTGAAAATAAGTTTTTGCAGATGTTATTAATGCAAGTTGAAGATATTTGAGATATGACAAGAGGAGCCTTTAAGTGGAGCATTAAATCTTGGAGATATGACAATCTGTTTATGTCAAGTGGAGGTTTTGAGTTGCTGGATTCATGGGAGGAGTTTTTGACTGATGTGACACCTTTTTTGGAGTCTTTTGAGTCCTCTTTATGAGGATTTTTGTTCCTATCCGGGTCTGGGAGACTTTTTCCTATTTTGGGTAAGTTGTTGGAAAGTTTGAGAGCCTTCTTTTAGGGCATTTTTACCAAATCCGACCCCTTATCCAAGGTGGGGCCCTTTTTCTAGGGTTAGGGTGAAGAGTTTGAGCTTATTTATTCTCTTCCTCATTTCTTTTTTAAGGATGCAAAATTCTGGAGTGGAAGAGACTTTGTACTTTCTGGAGGACATGGTGCTATTTTGTTCCAAGCTTTGTATCAGACTTTGGAGTATGTATTTCCAGGGCCTTTGAGAGCCTTTATACAACATCTTTGATCTATTTCTGGTGTCATATTTGTATGCAGATTGGTGATTGATCTTTCTTTTCTGTGTTTCTTATCTGAAACCTTTTAAGTTTGTCTCATTTTGGCATCTTTGTGACTAGGAATTCTCTTCACAGGTTAAGGGTTGTATCAATTTTTAGATATATTTACTGTGATTAACATCCTTTAAATATCATTCTGATTTCAGATCTTCCTTTGAAATATTTATGTGTTGAGGGTTTTACCAGTTATTGTATCATCATTATTAATGACTGTGGGTTCATTCTGTGCTAAGGAAAGTGATTTTGGTGTATCACCCATTAATTAGTTTCAGTCTTCAAGTTCCTTTTATCTCTTTTCTCCCCCTTTTCCTCTAAAGTCTTTAGGTTTGAAGAGCAAAAATAGATATTTATTCAACAGGAACCGGCCTAGAATCCGGAGGTCTCATTTTCAGTATTGCATATCCCACATGTAGAATTTGAGTCCCATGTTGTTTTGTTGGAGATTCTGCTTTTTAAATTTTTTGAATATTTTCAATAAAACTTAAATATTATTTTAGGGAAGATAAATATGAAAAAAACAAAAAAAAAAAATTACAATTTAAAGTAACATTCAATTAGGGTTAGGATTAGAGTTTTATATTTAATATATACTTTCATCGACACTCTCTTTCCCCCTCTCCTTCCAATATATTTTCATATTCCATCTGCATTATCCTGCTTTTGGCTATATATTTTCATCCTCACTCGATCTGCCTTGTCCTGTTTTTTTCTGTGCTGAAGATTTGTCAGCTATGGCGCTCAGTCCGGAGTTGCTTTCTGCGCTCACTCCGGTGTTCTTTTTTTCGTTTGTCATCTTTATAGTACTAATGTTTGTGCTCGTGTTTCTGCTCTTGATTTATTTCCCTCCTGACGAATCATTCATCGCTTCTCCGCCACCTCCCAAGTTCAAATATTCCCGGATCTCTCCCTCTGTCACATCTCACCACATCATCTCTATTCCAGAAGAGCTTAAGTAAGCCTGGCTGTCACTGCTCTAGATTTAAAGGTTACAAACAAAGTTGATAGTAACTTAATGTTTGTTCTCGTTTTTCATTTGTGCAGGTGCCAGGGTTCCAAATCTGGACGTGGTATTTGCTCGTTATAAAATGCCCAAACGTTTAGACTCAGTATTTTGTAGTCTCAGGCTGCTAGTTTTGTCTTACTAGTATTATTAATGTCTCTGTCTTGCCATGGACTCACCTTTTGATGAATACATATGGAAAAACTGTTGGCCATTAGTTTGTAATGGCGCTCTCTTTGATAAAGAAAATATCACTTTACTGATATTTTTTTGCTTAAAAATCCAACGGTTTCAGTACCGCCTTATTTTAAAATTTTATAGGATAACACATGCACCCTTAAAAGAAAATAGGTTTCGATAAATTTTATGCTTCATTTCATTCAAAGTTGTCACTATGAAACTAACATTTGCACCAGAAGGGGTGTAAGGGTTAGTTGATAGAAAAGTATATGTAATTAAAAATAAAGCACAATTAAACCTAATTATTAGGCATTTTGTATGATTTTTTAGTATTTCACAAAGTTAAAGCAGAGGTAATTACAAGAAACTGTCACTATGAAATGAGCCAGAAAAGTAAAATTTGTCTTACGGTGTTAAAATTTCTATAATAGTACCAACAAAAATGCAAATGAGTTCAGTTATTATATTGACTATATTGTTGTTGGAAATTGTGTTCCATTGATAATTTGTAATTGACATAAATTGAGAAAATTTGTTTTTTTCCATTTTATAAATTCACATGGTTTTTTGCAATTTAATATTTGAGTAGAGTCTAAATATATATTTTTTGAGTGAGCAAAAAAATTTGAGGTATTTAGCGTCAAAATTATTGGGGACATATCCCAACTTCATCTCTTCTGATGTTGATAAATTATATTCAATAAGATTTAATCTAATGTTAACTTCAAACCATTCAACTTCACGAATAATTTATTAATTTTTACCATTTAATATTCACTATTGTAAATTTTTTTTTTTTTTTTCAAGTGATATTTTTTTATATCTATTATCTCTCATACATATCTTATTTCTACTTCAAAATAATGCCGAAAATAAAACTCTAGTTCAAATGAAAATTGATTATAATATCTTACAAGTTTTATTTAATCAACTTTCAAAATAAAAATTTATAAATTTTTGCACAATCAAAATAGTGGGAGATGTTAACTTTCAAGATCATGCATAACATTTTTTTAATTATAAAACTAATAAATACATAGAAACTAAAACAAACAAAAATATAAACAAACACACTTAACTAGAATACAATTTCGATAACTTTTTAAGTTATAGCATTATCTCATAAACTTAGATGTTCTTAAATACATGTTTTTAATCCTTCAACTCAAGTTTTTGGTATGTGGTTTATTAGATTAACAATTAACTTTATGAATAATTGGTTTGAGACAAAAAAATGAATTTGAATAGGGTGGATTAGTTTATATTATTTGACCTCGTTTTAGGTGGAAAAATACTAGGAATGATGAGTAGTCTAGATTTGGGGATTTGTAGTAGTTTTTGGTTAGTGGAATTAGAAATAAGTGTTAATTAGTATATGAAATGGGTCAAATTGAGTGTCACAACCATTTATTACATACATATATACAAAGTGGCATAGAATATGGGTCTAAAAGTTGAGGGTTGCACGAGATTATCCCTTATATTTTACCCCACTTTAGGGATGCACTCTTATCCCTTACATTTTACCCCCACTTTAGTATGCATGCAAATCTACATGAACACAAATGCTTAAGTTAACTGAAAGAACAAGTCAAAAATATGATTAAGATTTTTGTGAATAAATCTAACATTTTCGCCTGAGCAGAAGCAGGTGGCGGGGAAGGCTGGTATTAGGCGATGTTCTCGGCGTTACCCAAGATGAGAGAGAGCACACAAAATGCACAAAAAGAGGTTGCAGTAAGCTTGATCAATGGATGAGAGATTTGAGTTTGAGTGGGAGAAAAATGCTGCTGTTCAACATAGGAAACCTTCACAAGAAGTCATTTTCCTCAAATCCAGAGAGAGTCTTAAGATGTTGGTTGCTTTATTGGCAAGAAAGCGACAGCATCGGCGAAGAATTGCCGAGATTTGAATAGCGCCGAAAATCATCCGTGCTATGATGAAGGAATCTCGGCATGCGGAAGGTATGATGCCTGCGTTCCGTTTATTTAGCCTTGAATAAACAACATCAAATGTTTGGGGTGGAGCCAATTTGGCAATGATTTATGCCATCTCTATGCAGGAAAATCTACAAATGACGACTTTTGAGTAAGATTCTTCGTAAATAATAAACTTGTGATGTTATTTGAAAAGTGCCGGGAATGCTCTTTAGTTAAATTCAACAAACGGATATAGCTGGCTGTTACTTAGATGCCAGGCGAGATGTCCCCTGGCCTCGCCAAACAAAATTACCATGTTTCTAAATCGGATACCGATTTCGGCGATGTAAAGTTACTTTTGAATCTAATAGATGGAAAGTAACAAAAGGGACCTTGGTAATTGCTCAAGGTAGCAAAGTAGGCACCATGTATGTAGTAGAGAGTCATGTTGAAGTGGGAGTTGTTCATTCCACACTGACTCCTTCATTGTGTGAGGCTTTGGTTATGTGGAAAAGGGCATTGGAGCAATTTGAGTGTGAGAAGATTTGTACCAATGAGCTAGAGCAAGCCTTTGTTGAGGCTTCATGTGAGATGGATAGGATAGATGATGTAATTAATTCTATCATTAAGGAATTACTTAACCTATTGGAATTTGATCAAATGTTTGTGCAAGACAATGCAAAATCCTCTATAGAAAATATAGAAATTAGAAGGATAGTGGTTTTGGATGATGATTTTGAAAGAGTAGTATCACTATCCTTGAAAGAGATAGAGGGGGGCAAGGCTCTTGAGATGGGAAATGGAAATGTTTTGGATAAGACTAGTGTTGGACCGTATGAATCAAATGACTTGCAGGAGAAGCCCATGGTAGAGATTCACCAAGTAGTTGATGAAGAATGCACACTGGAGGATGTTATTGTCAAGGTGAGAGATGTTAAAGGTGATGATTTGTAAGTTTTTGTAGGGAAAGAAATTGTGGAAAGTGAGGAGAGCCTTGAAAAACTTGGTATTCATCAACCAAAAGGTGTCCTACTTTATGATTCTCTAGGTACTTGTAAAACAGTCATGACCCGTGCATGTGCCACTGAAGGGATTTTCAATGATAAGAATAGCCCAACGAGTGTGCTTACAAAATCTGAAGGAAACAAAGATTCCAAGAATCTTAGTGTCATGCTTGAAAAACCTCCAAGTGCATGGGTTAAATGTGATAAGTGCAAAAAATGGTGTTAGATACCTATTGAACTAGCTGACTATATAGACATAACGAACACTAGATGGTATTGTCGTGACAATTTGGACAAATATTTTGCTGACTATTCTATACAACAAGAAAATTTTGATACTAAAATTAATGTAGAACTCAACAAAGCCATTCGATAGCTGAGAGATCGAGTTCTTTACGCCGCTACTAAATGGGTTGTAGAGTAGTTGGTAGGGATATAAGAAGATGATAGATTAGTGACTCTAGTATTAGGGTATGTTGAGTCAAATAGAGGAAGTTCCAGTGTAAGGAGGGAGCGGAAGGCATGGTCAAGTGACTAGGAATTTTTACAAGTTGGTGGTAGATTAGGAGGAGGAGAAGGATATGATACTCCTCTTGGTGTGCGTACACATGTGGCTACTTCTACAAGTGGTTATGGAACACCATTTTTTCAAGAAACAGAGGTGGAGAATGATCACCATATGCTTACCAAGAATTATTTTGATATGAGAAGTTCGGGTATAGAATTTTAGGTTTTAAGCAAGGTTGATGCAAAAGACAGGTGCTCAAGATTTGGGCTTTCAAGAAAAAAGATAGAAGGTGATGTGGTCCCAAAATGGCTAATTGTGAGAAGTAGTAATGATGGTGGAGGCACGGAGTGTGAAATGTCAAGTGAGAAGGTTAACGAGGTTGATCTGGATGATGCATTTTGTTGGAGAAAAATGAGGTATTCATGGGTTATCTTCTAGATGTACTTATTCTCACTTTTATGCAACATGATTGGCCCCTCAATGCATTGAGAGATGAGGTTGTTCTTCTCATTCTTGAGCAAGATGAGTATTCCAATAAACTTTCTTTGCATTGCTTGGAGATGTTTGGTAATAGAGTAGATTTCAATGATGGGCATGTAGAAAATGGAGAGGGGATTAAAGTTTGGGCTCTGAATGAGAGGCTTGTCTATTTGCACTATGCCAAACAAATCTTGAATGCTAGGAGATGGAAGTTAAATGACTTTATGGAAGCTTGGATGCAAAATTTACCTTTTGGCATGCAGGCCTAGATGGAGATGCTCAGGGGTGAAACTCTGGTGGAGAGATTTGGTGCCAAGATGTGGCTTCATCCATTTAGTGTTTCATTTCTACCCACAACTCTTGGAGAGTGATTTGTTGTTCTTTTTAGAGAAAGACCAAGGTGGGAATGGCAAGATTTAGAGCCCTACATTTGGGTTGCAAATATTCCTAGGATGGAGAATCCATCTATTATTTATCTATTTGTTAAATCACTGAATGAAGGAAATTATGTGTTTGTCAAAGATCCTTCAAAGCCTTAGTTGTGTATATGTGAGATTCCTAATGATGCATTTGAGAATGACTATGAAAAAAATCTCTTCTTGAGGATGAAGAAGTACCTCCTTTAGTAGAGGAAGAAACCATAGCTAAACTAGAGTTTAAGAAGGATGCAAGAGGCAGATTATTTTGGTTGTGTAGTGTAGGAAAATGTATCCTTTTACATATTCACACTTTTTTGGGCCCTCCCTACTAAAATTGGGCTTCTTTATGCCTTATTAGGTCCTATTTTTCATCCACAAGCCTTATTTAATGCATCTTTTTGAGGATAATCTTGACACATATCTAAAAACTTATCATAATTTAATGATTTTGGATTGTATATCCCATATTTAGTCATTTGGGATTCATACACCACCTTGGGCATATGGGTCCCACCTAAGTTTTGGGGCCTATTCCTAAATTCGGCATAGACCTTAACATTTCTTGAAACTTGTGTCCCAAGCTTAGCTGATGCAAGGGCATCTATCAACAACATCAATTAATCTAGGGAACTTTTGTCCCAAACACAATTGGAGAAGATCAAATTGAACAAGCATATTTGATTTACTAATCTTTTCAACAAAATCCAACCAAACTCATTCACCATCTCAACAAAATTCACTAACTCATTTGACTGCAAAATCAGACGAAAATGTCCAACGAAATATGTATAATTTGATGTATCATCAGGTGCTTGTAAAATTTGATGTGTAATTTTCAATTTTTTGAAAGTTTATCCCCGATGTTCGTCGAAATGTCGACCATCAATTTCGTCAAAATTTTGACAAACATGAAAAATAGAAAAAAATCAAATTGTGGCCGACATAAAGAAAAGTGAGTTTTTTGATTTATTGCGACAGATTTTTTCTCTGCTTGAGACAATTTATGCAGAACTAAGGACGATTTTCTTGGGAAAAATAAAAAAAATTCAAGAAGATATCGCCAGGTTGAGGGTAGTCATTGTCTTTTTGCAGAATTCAGTTGTGAAGTCAAATTTGTAG
>VDFB02026320.1:114135837-114166649 GCA_007258455.2 Sequoia sempervirens | reverse complement strand
AGGGTAGAGGATAGAGGGTATAAGGGTTAAGGGTAGAGGGTAGATGGGAGAGAGATAGATTTAGGGTTTAAGGGTAGAGGGTATAATGGTTAAGGGTAGAGGGCAGATGGGAGAAAGATAGGAGTGAGTGAATGAGAGAGGGAGAGGGGAAAGTAGGGATAGATGAGAGAGAGAGAGATAGGAGGAGGAGAGAAAGGGATGGATAGAGGGGGGGTAGGGAGACGGAGAGAGGAAGGGAGGGAGTGGAGAGGATAAAGGGTAGAGGGGGAGATATAAAGGATGGTGAAGGGCAGTGAGGGGTGGAGATAGGAGAGAGAGGGAGATATTATTATATAATGATTACATATTAAGAAATATTGTGTAAGCAGATGGGCAGACAGATGATGAGCATATGAACCAACATATGTAAGCAGGATGTGATGACCAGATACAGACAGAGGAGTGATGAGTGGAGAGTGGGAGGATGGGCAGCAGAGATGACAGAGGTCATACACCGGCGAAACAGAATCAGGTCATGGCAGAGGCACAAGGCTCAAGGTCAAGGGCAGAGGAGACAGAACCAGGCCCATGGACAAGTGGCATAATGGCCATGGCAGAATGACTGACAGAGATGGAGCTGATATATATATATATATAGAAAGATAGAGGGTATAAGGCCATGGGCAGAGGGAAGAGAGATAGAATAGGATTTATGGAAGGAGGGGCAGAGGACAGATCGAGTGAGGCACAAGGCCGGATGGCAGAGGAGGACAGAACTCAGGCATAAGGCAGAGGAGACAGAACTGGGGCTCATGCAGAGGCTGAGCAAGGCCATGGCAGAGGGGCAGACAGGAGCAACATGAGTGTGGAGGAGAGAGAGCCAGAGGAGAGGGGTTAGGAGGAGAGATAGAGATAGAGAGAGGGTGAGAATGTGGGGTAAAGAGAGGGTGATAAGAGTTGGTGGAGGGTGAGGAAGAGATAGAATGAAGGGGAATGGATAGGAGGAGGGTATATGGAAGGAGGGAGTGGATAATGGCAGGACAGAGAGAAAGAAATGAAACCAACTTTCTCATAACACGACCGCATTTTGAAGAAGTAGAGATATGACCATTTTTAGCAAGAAATAACATGAGCACATTATAACAGGAGTGCATTATAACTCGAGTGCGTTATAATGTGAGAACATTTTTCTTGCTCTAAAAATGGTAAAAAACTCAATATACGCATGATCTCAAGGCCCACATTCTGCATATTCTCTTGGTTATGTGCATGCTCTGACAAAAAGTAGCTTTTTGATGATGTTGTGAAGTGTGCATGCATGTTTTTCACATTCCACCACCTTTTTCATGATCTTTCCACCACCTTTGCATGAAATAATAGAGTTTTCATATTCAAAGGCATATAATATCAATTCAAATTTGAATTCCAGTGAAAAATGATATACAATTGAAGTTTGGAGGGGAACAAGCTTTTAAAAAAGCCAAATTATTGAGGAGTTTGAAGAAAGAAGAAGCTAAGGCTACATAATTGGGTAGAACTCCTCCATTTGAAACTCTGGTTTTTTAGGTATGTGAAGTTTTTACATATTTTCTTTCATTCTATTATAGCTTGCTTTCATTTTTGTTATTTTCCATATTCCATGTTGATCATTGTTTGTTTGTCATTATAACCTTAGGTTGTCAATTCACATTTTAAATTACACAATTATATACACTTTCAAATTACATTTTTAAACCACATCTCTTTGAGGCATTTTGTTATTTAACAATTTAATTACCTTGTGTATGCTTTCACATTTTGTATACACATATATATGACATACGTTTTAAGGAAGTAAAATAAAACATCATTTCTCAATCCTTTATTATGGATGTGCATACCACTCTCTGAAGCTTTCATTGAGGTATTTTTTCAAAAATTTATACCAAGCAATTGATTGCCTTGTCTATGCTACCAAGTTTTCCATACATGTCTCTAAAAAATTGGAATATACTCCTTCCACATTGATAGATCTTAGAAACTATTTTGGTTTTCATCTCTATTTGTAAATTTACCTCATCACTGAACCTGCCTCATCAATTTTAGTTGTGATATATTTTAAATTTTTCCTTGATTAGTCTACCTACAAGGGTCTAACCCTTCTCTCCACTGTTACAAGACTCTTTATTCAAGGCTAAGTTAGCAACTGGGGAAAGGTGTAACCTATCTTGCAATCATGGCTCAAAATGGAAGCATGGACAAAGCATTTGAATTGTGATGAAACTAGGGGAGGTCCTGCAACACAACTCAACACAAAAAAATCAACCAACAACAACAATTCACAAGTCATAATTCTCAAAACTCTTCACTTTTCACCAAATCAACAATCTTCCTTATAGCATTTCCAACTCATTCAATCAGGTATTTCTTCTCGATAAGATTCTTTCAGACCAAGAATTGAACCATTTCAAGGACCCTTTAGGGCACACAATCACATGCCAACAAACCACTATTGATTACTTTGTAACAACTTTCTCAAATTAGGCTTTCTATGCCAACTAGGCCTCAAATTAGGCCACTTTAACAAAGAAATTTATCTTGAAACTTAACCAAAACCTCCAAAAACATGTGGGTAGAAATTTATATGTATTCAAACCAAATAATTCACAATTAGTTCTCATAAATTCATCCATCAAGATGCCAAAACCAAAAACCTTGTTTTTAAGCCAAATAACCTAGGGCTTATTGGGAAACACACTTCCCAACCTTATCAAAACATGCCACCACCTCAAATAGGTCTAAAATGGCTTGCAAAAATTTAATTCAACAAGAAAGAATGTTGACCTAACACAATACTCACTTTAGCATGTCAAAACCTCTCAAATTCACATGGAAAACAACAAATTTCACTCTAGGGCTTCATGCCCAACTCAACTCTTGACCTCCCCTATACTTACTCAACATTCCCACACCTTTTTAGTGATTTTTTAGACCCATTCCTTGAGTTACAATGGCCACAGTGAGATGAATGGGTCAATACACAATTTTAAATGACTTTCAAACCTTAAAACTATGTTTAGGGTGGAGTGCACTAGCTTGCCAATGCGATAGGGTTGAGAAGTTAGGGGCAGCGTATGCTTCATATAAATGGGGTCTCACGATGAGACCCCATTTCTATGAGGCGTACACTGCCCCTACCTTCTCAACCCTACCGCATTAGCAAGCTAGTGAGTGAGCTACCTTGTCAATAGGGTATGGTTGAGAAGGTAGGGACAACATGATAGAAAAATAGGTGGTGAAGACCCCAACCAACTCAAAATAATTAGATTGAAACAAGAAACCATCCCATTAAACACTATACACTCAACTTATCACAAACACACACCTAAAGGCTTATAGCCCTCCAAAACTGCTTTTTTTCAATATCTTTTATAGAAGGCCGTATAGAGACCTAAAAAACATCATCAAAGACACACTTCAACTCCTAACACAACATACCAAAGGGTTTCAAGAGGTTTCTTTGCAACAATATTGAAAACCAATAGGTTGCCCTACCTTTTAGGCCACCAAATAGCCCTCTTTTACAAAGGAGGTACCTCCAAAACACTTTGCTTTGACCAAATCTCAACTAACAGTCACTAATTGTGTTACTAAACAAAAAATTCCACCATTATTTCTTAGATCCTCGACCTCTAAAATTTTGTACCACCAAACCCTCAACTTTCATGCAAATAACCTAGGGTTTATTGAAAGCCTTGACAACCAGGGTTACCAGACCTCACCAATACCAACAACACCACTTGAAAAATAAATTCAAACAACCATTAAATGGAAGGTTGCTTCAAAATTTCATCAAAACCCTTCTTTAACACCCCATTTACACAAGGAAAACAATGTAATTCTACCCTAGGGCATCACCCAATTTCAAACAACTTACTTCCTTTTCCTTTGGGACCATGTGGACACCTAACCACAATGTATGCCTCATAGAAATGGGGTCTCATGATTATGTACATCACCATGAGATCCCATTTCTATGAGGCATATGCTACCCTTACCTTTTCAACCCTACCGCATTGGCATGCTAGTGAGTGAGCTAGCTTGCCAATGCTCCACTAGCTTGCCAAGGAATTTGAATTCACATACCTTGTCCATTCTTCCATTTTGCTCATATCTTGTAATCATGGCATGCCTCTACACCACCTTTGTCTATGCTAGAAATACTCTTGTACAGGGTGATTGTAAGTATTTTTTATGAAGCCTTGAATGACATATATTTCATTTATTTGAATGGATAAATATTTTAGGAAATAATATTCATCTCATTACCATGCTATAGGTAAAATTATCTGCCATTCCGAAGAAACAAAGAAGGAATAAACTAACAGAAAAAGAGTATGAAACCTTCAAAGCAAAGGAGAGAGAACGGGTGGCGGCATATCATGAAAAGAAGAAATTGGGTACTATTGAAAAAAACAAGCCAACTAAAGAGGAACCTCAATCGTCAAAAAGAGAACAGGAATTAGTAGCACAAAGGGCACGAATGAAAAAACATCATGGTAAGACAGATTCAGATACCCTAGTTGGAGACACACCCTCTACGACTAGTGAATACGAAGGGACACCATTAAGCACAAGTGAATATGGAGGGACACCAGCTACTGCAAGTGAATATGGAGGGACACCAACTATCACAAGTGAATATGGTTGGAAACCATCCAATGCATCTCAAGTTGAGAGTAGTTCATCACTCGGATTTGATGAAGAAGGTATGCCATCATCCCCACGTGAACCTTAAGGTATGTCTTCTACTCCACCCTTGATCGAAGGTACGCAATCTAGCTCACCTCAATTAAATATTGATGAAATTCCTAATGTTGAGATGTATGTTCCTAGGAGAGCACCACCTAGAATTTTGCATAGAAAGCCAAAGTATTTGATTAATATTGATGAGGATATTTTGCAGCACATGGAAGGTAAGATTCCAGCATGCACTTGTAGAAGATATGTTGATAAGATTTGGAATTTTTTCTTTGAAAGGCTAAATGAGACTACAAGATGTCAACTATTTGTTGAAATGATGTGGGGTATAAAGTATAGAAATATCATGAAGACTCTTGGGCTGAAATTTTGGAGTTCATGTTTGGTGCAGGAGCACCTTGTTCTCTAAATGCTTTCAATAGGAAAATTTTCAAAATTTGAATTTTCAAATGTAAAAAAATAGAAAAAGGTCATGTGAAGGTCATATGTAATGTATTCAAAGTCTCAATAAGGTCATTAGGTGATTGGAATAGCTATATAAAGCATTGTAAAGATGTGGAAAAGAGAAAAACTTGTATTCTTGAAGAAATTAGTAAATAAAGGACACTATTTTATGTATTTTCAACACTTTTCCTTTTATGTTTCAAGCTTGTGTAGATTGTACAACACCTTATAGTTTGATTGTTGATTAGGTTTGGTAAGTGGGTTTTTAATAAACCTCGATTTTGTTGAGCCTACAATGGAATTTGATCAAGGTTTTGTTGTTTGATGTTATATTGAAACTATTAAACTATAAAAGTGGAATATTTAAAGGTTTTGAGACTTGATACACTACTTCCTGAGGTTATTTTATGGTTTGGAGTTGATTTATTGATAGTTGCTTCATAAAATTGACCTAATTTGAGGCACTTTCTAGAAGACAGTTTATTGTTCTTAGAAACTTTCCAAAATAACCTCTTCAAAGCTTTTGTTATGTATTATTAGATCAAAATTGGTTTCTAAATATGTATTGGGTCTATGGAAACACAAAGAGATTGAAAAAGAATCACAAAACAAGCAAACTATGTTGTCCACAAGGCCAATTAGGAAAAATTAACAAAGTAACCCCCCTTTATTCTTCCTATCACATGCAAACCACCATTGTGCAACATCAACCAGTCTGCCAAACCACCAATTCCTCCACTTTTATGGCATGATAATCCCTATAACATAATAAACCCCAAAGCCCTCTTCTTTCACAAGTTAGGCAAGGGTTTATTGAAAAACCCTACTCCAAACCTTCCCACAGCCAACCAAAGCCTGAAACACCTTCAAAAAGGTTTGCACAAGCTTAAAATTTCAAGAGATATTTCTGCCCCCAAATATTTCTTCAAACCCTAGCACTAAACCACCATTTTCCACTAAAAATGCACCATTTGACATCTAGGGCATCACCTAAAAAACCTCTATTTTCCTCCCTTGCACACATGTTTTATAACCCTAACTAAGCATTTGCACCAAGTTACAAAAGCATATAGTGGGTGGAAGGCTTAATATGGAATTTTAATGCACTCAAAACCCTTAAAATAGGGTATACAAACCGACCCTCAGTGATTGGCTTCTAAAATGCACAAAATCACTTGAATTCCAACCAAACCAAAACTAAAATGGATTTAAGTATACTTCCCGCCAATTTCCATCCAAAAGAGAGCACAATCACCCTATATGGAACCATACAGTTCAAGAAAACATCAGATTTCTGGTAAAAATACAGAAAATTGCAATGAAATAATGAATTTTATTGATCTTCTTCTAATTAAATGGTACATTTACGCTAGGCATGGTACATTTATGCTAGGCATGGTCCTCTTTCACACCTAAACATGTGGAATCACTCTGAGCTATGTTCAACCGACTTGATCTCTTAAGGGTCCAAAGTGCAAAAGAGAAGCAATCTTTGACAGGGTATTACTCAGAAACCGTTGTGCTTACGAAATCTCCATCTGAGCCTACAAGATCATGTTGGGCCCCTCTATAATTACCTCTCTTAGTTTTTGTTATCTCAAAGTGGTTTTCCCGTGGTGTCCAGTTTTCACTTGATGGAAAAAGTGTCAAATGCAAGCAGTGCAAAGTTGCAAAGTGGTGAAACTTTTGTTCTGCAACTCGTGTGACCAAATGGACTATTCCAATGCATCTGAATAGGTATGTTTACATGAAGCATGGACCTATTTTGCACCCAAACACGTAGAATCACTCTGAGCTACATTCAACCAGATCGATCCCTTAAGAGTCCAAAGTGAAAAATGACTACAAACTTCAGCATGTTGTTACTCGAATATCGTGATGCTTAAAAACTTCTCTTTTGATCCTATGGGATCACGCTGGGCCCCTCTACAATAAAATCTCTAGGTTTTCACTATCTCAGAGGTATTTTCCCATGGTGAAAAATTTTCACTTGGGGAAAAAGTTGTCAAATGCAAGTAGTTGAAACTTCCAAAGTGGTGCAACTTTCATTTTGCAACTCATGTGACCAAACAGACTATTCCAATGCATCCAAATAGGTAATTTTATGTTAGGCATGGTCCTCTTTCACACCCAAACATGCGGATTTGATCCAAGCTACATTCAACTGGATTGATCCCTTAAGAACTTCCAAAGTGCAAAATGGTTGCAAACTTTAGCATGTTGTTACTCGAATACTGTGATGCTTAGAAACTTCTCATCTGATCCTATGGGATTGCATTAGGCCCCTCTACAATAAATTCTCTCAATTTTCACTATGTCGGAGGCATTTTCCCATGGTGGCGAATTTTCACTTGGGGAAAAAGTTGTCAAATGCAAGTAGTTGAAAGTTGCAAAGTGGTGCAACTTTCAGTCTACAACTCATGTGACCAAACAGACTATTCCAATGCATCTGAATAAGTATTTTTACACTAGGCATGGTCTTCTTTCACACCCAACACATGCGGAATCACTCTGAGCTATGTTCAACCAAATCAATCCCTTAAGAGTCCAAAGTGTAAAATGGCTGCAAAATACATCATGTTGTTACTCAGATACCGTGACACTTAGAAACTTATCATCCAATCCTATGGGATCGTATTGGGCCCCTCTACAATAACCTTTCTCAATTTTTGTTATTTTAGAGTAATTTTTTCGTGGTGGAAATTTTTCACTTGATGGAAAAAGTGTCAAATGCAAGCAATGTAAAGTTGCAAAGTGGTGCATCTTTCATTTTGCAACTCGTGTGACCAAACAGATTGTCCCAACGCATCCAAATAGGTTAGGCATGGTCCTCTTTCTCACCCAAACATGCAGAATCACTCTGAGCTACATTCAACTAGATTGATCCCTTAAGAGTCCAAAGTGCAAAATGGCTACAAACTTTAACATGTTGTTACTCGTATACCATAACCCTAGAAGCTTCTCGTCTGATCCTATAGGATCATGTTGGGCCCTTCTACAATAACCTCTCTTGGTTTTTACTATCTTGGAGGCATTTTTTAGTGGTGGAAAATTTTTACTTTTGGAAAAAGTTGTCAAATGCAAGTAGTTGAAAGTTGCAAAGTGGTACAAATTTCGTTCTGCAACTTGTGTGACCAAATAGGATGTTTGAACGCATCTAGATGGGTAATTTTACACTAGGAATGGTCCTCTTTTTCACCCAAACATACAGAATCACTTTGAGATATATTCAACTAGATTGATCCCTTAAGAGTCCAAAGTGCAAAATGACTGCAAACTTTAGCATGTTGTTACTCAGATACCATGATGCTTAGAAACTTATCATCTAATCCTATAAGATTGCATTGGGCCCCTCTACAATAACCTCTCTCAGTTTTCACTATCTCGGAGGCATTTTTCGGTGGTGGAAAATTTTCACTTGGGGAAAAGGTTTTGAAATGCAAGTAGTTGAAAGTTACAAAGTGGCGCAACTTTCATTCTGCAACTCGTGTGACCAAATAGATTGTTCAAACGCATCTGAATGGGTATGTTTACGCTAGGAATGGTCTTATTTCACTCCCAAACACTCAAAATTTTTCTGAGCTACGTTCAACCAACTCGATCCCTTAAGGGTCCAAAGTGCAAAAGGGAAGCAAACTTTGATAGGCTATTACTAGGAAATCACGATGCTTAAAAACTATCCATCTAAGCCTAAAAGATCATGTTGGGCCCCTCTACAATAACCTCTCTCAGTTTTTGTTATCTCGGAGTTGTTTTCCTGTGGTGTCTAGTTTTCACTTGATGGAAAAAGTGTCAAATGCAAGCAGTGTAAAGTTGCAAAGTGGTGAAACTTTTTTTTTGCAATTCGTGTGACCAAAAAAACTTCTCCAATGCATCTTGATAGGTAGGTTTATGCAAGGCATGGTTCTCATTCACACCCAAACACATGGAATTTATCTGCTACATTCATCCTACTCGATCCCTTATGATGGCATGAAAAATAATCGAGAACAGAAACATACACATGACAATTCAGAAGTCTGAGTTTTCCACTCAAAAAGTGTATGATCATTGGTGTAGAGCACCTTGTTCCTCCATTTGATGAAGTAGGTCTAGTTTAGTGCTTTTATTCATGATAATGTCAAATAAGGCCATGATAGGCCATTTTGTAATCTTGCTTTTAGTTTTGAGTTAGTGTGGGGTCATTTGAGTCAATTATGTAAGTACAATAGGGAGTAGGAATAAGAAAATGGATTGGTAAATGCATTGGAAGAGATTACTAATGATGCCCCTGTTGAAAATTCAGAATTTAGGCCTTAAAAGCAAGGCTAGACTAGGTGAAAAGAAGAAATTACTTGAGAATAAGTTAGAATAGGTTGGAAATAGGGTGAGGTTGTGGAGTTTGATATGTTCAAAAGGTCTGCAAGGATAGGGGAAGTCAAAAGTATGTTATGGCATGATTCCCTAGTTGGTAAAAAAGGGGTTTTGAATGAAAAAGAGAGGTTTGAGGGAGTAAAAGTGGGTAAAGTCAGGGGGCAGCATAATTTGGTGGTCAAGTAAGTTTGTGTAGGCAGAATGAAGAGTATTGGAAGAGGTTTTGAGGTTGTGTGAGGTCTGGATATGGGGTTTTCAATAAACCCTAGTGAAATTTGAGAAAAGTGAGGGTTTAGAGGATAGTGGGGTTAAATATATTGGAATCTTTTTATGAATCATTTCATGAAAGAATTAAATATATTGGAATCTTTTTATGAATCATTTCATGGAATACCAATTGAAAAGTGTTTCTTTCTTTTACATAGAGTTGTTTAGCATAAATAAATTAATATTCAAGATAAACCATGAAAGACAACAATGATCAATGCTAGGGATAACCAATTAATAAGTATACACATGAATAAGTCAAGCATGTACACGTGAATAAGGGAAGCACAAGTACTCATAAACATGTAAGCCTTGAAGTATACACACGAATACATAGTATACACAAATTAATACAAAGTATATGCATGAATACAAGGTATACTCATGAAAACAACTAAGTCGCAAAGTATACATTGGAATACACATAAGTTGTAAAGCATACACTTGAATACACGTAACTCATATCTATTGAACCATGGATTTATAATGCAAATATGGACACCATCGATAATATAGATTTGTATTAACCAAATATCCATGTAGGCATACATCAATATATGTTGATATAAGTATAAGATATAGGTACAAACTAGCCATATAGGCTTACAAGAATGCCATATAGGCATACAACAAAGGGCTCTAGAATCAAAATTCATTGCTCTCTAGGATCTCGAAATAAACTCTTTCCCTTTTCTTGTTGATTGGATGGCAATACGTCTATCACTCGTTTATGTTGTAGTGAAGGAGTGCTTTTGGTGCTCCTCCTAGGGTTTAGTTCTTGGTCAAGTCTTATCTATTACAATAAGAAGTAAATACATTAGTATATAGAAATTACATTATAAAAAATGATATATTTAACAAAATAATCACTTACCGCCGTCTGATGATCATCCTCCATGAAGGAAATTATTGAAATTCCCATGTTGAGGCATGTTGAAGCCCTGTATAAACCATCCAAATAGAAATTAAACTAAAAATCAATAATGGTTTTATTTTTCACTAACTAACATCTATAACAATGAATGTAAATTAAAATTTAGTAATTTACCTCAGACCTACCCTATCAAAGCCATTGAGGATTCTATAGCAGATGAAACACCAATCTCCATTTCTCTCATCACATTCAGAGGTGTTTCCGCTTGCAACATCTAAAAATGAAACAATAAATTATTCAATCACAAAAACTATAATAGTGATCCACGTCATGACTTATAATGTATGAGATAATGAACAAAATTTTGAGTACTTATTAAACTATATATTTCTGCCTATCAAGCTTACTATTTTCCCTATTCATATCTTGTTTGAAAGCACGTATTTTTAGGCTTTTACCCATAGCAGCAAGCCGGTGAACCATTTGATAAAATGCTTTTGTAGACATGTACAATAATTTTGGTGTCATAGAGAAGGAAGTGAACTATTTGAAGAAATGCCTCAAATAAATGGGGTCTTGTGGTGATGGAATGCCATTACAAACAAATGCACGTCATGGCATTCCATCACCATAAGACCGAATTTCTTTCAGGCATTTTTTTAGAAAATTCGTTGCCTTCTCTATGGTATTATTGCTTACTATTATGCTTTGATAGAAATTTTTCCAAGCATCCATAGTTTGTTGGAAAGCACCTATTGTAGGCTTTTAGCCATAGCAGCAAGGAAGTGAGTAGTTTGATAAAATGCTTTGGTACACATGTAATGAAAAAGGTGGTATCATAGAAAAGGTGGTGAGATGTTTGAAGAAATGCCTTGAAGAAATGTGGTCTCATCGTGATGGAATGGCATTCCATCACCATGAGACTGCATTTCTTCAAGGCATTTTTTCAAACTACTAACTACCTTGTCTATGCTATTGCTTACTATTATACTTTGATATATTTTTCCAAGCATCCATAGTTTGTTGGAAGGCACCTTTTTTAATCTTTTAGCCATAGTAGTGAGGAAATGAAATATTTGATAAAATTCTTTGGTAGACATGTATAGAAAATGTGGTAGCATAGAAAAGGTGATGAGTTGTTTGAAAAAGTGCCTCAAAGAAATTGAATCTCATGGTGAAGGACATCACCATGAGACCACATTTCTTTGAGGCATTTTTTCAAACAACTCATTGCCTTGTCTATGCTATTGCTTACTATTATTCTTTCGTATATTCCTTCCAATCATCCATAGCATAGACAAGGTAGTGAACTATTTGAAAATATGCCTCAATAAAAAGTGGTCTCATGGAATGCCATGACAAGAAAATGCAATTGGAAGATGCTCCTACTTATTACTTATGCTATGTGAAGTAATTGCATCACTGCTTATGTTGACTTTCTAAATAACTATATTGTAGTTGAAATTTTGTCATCTATCAACATCTAGTTATTAGTTATGGAATTTGAAGTAATGCTTTGAGTTTGAAAGATATGCAATGCAACATAATAAATGATATGAATATAAACTACACAAATTTATTAAGTACAATTCATTAGTTAAACTCTTTATTCTATTACCTGCGTGTAGGTTTGACAAATTCCATTGGCACTGGGAGGTGTTCCCACGAAACCTCCAATATTAGCCTATTCAACATTGAAAATCACATATTAAAATACCATTCATCAAACAATGCTATTAATATGTAATAAATTTATAATTGTTTACTAGTTACATACCTCAACAGTAGATGCAGTGGATAAATAAGTAGGTGTAGCGCTAGTGTATCCAATATCAACACTGTGACCCTGCAATTCTATTAAAATCATAAAACTAAATTAGTTAATCTTGCATTTCAAAATAAAAATTTAATAAATTAAATTCAATGAACATGCTAACTTTTATTTGAGTATTAATTCCATACACCTCATGCAAAATTTTAGCTACCCTCTCCATCTCCATAGCTGCTGATGGATCCTATGTAGCAGCCTCCTAAGTGTCGGTGGGGTCATATGAACAAGTCACCCTGCAAGATTGACACAAATGGGTTTGAAGGCCACCACTTGAAGACTCCCTTGGATGGCACTATAGAATAGGTCTGGCATGTTGGATGACACTCTAGGTCAAAGAGTTTATTACCTACAAAGTCTCTACATCGACACTCTCCTTTATGATGGAAGGGATAATGACATGCTCATGAGGCAGCCTAGCGAGAGGTTGTCTCCCTTTCTGTGTAGGATCCTACTGTGCACCGGGTCTATCCTAAGCTGACCCCCCACCTCTCCCCTGGAAGTCCCTCATATCAAAATAATTTGGGATTTTGTTCAATATGAACTTGCAATATAGTTTCCTAAGGAAATACTACGGGACTTCACAATTTTTGCATGGTGGGTAATCAAAAACCATGTACCACCTATCATAAAAAAAGTTCCTAATATGTTGGTGGTGGCACCAATGAATAGGAAACCCTTTGCATTGAGGGAGAGATTTACATTTGATCGTGGGTTAGTGAATAATATGCACAAATCACCTTTTGTAATTTTTAAATCTTTTACATCTTTATATGATAATTTATCCATGTAATAAGCCCTAGCCACCTACCTCCTATCTTGCAATCCAGTTAATTTTTTTCTAATTGAATCTTTCAATTAAGTTTTCAGGGTCATTCTTTCCACAGTTGAACTGTTTGGATCACTCAACCTCTTGATTAAATCCTTAATTTTTTTTTATTGTTCTCAATTTTAGTCATTGCCAGGAGGGTATTAAGGGATTGGTGGAGGAAGTTGTTGTTGTGGTTGATTAACTTGAGGATTTTTTTCCTCTTGTTCTTGCCCTTCTTGTTGAGGATTTTGAGGGTTTGCAGGTTGATTTGCATCTCCTACAAATTCAAAAAATAAATATCAAATTTACAACCTAAAACTAACAAATTCAAAATAAAAAGAAAACAATCCTTACCTCTCAGACCTTCTCGTCAACGTGGCAATATCCTGACAATGAAATAGCAACCATTGATGAAGAAATTCGTAAAATAGCTCCTCCTAGAATGCAAGCACAAAATATTGGGGTTTTGGCCATGGCCAATAAACAAAACATAGTCACAAGTAAAAATGAATTTGTTTTCTCTTTTTTTTTTGGTTTTAATAGGTCATAACGTGAGTGTGTTATAATGTTCTTACGTTATGGGCTTGTTGTGGGGCTCGACACACCAAGCCATAATGCAAGTGTGTTATAATGCACTTGCGTTATGATTTTTTTTTTTTTTTTATGAAAAAGTGGCCACAAATTGGCTACCCATCTTCATGCACCAACCCATATGCTAAACACCTATAATGACATGCATCCCACTCAACCAGTAGAACATGCACAAGTTCTTTAATTTTGCTGCATAATTATCCAACCATATTAAATGTTGACTGTATGTTATGTCCTTCTGAGCCAAATCACTGTAGAACATATGGAAGCAACCTTGCATGAACTATGGAGAATGTGTGTGATCATCACTAATATAAAAGTGATACTCCCTCAATACCTTCCTTTGGTCCTTTGTACTATTAGCTGCATGAATGAATGCTATGTGCATAAATATTGAAACCTATGTGGAGTTGTAATATTGTGACTACACCTCATGTTGTGGCCACAGAGTGTAGTTCTCTACATAGTCGACCACTAAAATTTTGCTACCAACTGGAAAGGTGTCCTTGCATAATTTGAATTGTGTTTCTAGCCATTGGTATCTATGGGTATTCCTTGCATACTCATACACTATGTTGTCATGAAACATGGACATAAACTGATACACTAGAATATTTTGAATAACCAAATCACACCTTTTTGGTTGATTACCATCTTTTGTAGTGTATGCCACTATTTTATACTTCCTGAAATCTACTAGTTTTTGTCCCACCTCCTTTGTGCTTCACATATGTTGAAATATTGACATACACTGCAAGCCACTGCAACATTGACATGAACCATCCAAGCATGTTGCCCTATAGAATATTTGGCCATCCTCTATTTCACATAAAGTTTTTTATAATAACTCTCTGGAAGATGTTCATGGGGCTTGTATGCCACAATCTTGGAAAACATCATTAGTATGCAAATCTAAACATATAGAATGATAAACATCATAATGGTTAGAGAATTCAATATGTAGTCTAAAACACCAAGTAGTGCGTGTGTGATTTATCTTGACATAAAAAGGTTTAATCATTTCAAAATATCTTTGACAAATACTAATTTGAGGATAAGCCTATTGAAATTTATGAAAAAATTGGGTTTGAGTCGTATGTAAAAAATGCTTTGGATGTGGCTCATGGTTCTGACTACTAATTCTACTTCTTACCACATACCTTTGATTTGGAGATGGCCTTGTTTTATTCTTCCAATACTGTTCAATTAGTGTTCTCAATGCTTCAACAACATTTTTATCTTTTCATGGCAGTCTCCCCGAGAATTCCCATAATTCATTTCAATCAATGCCCTCAATTCTTTGTCATATTTTAATGACTTGTTGGATATTTCTGATATGTGGTTGTCATTAATGTCAACACTATTGCCATTAATGTCTTAAGGTTGTACATGTCAAGGATATTGAGAAAATTGTAATAAAATAAGTTACAGTTTTTCGGTGATGCAATGAAGTTCAGTATGGTGGCTAGATCAGTATATTGATGATAAGAGGTTGAAAATTAAAGGGTTTATTGACAAGTATATCTAGTTTATCCACATGAAGTTTCAGAGGTTTGCATGAAGATTTGATTGAGTTATGAGTCTTTGTGTTCTGACAATTGTTTTTTTTCTTTAGTTGGTATTCCTAAAAGAAGATGATGTGATTCTAGTAATTTGAGTTGTTGCAGATGCTTCTATAGTGATTCATGATGCCTGTGGATGTTTCTAGATCATGATCTATCTATGTTGTTGGTCCACATTGATCATTATGCTCAAGATTGGTGATTTTCTTCTGTGATTTCATGTTTTTTAGGATCATGGCCAACAGGGTGATTGTAGCATGTTGCGGATCTTCAAGGCATAATTTTTGAAGGTGTTTCATGTTTGAGACATGTTGTTTTGGGTCCTTACTATGTTTTGGCCAACATTGTTTGGTTTGCATTGATAAATTGTTTATTGTTTTGGGCCAACAATTTGTACACATTTCATATTTTTTTGGGCCGACATGTAGTTGGTGTTATCCTTAGTTGTGGATATATATGATTCATTGTTTATACCATTTGATGTGATGGTGTGCGATGTATGCTCTATGCTAAGTGTGAGTAATGTTCTAATATTTTGAAAGCAAAAGTAAAGTGTGAAGAAGAGTGAGCAGATGAAAGTGTTTATGTGCTTAACCAAAACTATAATCAGGCATTATAAGATGCTATTTTCTTAGTTCAAAATCTTTCAGATGTAATCTGAATGTGACTGTGAGACAATGAGTCTTCTTTTGGGCAGTAAGCCTCTTGTATTTGAGTAGTGAAATCTAGGTAGTGTGTCTGAATACATGTGCACTCCCCATTTATAATACTTTTAACATGGTATAATCTTGTGGACTAACCTCTGCCATGGTTTTTCCCCTAACAGGCTTTCCATGTAAAAATACTGGTGTTATGTTTGTTTTTGATGTGGTGATGGTTTATGATTTCATGTTTATTTATCAGATCTGAGAATAATTTTAATAAGTATAATTTTTGTGATAACTGATTCACCCCCCCTCTCAGTTGTTTTCCCTTGTGTTTCCAACAATTGGTATCAAAGAAGGTTCCTCCAGAGAAGATTGATCGCTTGACGTGATTTAGGATGGTGACATATAAGAAGGATAGTATGAGATTTGATGGAACAAATTATTCTATATGGAAGACTTGAATGGAGTGTCATCTGAGATGCATTGGTGAACCTTATTGGACAATTAAAAAGAGTAGGTATATCATCCCACATAATGGTCCTATTGTAGGTGAGATTAATAAATTCAAGTACAATATCAAGGCTAAAGAAGCATTGTTGAGTTCTTTGACTGATTCCAAGATGACAAATGTAATGGAGTTGAAGACTGCTTATGAGATCTAGAAAAATTTGGAAACTTTGTATGAAGGTGATACCCATGTGAAGGTTGCTAAGCTACAAAGCCTGAAAGGGAAATATGAAATGTTGAGAATGGGTGAAGATGAGAACATCACTTCTTTTATGTAGAGAGTGGATGAAATTGTGTGTAGTATCAGATGTGCTAGTGGAACATTGGAAGAATTAGAAATTATTGCTAAAGTGCTCATATCCTTGCTTGTTGCATACAAACACAAAGCTACTGCTATTGAGGAGATACAGACTATGACAAATGTAACCAGAGACATGTTGATTGGTAAGCTTGTTGCTTTTGAGTTAAGTGAGTTTGGTGAATCTCTTCCTAAGACAATCTACATTCAAAGCTACTATCTCCAAAAAAGATAAGTAGAGATAGAGAAAATTCTTCTAGAAAAATGTCCAAGTATGAGCAAGAAATGAGAGAGATTGAAGAAGAAGAGAGAAAACTAGATGAGCTTGAAGCACTTATTGTCAAGAGGGTAGCCAGAGAAGAAGGTAAGTATAAAGGGAAATTTCCTCTTAAATGTTTTTCTTGCAATAAGATAGGTCATTTTTCCTCAAGGTGTCCAGAAAGAGTTCCTAAGCCAAGACCTAACAAGCCTAGATTCCAAAGAAAGTGTTATTATGTTGTTGATGAAGGTGTGATAGATGATGAATCTGATAAAGGGAATTTAAGTGAGGATGAATGGGTATTTATTGCTATCAAATAAAATGATCCAGTACCTACTGAATCTGCTAGTTGCATAAATGTGGAGAAAGCTATAGCTGCCAAAGTTGAAGAAAAAGATGAATGGGTGATTGACAGTGGATGCCCTCATCACATGATAGGTGATAAAAGTAAATTTGTGAGCTCTGAAAAGTATGATGGTGGTGTTGTAATATTTGGTGATGACAAATCTAGTGTTATCCATGGCAGAGGATCCATCTCTCTTGGTGGTAAGAATAATACTGATGATGTTCTATATGTGGAAGGTTTGAAGCATAATCTCTTAAGTGTTGGAAAAATGGCTGACAAGGGATACAATCTTCAATTCAAGGATGGAAAGAGTAGAATATTGGGGAGTTCTGGAAATGTGATTGCATCCAATACAAAAATAAAAGGTAATATCTTTCACCTAAATGCTACTAGTAAAAGTTGTCTGATTGCTCAAGTTGATGAGAGTTGGTTGTGGCATAGGAGATTACGTCATGTAAACTTTGAAAATATTATCAAGATAAGTTCAACTCAGGAAGTGAGAGATCTTCCTATGTTGATAAAACCTATTAATGCTATATGCAGGGAATGTTAGTTAGGGAAGCAAACTAGAGTTTCATTCTGGAGAAAACAACATTTTTCGAATGAAGTATTGGAGCTTGCACATACTAACTTGTGTGGTCCTTCTAGAGTCAGAAGTTTACAAGGAGACAGGTATTTTCATGTTACTTAGTGATGATTATTCTAGATTGATGTGGGTTACTTTCTTAAGGGAAAAATATGAAGCTATAGAGAAATTCAATATCTTTAAGGCTATGGTTGAGATAGAGATAGGTCTCAAGATTAAATGTATGAGATCAAATAGAGGTGGTGAATTCACCTTCCATGAGTTTAATTATTTTTGTGAAGAGCATGGGATAAAGAGAAAATTATCTACCCCGCAGACCCCCCAGCAAAATGGAGTTGTGGAAAGGAAGAACAGGACAATTCAAGAAGCTGCTAGGACAATGATGTTGGAAGGAAATGTTTCATATATCTACTAGAGAGAAGCTATGAGTATTGTTGTTTACACTCTCAACTGGGTACATGTCAAAGGTGATACTGGTAAGACTCCTCATGAGCTATGGTTTGGTCATAAGCCTAATATTAGATATTTCAAAATCTTTAGGAGTAAATGCTATATCAAAAGAGATGAAGATATAGGAAATTTTGATGCTAGAAGTGATGAAGGAATCTTTCTTGGTTATTCTACTAAAAGTAAAGCCTACCGGTGCTACAATAAGAGATTGAGGAAAGTAATTGAAAGTGCTAATGTCAAGGTTGATGAAGACATAGTTAGACCATTCAAAACCTATGGATATGATTCAAACAATCAGAATGATAGTTCGGATAAAGGAAAGAAAGTTCAAACTTTGAATCAAGTTTAGATCATTCCATAGGAAGAAACTAGTGAAAGCAAAAAAGTGATCACAAGAGCTTTAATTTCTAGAATACCTAAGACTCCAAGGAATGTAAGACTAAATCATTTAGAAGATCATATTATAGGTGATAAGAACAAAGGTGTTCAAACTAGTAGAAGAATTGTGGAAGAATATTGTTTGATCTCAAAGACTAAGCCTAATAGCGTCAATGAAGCATGCAAAGATGAACATTGGGTGGAAGCAATGAAAGAAGAACTACTGTAAATTGAGAAGAATGATACATGGATTCTTATTCCTAGACCTAAGGACAAAAATGTAATTGGAACTAAATGGATCTTTCGGAACAAACTGAATGATCAAGGTGAAGTTGTTAGAAACAAAGAAAGACTTGTGTGCAAAGGATATTCTCAAATGGAAGGAATTGACTTTGAAGAAACTTTTGCTCCTATTGCTAGGATTGAACTTGTGAGACTATTTCTAGCTTATGATACTTACAAAAACTTCAAGGTTTATAAAATTAATGTCAAGTCATCATTTCTAAATGGTGAACTGGAAGAAGTGTATATTGAGTAACCTGATGGATTTCAATTGATTGATCGGGGAGATATGGTTTGTCGGTTGAAGAAAGCATTGTATGGACTTAAGTAAGCCCCAAGAGAATGGTATACCAAACTGGAGAAGTATTTGTGAAGCTTGGATTTAAGGATACTTTTGAGTATCTCAGAGGGAAGCTAGGGGTGATTACCCCTCCTAATCATAATTAAGGTGCATTGACTTGCATCAGTCTGTGCATTTCATAGCCATATCTTGTGATCTAGATTGATGTTGTGGCGGTTGCTACTCAGGGGGAGTAGTCAGATGTTCAAAAATGTGGTCCAAAGCTTGTGTGGAGAAATATAATTTGTATCTTTGTCATTGATGTCAAAGGGGGAGAAGATTCATGTGAAAAACTATGAAAGAGTTAAGGAGAAAAGAGTCAAAATCTAAGGAGGAGAAAGTGCTAAGAGAGAGTATTGTTGATGGTGTTTTTCACATCATGTGTTTCCATCAATTTCAAAGGGGGAGATTGTTGGATATTGTTGATATCTGGTTTTCATTGATGTCAACACTATTTCCATTAATGTCTTTAAGGCTATACATGTCGAATATATTGAGAAAATTGTAATAAAATAAGTTACAGGTTGTCGGTGACGCAGTGAAGTTTAGTATGGTGGCTAGCTCAGTATATTGATGATAAGAGGTTGCGGATTAAAGGGTTTGTTGAAAAGTATATCATTTTTTTCCACATGAAGTTTTAGGGGTTCGCTTGAAGCTTTGATTGAGTTATGAGTATTTGTGTTCTGACAGTTGTTTTGTTGCTTTAGTTGGTGTTCTTAAAAGAAGATGATTTGATTCTAGTCATTTGAGTTGTTGCGGATGCTTCTGTAGTGATTCATGATGCTTCTGGATGTTTCTAGATCATGCTCTATTTGTGTTGTTGGTCCGAATTGATCGTTATGCTCATGATTGGTGATTTTATTCTATGAGTTCATGTTTTTCATGATCATGGCCAACAAGGTGATTGTAGTGTGTTTCGGATCTTCAAGGCATAATTTTTTAAGGTATTTCATGTTCGAGACATGTTGTTTTGGCTGACATTGTTTGGTTTGCATTGATAAATTGTTTATTATTTTGGGTCGACAATTTGTACACTTTTCATATTTTGTTGGGTCGACATGTAGTTGGTGTTATCCTTAGTTGCAGATATATATGATCATTTTTTTATACCATTTGATGCGATGGTGTGGGATGTATGCTCTGTGCTAAGTGTGAATAATGTTCTAATCTTTCAAAAGTAGAAGTAAAGTCTGAAGAAGAGTGAGTAGATGAAAGTGTTTATGTGCTTAACCGAAACTATAATCAGGCATTAGAAGATGTTATTTTCTTAGTTCAAAATCTTCCAAATGTAATCCAAATGTGATTGTAAGAAAATGAGTCTTCTTTTGGGCAATAAACCTCTTGTATTTGAGCAATGAGCTCTAGGCAATGTGCCTGAATGCATGTGCATTCCTAATTTATAATATTTTTAACAGAGTATAATCTTGTAGACTAACCTCCACCATGGTTTTTCCCTATATAAGAGCGAATTTGCACCCTAGGTGCAATTACCCTTTTTTCCTCTATACACTTTAGAAAACCTAAGTCGGAGGCTTAAATTTACTTAAGCCCATTGTTGATAGTCCACTTGGTGCATGTCTTGTGTGTCGATGGAGGCATTTATGTTGGGGATGTTGGTGCAGTGTGCAGACATCCACGTGATGCACTTATGTCCCTAGTAGATTCCTACAACTAAGCCAACAGAGGCGTTACTCTTCCCATTAGCAACGAAGTTGTAACACTTCCTTCGGCCACCTGACTAAAATATGGTCATTTTCTTCCTCATTCCTTCATATTCAATCTTTAAACTTGCATTTGGAGGTTGGAAGAAATCTTGAACAAACTTGGCTCTCATACTCTCACTCTCACAAGCTCACTTCCAAGCATTCCAAGCATTCCATTGCAACAACATCACACTCCATCACTTCAGTAGAGAACATTCAAGACCACACCATTGTAGCAGAGGTTTGAGTTCCTCTCATTTCTCCCCTAAGAAGCCTTGAGTGCTCTTGGTGGAGGTGGTAAGCTTCCCTCTCCTCTCCTTTATCACTCGGTTGAGTAGCATAGTACTATTTTGTAGTGCTTATTTGCTCTTTACTTTATCACTTCTTTATCTTGTTTATTTGGTTGTTCGTGGAGGTGGAAACACCAAAACAGGGGTCTGACTGAGGGAGGCTCCTATATAGCCACCCATCCAACATTCTCTTTCTTGCTGTGTGTAGGTGGGTGCATTTCAAGGAGCTAGCTGGAAAATAGGATCTTCTACGAGATTGTCTTCATTACCTTAGCTTTGGTATATCTACTTTATCACCTTCGTTTGTACTTCTCATATTTTATAGTACTATTTTGTTCTCTTAGAAGTAGTTAAGTTGGGTTGTTAGTTGTTTTGGTGAGTCCAACCTTGTCTCTATTGTGATATGACCATATGGACTACAATACATTTCTGAGATGCCAGCACTTTGCGTTATCATCTGAATTTTGCACTGACGTCCTCAGGCAGATAACTCCCAGAGCTGCAGAGTTGGACCTAAAAAATAACTCGCCTAGCCCTACCTTGAAACTTGGGAATGCAGAGTGATCATAGGACCTAAAAATCCTCATCATTCTCATCCTCATACCCTAAACATTTCACTTAGCTAAGGTAAGTTACGGAAGCCTCTTGCATCTTGACCCTCGTTGACTTGGGGTCTTGCACCCGATGGTCCCCCTCTCTTACATTTTTGGTGAACCTGACGTAAACCATTCTGGTTCCGTTCTTGCAATACTAACAGTCCCTTCCTCATACTCTAAGAGTGTTGTAGGTGTGAGTATTGTAAGGATGTTGCCTTGCAACCCAACCTGCGACCCCTAGTTGATGTAGTTGGAAGGTTCCAAAGGTATTGCACGATGAAACATTAATTGGGTCACCATCTTATCCAATAACCTTTGGGGGCATTGTCTAGTTGTTTGTAATGGCTCCCTTTTTGCATCAACCCATCCCATCTGTGTATCCTATGGATAGTAGTGTTAGCATAGCCTTTAGTTCACAAGACCTGCCAATGGGATTCAACAGGGAACCATCTCCTCTTTACATTCCTACATGAATCAATGGGAACATCGTATCTGGCGTTCTCATTGACCCAACATCACAAGTGAATATAATAACAGAGGATATTATGCTCATTAACTTTTTACACAAGGATGGATATGATGCTCCCGTAAGTTTCATTTGCACACATGGCGGGCTTTCTGTACCCCCCTTGGGTAGCATTGTCCTATCGGTCTTATTCGGGCCTAAGTCTATAAACCTCTTGTTTGATATCATCCCTGGGTCTGAAATCTTCCATGTAAAGATTGGTATCCCTTGGTTGGTAGCAATGAATGTGGTACCCTCTATCATGCATAAATGCTTCAAATTTATCCATAGAGGTTTTGTACACATGATCCATGACACCGATTACTGACCGCCGGTTGCACATGGTAGCTACTCCTTGGATCACCCATGGCCTATGTCCATGGGTTCCCTTCCACCTTGGATGAACCTTTTGCATAAGACATATAAAAATTATAAGAAAGGATGTTTGAGGCCAAAGGTGAGGTATCCTCCCTCGCCCTATGCTATTTCACATAGGGCTTGTCTGAAGGCTGACAGTGAAGCCGCTAAAGCTCGGAAGAGGAAAGGAGAGAAGTGGTCTTGTGATCCTCCTTCTTCTTTCACTGCCCAGTCAGATGCTTCCTTTCGCTCAACTATGGTACCATCAAGTTTTTCTCCTCATTTGCAGGAGAACCCTTTAGTACTCGCTTGGTGAAAACTTAAGCATCCTACGTTTGAGCTTCATGTTCTATCGATGGAGCCTAGACCCATTCAATATGAGAGGAAAAGATCCTTTAAGGGGAGTCCTCCCTGTCTCGACCGCCATGGCCTCCTTACTGCCCCTACTCCCAAGGAAACAAGTGGAAAGAGGCCCATTGCCAAGGCTCTTGATTTGACCCCTCTTGTCACTCCTCAGCCTGCTCCCCCTACTCCTGCACATGAACACATTCCTCCACCCAAAATGGTTGTAGTAGATGTTCCTATGGTCGAGCAAGAACCTCCCATCCCTTCGCAAGCTCGAGATTCTAACTCCAAGAGCTGTAGAAACCACCTTGCACGTGAGCGCAAGCATCAGCAAAAGGCTCTCCTAGCCAAGCAGGCTGCCTCATAGTAGGAGGAAGAAATGACCACTCCTATTTTAGGACTTCTTGCCGCATCTCCTTCTTCCCTTCATGTTGTTTCTCTTCAACCTGATTCACTCCCGGCTTCCATTGCGAGCACAAACATGCCTAACCCTAAATGGGTATAGGTGTTTATCGCTCCTTCAACAGAGACACCTTTTGCTGATGTCCATCTCAGTTATTCAAACCTTCCCTAAGCCTACGAACATGGTTAAAACTTCAGTCATGTCTGCTATGGTTCTATCCTCCTCTTCCTCTGCACCCCTTCCTTCATCTGTAGAGAGTTCATCCCCTTCAACAAAGAAAGAGGTGGAGGTTGGTCCTTCAAGCATCAAAGGACATAAGAGGATTCCACCTTCTTCGCAAGGTGGCTCAGTGATGACTTGTTATGTGCTTGTGATAGAACCAGTCCCAACTTCCCCTAAGTTTGTCACCACTCTCGAATCGTTCGGTGAGCCTAGCGGTAGATCTTAGACATAGCCTGCATCGTCCGCTGAGAACAAGCATGATGCTCCCACCGGGTACATGTTTAATTCCATGGATGAAGTCCCAAACTTGTCGGCGATCTTCACAAAATCGCTGACCTTGACTCCATAGGAGCTTGGTGGAGAGGACCTTGAGGGGCCCTCTTCTTTGGCCCTTGTTGCGGGAGGGCCGGATGCCCCTCCTCTTAACATTCCACCCTTGTAGGCTCATCCTCCTTCCCCTTATGAGGATCTATATTGGGAATCAGATGACTCTTGGATGATCAGTGTTAGGAGGAGGTCCCCTTTTGTTGATCATGTGTGTGTGTGTGTGTTTTGTGATGTGTTCTCCCATACTCGTGCTATGTGTGTTTGGATGACCATCATCACCCCTGTTGGTGCTTGGATACAAGTGTGGTTTTTGTGTCGTAAACCTTCTTCTATTTGTACCATCATTCTTCCATGTTTGTGAGTGACTTTTGATAAATTGGGGATGATGCAAAGCGTTGGGGGAATTTAGGCTTTCCTTCCATGTTGACCCAATTGTTTTTTTTATTATTATTTTCTATGCATTCTTCTTGATTTGGTTGGGGATTGATTGTCTTTCACCTTGCATTGCAGTTACCTATTATTATATGAGTTTGGATAGTTTTGACCTCACTAAACCAAATCCCCCTATGTCCTTTATTTATATTTTCCTTTTCTCTTTTGCTTTCTCTTTATCTTTGCTTGAGTTGTCCCTCCTATGTGTGACAATGCTCCTCTTTAACACTCTAATTTTCAGAAAACGTATTCATTGCCAACAAATCTTTTCTTGAAAATCTTCATGACACATCTTCCTTAGATTTGTATTCTCAATTTCAAACCCTAACAAAACATGTTTTCTTCATCATAGGTTCGTAAAGAAAGGACTTGAAGACCTTCCTCTGAAGTGGGAACTGCTTTGACTTCCCCTCATGTGGGGGCATGACCTTCCTTTCAAATTCCTTGATGAAGTGAACATCTTTCAAAAGGATTCCTTGATGATGAATCACTCTAAGAAAAATAGTTTCTGTTGAATTGTGTGTCCCTTGAGCAAACCCCCCTTTCTTCTTCATGGCAGGTTCCCTAGGAACCCTTTCTTCAAAAGCCTTTATGACGAATGGAATTTTTCACGTCTAGCCTGGGGGCAACCCGACTAGGCTCATTCCATTCACCCTTCTGTGTCTAGCTTGGGGGCAGCCTGACTAGACCTTACTGTTCAAACAATGTGTCCCTTGAGTGGACCCCTCTCCTTTTGAAGGGTTCTTGAGGGAGCCCTTTGAAAGTTTTTCGGTCTACGTGACCGACCACTTTTTAAAATGCTCTATTTGTAGGTAGACGTGTCACCGCTTTAGACACACTCTATCTATGGGTAGACGTGTCACTACTTTAGACATGTTCTATTTGTAGGTAAATGTGTCACCACTTTTAGATGTGTCCTATCTATGGATAGACAGATCACCGCTTTAGACATGTTCTATCTGTGGGTAGATGTGTCACCAATTTTAGATGCGTCCTATCTGTGGGTAGATGTATCGACGCTTTAGACATGTTCTATCTGTGGGTAGATGTGTCACCATTTTTAGATGTGTCCCATCTGTGGGTGGATGTATCAACGCTTTTTGACATGCTCTATCTGCAAGTAGACGTGTCACCGCTTCTTGACTCTATGGAATCTACTTCCTTGGGGCTTCCTCCATGCGAGATATCTTGGGGGTTACCTCCTTGCAGGTCCATGAGCCTGTAAGATTCTTTGTTCCACCTTCATAGTTCCAAGCAGCAATGAAATCCTTCGCATCTCTTGCACCTTCAGGTACACCAGACTGAGTACTACTTCCTCAACCATTCAGCTATACTTTTCTAACCCTAGTCTCTTCTTGATCTACTTTACTGAGCATTCAACAAAACTCATGCTCACTAAAGTGGGAGTAAAATTTATAAGAGAAAATTTGCACCCTAGGCACAATTCCCCTTTTTTCCTCTATACACTTTAGAAAACTTAAGTTGAAGGCTTAAATTTACTTAAGCCCGCTGTTGGCAGTTAACTTGGTGCCTGCCTTGTGTGTCAGTGGAGGTCTTTCTACCAGGGATTCCCATGCAGCACGCAGATGTCCGTGTGGCGTGCTTGCATCCTTGGCAGATTCTTGTGGTTGAGCCAGCAAAGGTGTTACTCTTCTCATTGGCAGCAAAGTTGTAACGCTTCCTTCAGCCACCCGACTTGAATATGGTCATTTTCTTCCTCATTCCTTCATATTCAATCTTTGAAATTGCATTTGGATGTTGGAAGAAATCTTGAACAGACTTGGCTCTCATACTTTCACTCTCACAAGCTCACTTCCAAGCATTCCATTGCAGCAACATCACACTCCATCACTTTGGTAGAGCACGTTTGGGACCACGCCATTGTAGAAAAGGCTTGATTTCCTCTCATTTCTCCCCCAAGTAGCCTTGAGTGCTCTTGGTGGAGGTGGTAAGATTCCATCTCCTCTCCTCTATCACTTGGTTTAGTAGCATAGTATTGTTTTGTAGTACTTATTTTCTCTTTACTTTATCACTTCTATATCTCATTTCTTTGGCTATCTGTGGAGGTGGAAACACCTAAACGAGGGTCTGATTGAGGCAGGACCCTATACAACCACCCCCCCAACATTCTCTTTCTTGTTGTGTGTAGGTGGGTGCATTTTGAGGAGCTAGCTGGTGAACAGGGTCTTCTACGAGATTGCCTTCGTCACCTTAGCTTTGGTATGTCTATTTTATCACCTTTGTTTGTACTTCTCGTATTTCATAGTACTATTTTGTTTTCTTAGAAGTAGTTAAGTTGGGTTGTTAGTAATTTTGGTGAGTCTGACCTTGTCTCTACTGTGATTTGACCATATGGAATACAACACATTTATGAGATGCCAATAAACCGCACTATCATCTGAATTGCACGTTGACGTCCTCAGGAAGAGAGCTCCCAGAGGCATAGAGTTGGACCTAAAAACTGACTCGCCTAGCCCTACCTTGAAACTTGGGATTGCAGAGTGATTGTAGGACCTAAAAATCCTCATCATTCTCATCCTCATACCCTAAAAATTTCACTTGGTTGAGGTAAGAAGCCTCTCACATCTTGACCCTTCGTGACCTAGGGTCTTGCACGCGGTGGTCCCCCTCTCTTACATTCCCCTAACAGGGTTTCCACGTAAAAATATTGATGTTATGTGTGTTTTTGATGTGGTGATGGTTTATGCTTTCATGTTTATTTATCAGAGTTGCGAATAAGTTTAATAAGTATAATTTCTATGACAACTGATTCACCCCCCAACTCATTTATCTGCCCTTGTGTTTCCAACATGGCTATTGATAATTTTTTTCTATTAATTCTCAATTGTTCACTCATATTTCTAATGAGATGAGCACTCTTTGTTTGACTACTTACCAAATTCGATGTAATGACATGTTCGGTGACATTACTATCCTTTGAGTGTATGCCTCATAGAAATGGGGTTTCACAGTGATGCACATCATCATGAGTCCCCATTTCTATGAGGCATATGCTACCCCTACCTTACCAACCCTATTGCATTGGCAAGCTAGTGGAGCACCACTAGCTTGCCAATATGATAGGGTTGGCAAGGTAGGGGCAATGTACATCACAATGAGACCCCATTTCTATGAGGCATAGCTGCCCCTACCTTGCCAACCCTACCGTATTGGAAAGCTAGTGGTGCATTGGAAAGCTAGAGCTAGTGGAGCACTAAATTATTGTAAGAACCCATTTCTATGAGGCATACGATGCCCCTACCTTGCCAACCCTACCATATTGGCAAGCTAGTGGTGCATCGGTAAGCTAGAGCTAGTGGAGCAACACTATCTTTCTAATATGGTAGGGTTGTCAAGGTAGGGGCAGTGTATGCCTCATAGAAATGGGATCTCATGGTGATGTAGCTTTCCAATACAGTAGGGTTTGCAAGGTAGGGGCAGTGTGAGACCCCTTTTCTTTGAGGCATACACTTCCCCTACCTTGCAAAACCTACTGTATTGGCAAGATACATTACCGTAAGACCCCATTTCTATGAGGCATATGTTTCCCCTACCTTTCCAACCCTATCATATTGGAAAGCTAGTGGTGCATTGGCAAGCTAGTGGAGCACAACTAGCTTTCCAATGCGGTAGGGTTGGCAAGGTAGGCACAGTGTATGCCTCATAGAAATGGGGTCTCATAGTGATGTACCATTTCTATGAGGAATACAATACACCTACATCACCATGAGACCCCATTTCTATGAGGCATACACTGCCCCTACCGCATTGGAAAGCTAGTTGTGCATTGGCAAGCTAGTGAACCACTGGACTAGCTTGCCAATGAGGTAGGGTTGGCAAGGTATGGGTAGTGTATGCCTCATAGAAATGGGGACTCATGCTGATATATGCTTCCCATACCTTGCCTCAGTGTGAGTCCCTATTTCTATGAGGCATATGCTGCCCACACCTTACCAACCCTACCGCATTAGCAACCTAGTCTAGTGGTCCACTAGCTTGCCAATGCACCACTAACTTGCCAATGCGGTAGGGTTGGCAAGGTAGAGGAATCATATACCTAATATAAATGGGGTCTCATGATAGCATATGCCTCACAAAAATGGGTTCCCATGGATCACCATGAGACCCCATTTTTGTGAGGCATATGCTGCTCCTACCTTGCCAACCCTACCGCATTGGCAAGCCAGTGGTGCTCCACTAGCTTGCCAATGCACAACTAGCTTACCAATGTGGTAGGGTTGGAAAGGTAGGGGCAGTTTATACCTTATATAAATGGGGTCTTATGGATCATATTAGGTGTACGCTTCCCCTACCTTGCCAACTCTACTACATTGGAAAGCTAGTCCAGTGGTCCACTAGCTTTCCAATGCACCACTAGCTTGCCAATGCACCACTAGCTTGCCAATGTGGTAGGGTTGACAAGGTAGGAGAAGCATATGCCTCATATAAATTGGGTCTCATGGTGTATAGTAGAGGCAGCATATGCCTCATAAATGGGGTATCATTGTGATATACACCATGAGACCCAATTTATATGAGGCATACACTGCTCCTACCTTGTCAACCCTATGGCATTAGCAAGCTAGTGAGGTCACTAGCTTGTCAATGCTACCACATTTTGCATACATTTATACAAAAACATTATTGCCAAACAATTCAAATTCCTTGTCCATGCTTCCATTTTGAGCCATGATTGGAAGATAGGCTACACTTTTCCCCATGTTGCTAACTTAGCCTTGAATAAAGAGTGTTGAAACAATGAAATATAAGGCTTAGAATCCCTTGTAGGTAGACTAATTAAGGAAACATTTAAAACATATCACAACATAAGTGATGAGGTAAATTTAGAAATAGAGATGAAAAGCAAAATAGATTCAAAGATCTATCAATGAGGGAGGAGTATATTCCAATTTTTTAGAGACGTGTATGGAAAATTTGTTAGCATAGACAAGGAAATTAGTCGCTTGGTATAACTATTTGAGAAAATAACTCAATGAGATATGTCCTTGTGGACTATAATGATTGCAAGATATTCAAAAAGTAGGTTTATTGAAAAGGCTTTAAAAAATTTCAAGCATATGCAAATTGTTGGTGTAAAACAAAATTCAACTACATTTTCCAACATCCACCATGCCTATACCAAAATGAAAGCTTTGGAGAGTGGTATGCACATCCATAGTAAAGGATAATTTGAAAGTGTAAAGAATTATGTAATTTAAAACGTCCATTGACAAGCTAAGGTTATAATGATAAACAAACAATGATCAACATGGAATATGGAAAATAACAAAAATGAAAGCAAGCCATAATATAATGAAATAAAATGTGTGAAGACTTCACATGTACCTAAAAAATGATAGTTTCAAATGGAGGAGTTCTACCCAATTATGTATCCTTTGCTTCTTTTTTCAAACTCCTCAACAATTTGAATTTTTCAAATGCTTGTTCCCCTCCAAACTTCAATTGTATATCACTCTTGAATGGAACTCATACTTGAATTGATATTATATTCCTTTCAACATGAAAAATCTTCTATTTCATGTAAAGGTGGTGGAAAGATGATGAAAAAGGTGGTGGAATGTAAAAAACATTCATGCACACTTCACAACATCATCAAAAAGCTTTTTTTTTGTCAGAGCACACACAAAACCAAGAGGATATGCAAAATGTGGGCCTTGAGATCACGTGTATATTGAATTTTTTACCATTTTTAGAGCAAGCCAAAATGTTCTCACATTATAACATGAGCACATTATGTCTTGATAAAACAATGACCATATCTCTACTACTTCAAAATGAGATCGCGTTATGAGAGTTGATTTTTTATAGGCTTCTTTTCTCTCTCTTTCTCTCTATCCTCTACCCTCAAACCACAACCCTTAATTCCTCTACCCTAAAACCCTCAACCCTAAACCCTAAAACCTATACCCTCAAACCCTAAACCCTCAACCCTAAACCCTCAAACCTTCTAACCTCTACCCTCAACCCTCATCCCTCAACCCTATACCCTAAACCATCAACCCTGTAGGTCCTCAACCCTATACCTTCAATTCTCAACCCTTTACCCTCTACCCTCTACCCTCTAAATAT
>VDFB02026320.1:114104598-114134983 GCA_007258455.2 Sequoia sempervirens | reverse complement strand
TAAACACTCAACCCTAAACCCTAAACCCTAAACCCTTAAACCCTAAACACTTAAACCCTCTATCCTCTACCCTCAACCCAATACCCTCTACCCTCAACCCTAATCCCTCAACCCTTAAACCCTTAAACCCACTTATTAAACTCTCTAACATAATCCCTCAACCTTCTTGACCCTTAATCCTGCAACCCTCAACCCTTAAATCCTTCTCCCTCAACCCCTATGCCCTCTACCCTATACATTGGACCCTCAGCTCTAATCCCCCAACACTATACCCTCAATCCTCTACCCTCAACCTTAAACCCTAAACTGTTAAACTCTCTACCCTATACATTAAACTCTCAAACTTAAATGCTCAACCCTCAAACCTTAATCCCTCAATCCTCAATCCTAAAACCCTAAACCATCAACCGTGATACCCTCTACCCCATACATTGGACCCTCAACCCTAGTCCTTCAACCATATGTACCCTCAACTTTGATCCCTTAAACCTATACCCTCAACCCAATACCCTAAACCATCAACCCTATAGGTCCTCAACCCTATACCCTTAATCCCTAAACCCTCAACCCTCAACCCTTAAACCCTAATCCATTAAACCCTATACCCTCTACCCTATACATTGAACCCTCAACCCTAATCCCCCAACCCTATACCCTCAACCTTAAACCCTCAACCCTCAACCCTTAAACACTCTACCCTCTACCCTCTACCCTATACATTAAATCATCAACCCTCAGTTCTTAACACTCAACCCTTAATCCCTCAATCCTCAACACCCAAAACTTAAACCCTCAACCCTGATACCCTCTACCATATACATTGGACCCTCAACCCTAATCCTTCAACCATATGTACCCTAAACCCTAATCCCTAAACCCTATACCCTCAACCCAACACCCTAATCCCTCAACCCTATAGTTTTTCAACCCTATACTCTAAATTCTCAACCCTCTAACCTATACATTGGATCCTCAACCCTCATTTATCTTTGTCCTTCCCTCCTCTTCTCTCCTTCTCTCTATCTAACTTATCTATCCATCACTCTATCCATACATCCCTCCCTCTCTACCCTAATCCCTCAACCATAAATCCTCAACCCTCAAACCCTAAACCCTCAACCTTGATACCCTCTACCCTATATATTGGACCCTCAACCCTAATCCTTCAACCATATGTACCCTCAACCCTAATCCCTTATCCCTATACCCTCAACCCAATACCCTAAACCGTCAACCCTATAGGTCCTCAATCCTATACCCTCAATTCTCAATGCTCTACCCTATACATGGGATACACAACCCTCATATATCTTTGTCCCTCTCATCTTTTATCTCCTCTCTATCTTTTTTATCTCTCCATCTCTCTATCCATACATCCCTCCCTCTCTACCCTAATCCCTCAACCCTAAACCCTCATCCCTTGAACCCTTAAACACTCAACCCTAAACCCTCAACTCTTAAAACCTAAACCCTTAAACCCTCTACCCTCTACCCTCAACCCTTAAACCCTTAAACCAACTTAGTAAAATCTCTACCCTAATCCCTCAACCCTCTTGACCCTTAATCCCTCAACCATCAACCCTCAACCCTTAAACCCTACTCCCTAAACCCCTATACCATCTTCCCTATACATTTGACCCTCAACCCTAATCCCCCAACCATATACCCTATACATTTGACCCTCAACCCTAATCCCCCAACCATATACCCTCAATCCTCTACCCTCAACCTTAAACCCTCAACCCTCAACCCTTAAACCCTCTACCCTATACCCTCTATCCTCTACATTAAACCCTAAACCCTCAATTCTCAACCCTCAACCCTTAATCCCTCAATCCTCAACCCTCAAACCCTAAACCCTCAACCCCGATACCCTCTACCCTATACATTGGAGCCTCAACCCTAATCCTTCGACCATATGTACCCTCAACCCTAATCCATCAAAGCTATACCCTCAACCCAATACTATAGACCATCAACCCTATAGGTTCTCAACCCTATACCCTTAACCCCTCAACCCTCAACCTTCAACCCTTAAACCCTAATCCCTCAACCAATATATCCTCTACCCTAGACATTGGACCCTCAACCCTAATCTCCCAACCCTATACCCTTAATCCTCTACCCTCAACCCTTAAACCCTCAATCCTCTACCATCTACCCTATACATTAAAACCTCAACCCTATATTCTCAACCCTCAACCCTTAATCCCTCAATCCTCAACCCTCAAACCCTAAACCATCAACCCCAATACCCCCTACCCTATACATTGGACCCTCAAACCTAATCCTTTAACTGTATGTACCCTCAACCCTAATCCCTCAACCCTATACTCTCAACCTAATACCCTAATCCATCAACCCTATAGTTTTTCTACCATATAATCTCAATTCTCAACCCTATATGCTATACATTGGATCCTCAACCCTCATATATCTTTGCTCATCCCTCCTCTTCTCTCCTCTCTATCTCACTTCTCCCTCCATCTCTATATCCATCCATCCCTCCCTCTCTACCCTAATCCCTCACCCTAAATCCTCAAACCTCAAACCCAAAACTCTCAACCCAAATACCCTCTACCCTATGCATTGGACCCTCAATCCTAATCCTTCAACCATATGTACCCTCAACCCTAATTCCTCAACCCTATACCCTCAACCCAATACCCTAAACCATCAACACTATAGGTCCTCAACCCTATACCCTCAATTCTAAACCCTTTACCCTATACATTGTGTTGGTGTAATTAAATTTCTTCTACCTTGTCCTAGGTCATAATTACACCTTAGTTAAGTTTACTTAGGGACCACATAGGACGTTGTTGGAGAATTTCCACTTTTGGTGGACTTGACATGTCATTACTTTATCACTTCCACCTTTTGTGGACACATCATGTGATTATCTCTCCACCTTAAGTGGAGTAATAGCTCTTCATAGTTGTCTCATGTCATAAGATTATGACACTTGTCATAAGATTATGACACTTGTCATAATCTTATGCCCTTCTATGTTCTCACCTTGGCTATATAACCAAGGGGTCTCTCTCATTGTAAACAGTCAGAATCATATCATATCAATGACATTGAATATAGTTTATTCTTGTCATATTCTCTCTCTCTTTTCTTGTGCTTTCCATTTGGTCCATAGATTTTGGCATTCATAGCCAATTCTAACATGGTATTAGAGTGGGTTGGGTGCCATTGGAGAGTCTTTTTCTTAAGAGAGATCCCAGATCTGAGGAGGTTCTATTCGTGGCTCTTTGTTGCAAGGTTCATATCTGAGCTTGCTGGTGCAAATCTGAGCTCACCATTGTGTTCGGAAGGTTCGAGATAGTCGATTTTTCCTTTTGTTTCATCCAAATCGGAGATACGAGGCCAAATATAGGAGGGTTTGAAGCTGAAGAGTGGTTTCCAGATCCAGAAGGTAGCTGCATTTTTGGAGCATTTTGGGTCAAATCCGACCCTGCCATCACGTCCAGAAGGGCCAAAAACCCTAAGATCGACTGTCAAATCGAGAAAATCCAAGCACTTCACCTAGAGCTTGAAGAAAAAATCTCCCCTCCTTCGGCCGTACGGACATCATAAATTCTACATTAATCTGGTACAGTCAAAAAAAAAAAAATTTATTCAATTGAAAATTTTTGAAATTTTTTTTAGAAAAATTTCAATTTCGATTTGATTAAATTTCATTGTAAAAATTTTGATTTGAAAAAATCAAAAAAAAAAAAATCAAAAGTTTTATTTTTCTGCGAACTCTGGCCGCGGTACACAGTACCGCAGAAGTTACTATCCCCGGCCTATACCTGCCGAAGGATCTCAGCCCGCCACATGGCATGGGCAATTGCTCCCTCCATCTGCCGGCAGCCATCATCGGCTCTACATTTTCTTTACCGGCGGACTTACCATATCCGGCCAATCAATATTCAACCGGCACTTCAAATCTCCAGCAGGCTAGAAAAAATCATTAATCCGGCGAAGTCACATCAATGGTCAAATCACAGGCAGATGGCAAGCTCATCCGGCAATTTTAAAGAATATTTCGGCACGAATTTGTTAGCGCATTTTCTTTTGACAGGTCGTAGGCCATCAATTTTAAGGTACCAGAATACTGACGTCAACACCGCGTCAGCGTGACGTCAGCATCTTAAAAAAATTTGCCCCCCTCTCCGTTTGCAATTTGGTTTTCATCAGCGAACTTTGAAGGCTAATATCTTGCTCATTCTGACTCCTTTTTTCAAGCAATTTTTTTTTATTTGAGATAATTTTTCATGCTCTACGTACTGGTGCAATCATTTTTTGGTTTTGGTGCCTGTTTTTTCCATAATTTTCAGATTCTCACAGGTGTTGCTACTTCGTCCTCATTTTGGGAACTTCGGGAGCTCATATCTTGCTCCTACAGTAACATTTTTAGGTGCAATTTTTTTTGAAAGTGCATAATTTTCTTTGTACTTCTCAATGGTATGATCAGATTGATCTCATTTTGTACCAAAAATTTTACTTGATACTGTGGCCTATTTTGGCATTTGTAAGCACTAAGATCAAGTCTAGCTTGCTATTTTTGGCATCTAGCAATTGTAAACGCACTAAATATAAAGTGCCAAATCAGATATTGCTTGGGGGGTTTCTTGATTGAGTGATTTGGGGGGGTCTCTTGGTGCATTGCTTTGATCTATTTGCTTTGCTCTTTCACTCTCATGGATCATTCTAAGGTTCCTTTGCTCACATCATATAATTATTCAACATGGCATCAAAATGTATGGAATATTTTAATGACAGAAGGTCACTCTCTATATGTTGAAAATAAGGTACCTGAACCTACTGATGATGAGAAAAATTTAAAATGGATGATCAAACATGCCAAAGCTCTTGGGTGTCTTCGTAGACTAGTTTCTCAAGATTTTTTGTTCCAAATTGAATCATGTAAAAATTCTCATGAAGCTTGGGAAAAATTGAAAACATTATATGGTACAAAAGATGAAGTAAGAGGCTATCAAATTGATAATGATTTGATGAATCTTGATCCTAAGAACTTTGACAACATCCAAGACTACATCACTAAGGTAAATGATCTAAAAGAGCAATGCAAAGCATGTGGAATTGATAAGAAGGACATCCAGTTGGTGTACAATACAATGAACAAACTTGGTCCTGATTATGCTTCTTTTGTTTCTAGCTTTCATACTCATAGATTGACTATAGGGTCTGCATACACTATACCTTCATTTGCATCATTTTCTAAGATGTTGATACATGAGCAACAAAAGCATATCTCAATGGATCTCATCAAGACTTCTAAATCTCAGGCATTGTTGGTTAATCAGGTGAAAGAATCAGAATCAGATAAGAAACAAAAGAAAGCAAAGAATAATCAACATTCAGATCAAGTAAATCCACAATCAGATCAATCAAAGAAAAAATCTTCTTCAAAAGGAGAATCATCTAAGAAGGAGAGGCCTTTTTGTGCATATTGAAGAAGGATGGACATGAAGAACACTATTGTTATAAGAAGGATATTGATGAGTTGAAAAATCTTCTCAAAAAGAATCACATTGATTTTCCTTCTAGAATGTCTGAATCATCTTCTTCTCCTTCTACTTCAAAACAGTCTAAAAAGGACAAAGGTCAAACATCAGGATATAAAGGACAAGCTCTTTGTGCTCATTCAAGTCCAAGATCAGGGAGATGGCTTCTAGATTCAGGAGCATCTCCCATATGGCATCTTCACAGACTATCTTCTCTTCATTTCAACCTTGTTCTATGTCTCCTATCTTGATGGGAAACAATACATACATGAGTGTAACAGGGAAGGGGTCTATTAGCATTGGGGAGAACACTTTTCAGGATGTCTTGTGTGTTCCTCATTTGACGAACAATCTACTTTCCATTTATCAGATTACACATGGTGGAGATGGGAGAACTATGGAGTTCACTCCTGATTCGGTTATCATTCAGGACTTGGAGACTAGAGGTGTCATTTCTACTGGGGTGGTTGATCATTCATCTTGGTTGTATTCCTTTGCACAGTTTGCTTCTAATGATGACATTGTTCATTCGACTGTTGATCATATGAACCATGATTCTGAGGAGACATTTGGCTTCTTGAACTTGGGCATACTCACATCAGATCCAGTACTTGAGCCATGCATTTCATCTCCTCTACCTACTGTTGTACTTTATGATACTTGTGTTGCTACAGTTTTGGCTCCTAGTGATTCAATGCAGCAGGATCCTGATTGTCTTCTAGATATGGCTACTTTGGATGACTTCCTAATAGGTATTTTAGAATTTTTTGTGGAGTCTCATCTTGCGAATTTGGAGGACACCATTGATAGCATTCATCTTCTCTTTGATGAAGATGAACCTTCTTCAGTTGTTATGAGGGAACACTTTGACCCTCTTGTTCATTCTCTACATGATCATTCTTCACAGATTGGTGTGAGTGAGGATACTTTTGGACAGCATTTGGAGGAGGTTTCTTTGTCTTCAAAGGGGATATCTTTGTCTTTGGATAGTGTTCTACATTCATCTCTACTAGATGTTGGATTTTCCTCTTCAGCAGTGTGGCCTAGAACGCCTGTTTGGAGTGTGTTAGCTTTCTGCATCGACATGGAGACACTTGAGCATGCTTCAGAGACATCATCATACATCATCCATCTTCATGATATCCTGCATACATCAATGGTTTTGTTTCTTCCTAAGGGTAGGAACGTTGTTCGGAGAGATTGGATCATCTTCAACATTCAATGTCGATCTTCTACCATTATTGCAGGAGACTCAACATTGAGGGGGGGATACCTTGCTTCTCTTCTACTTCTCTCTTATGGGGGGGTCTTTTTCCTCACATGGGGTTTTTACCTTCTCATTCTTCATTGAGAGTATTGTATTTCTTTTTTGTATTTCATCTCTCTTTTGAGGGGGAGTTTTTCCCATGAGGTTTTCTCCCTTTCCTCTCTTGTGAGAAATTGCATTGTTTGTACATGGGTACCTAACATGGCCTAGTAGCCGGGACCCATCTTGCATTGTTTTCATTTGTGTACATTCTCCCTAAGTTGCACTTAAGGGGGGGTGTTGGTGTAATTAAATGTCTTGTACCTTGTTCTAGGTCATAATTACACCTTAGTTAAGTTTACTTAGGGACCACATAGGACGTTGGAGAATTTCCACTTTTGGTGGACTTGACATGCCATTACTTTATTACTTCCACCTTTTGTGGAAACATCATGTGATTATCTCTCCACCTTAAGTGGAGTGATAGCTCTTCATAGTTGTCTCATGTCATAAGATTATAACACTTGTCATAATCTTATGCCCTTCTATGTTCTCACCTTGGCTATATAACCAAGGGGTCTCTCTCATTGTAAACAGACAAAATCATATCATATCAATGACATTGAATACAGTTTATTCTTGTCATATTCTCTCTCTCTTTTCTTGTGCTTTCCATTTGGTCCATAGATCTTGGCATTCATAGCCAATTCTAACACATTTGATTCTCAACCCTCGTATATCTTTGTCCCTCCCTACTCTTCTCTCCTTCTATCTATCTCACTTCTCCCTCCATCTCTCTATCCATCCATCCATCCCTCTCTACCCTAATCCCTCAACCCTTAAATGCTTAAACACTCAACCCTAAACCATAAACACTCAACCATTAAGCCCAAAACCCTTAAACCCTCTACCCTCTACCCTTAGCCCTAATCCATCAACCCTTAAACCCTTAAACCAACTTAGTAAACTCTCTACCCTAATCACTCAACCATCTTGACCCTTAATACCTCAAACCTCAACCCTCAACCCTTAAACCCTACTCCCTCAATACGTATACCCTCTACCCTATACATTGGACCCTCAACCCTAATCCCCCAACCCTATACCCTCAATCCTCTACCCTCAAACTTGAACCCTCAACCCACAACCCTTAAACCCTAAACCCTTAAATCGTCTACCCACTATCCTCTACCCTCTACATTATACCCTCAACCCTCAATTCTTAACCCTTAATCCTCAACCCTAAAATCCTAAACCCTCAACATCGATGTCATCTACCCTAATCCCTTAAACCTATACCCTCAACCCAATACCCTAAACCATCAACCCTATAGGTCCTCAGCCCTATACACTCAATTCTCAACCCTCTACCCTATATATTGGATCCTCAACCCTAATCCAACAACCCTATAACCTCAATTTTCTACCCTCAACCTTAAACCCTAAACCCTTAAAACCTATACCCTCTACATTAAACCCTCAACCCTCAATTCTCAACCCTCAACCCTTAATCCATCAATCCTCAACCCTCAACCCCAATACCCTCTACCCTATTCATTGGACCCTCAACCTAGATCCTTCAACCATATGTACCCTCAACCCTAATCCCTCAAACCTATACCCTCAACCCAATACCCTAAACCATCAACCCTATAGGTCCTCAACCTTATACTCTAAATTCTAAACCATCTACCCTATACATTGGGTTCTCAAACCTCCTATATCTTTGCCCCTCCCTCCTCTTTTCTCCTTATCTCTATCTCACATATCCCTCCATCTCTCCTTCCCTCCATCCCTCCCTCTCTACCCTAATCCCTTAACTGTATACCCTTAACCCTTAAACCCTTAAACACTCAACCCTAAACCCTAAACCCTAAACCCTAAACCCTAAACCCTCAACCCTCAACCCTTAAACCCTAAACCCTAAACCCTAAACCATAAACCCTCAACCCTTAAACCCTAAAACCTTAAACCCTCTACCCTCTACCCTCAACCCTAATCCCCAAACTCTTAAACAATTAAACCCACTTAGTAAACTCTCTACCCTAATCCCTCAACCCTCTTGACCCTTAATCCCTCAACCCTCTTGAACTTTAATCCATCAACCCTCAACCCTCAACCCTCAACCCTCAACCCTCAACCCTCAACCTTTATACCCTAATCCCTCCACGCTTGTGCCCTCTACCCTATGCATTGGACCCTCAATCCTAATCCCCCAACCCTATACCCTCAATCCTCTACCCTCAAGATTAAACCCTCAACCCTCAACTATTAAACCCTAAACCCTTAAACCCTCTACCCTATACATTAAACCCTCAATCCTCAATTCTCAACCCTCAACCCTTAATCCCTCAATCCTCAACCCTCAAACCCTAAACCCTAAACCTCTATACCCTCTACCCTATACATTGGACTCTCAACCATAATCCTTCAACCATATGTATGTACCCTCAACCCTAATCCCTCAACCCTATACCCTCAACCCAATACCCTAATCCCTTAACCCTTTATATCTTCAACCCTATACCCTCAATTCTCAACCCTCTACCCTATACATTGGATCCTCATCCCTCATATATCTCTATCCCTCCCTCCTCTTCTCTCCTCTCTATCTCACTTCTCCCTCCATCTCTCTATCCATTCATCCATCCCTCTCCACCCTAATCTCTCAACCCTAAAACCTCAACCCTTAAACCCTTAAACACTCAACCCTAAACCCTCAACCCTCAACCCTTAAACCTTCTACCCTCTACCCTCTACCCCTCAACCCAACACCCTCTACCCTCAACCCTAATACCTCAACCCTTAAACCCTTAAATACAAGAAAAATCTCTACCCTAATCCCTAAACCCTCAACCCTTAATCCCTCAACCCTCATCCCTCATCCCTCAACCCCTATACCCTCTACCCTATACATTGGATCCTGAACCCTAATCCCTCAACCCTATACCCTCAATCCTCTACCCTCAACCCTCTATTCTCAATCCTCAAACCTTAATCCCTCAACCTCAACCTTTAAACCATAAACCCTCAACCCCTAAACCCTCTACCCTTTACACTGGACCCTCAATCTAATCCTTCAACCATATACCCCCAAACCTATACCCTAAACCCTTAAACCTTTTACCCTATACCCTCTACCCTCAACTCTAATCCCTCAACCCTCAACCCTTAAACCCTAATACCCTAAACCATCAACACTATAGGTCTTGCACCCTAATCCCTCAACCCTATAACCTCAACCCCTATCCATTTCTCTCTATCTATACATCACACATCTCTCTCCCTCCCTATCTCCTACCCTCTCTAATTGTCTCTATCTACCCTCTCCCTCTTTATACATACCTCTCTCTCAATCAACCCCTACCACCCTCTCTTGCTCCCTCTATCTATCTCTCTCTATCTCCCTCCCAATCTCTCCCACTCCCTCTCTCTCCCTCTCTCTTCTCTCTCCCTCCCACCCCCTCTCTCTCTTAGGTATCTCCCTGTAGAAACCTACCTAGGTAACTCTCTCTCTCCCAACCTCTCTCTCTCTCTCCCCTCTCTCTATCTATCCTCCCACCCTACGTAGACAAGTCCCTCTCACTCCACCCCCTCTATCTCTCCCTCTCTTAGGTCACTCCCTCCCATACCCTCTCCCTCTCTCAGGTCTCTCACTCACACTCCCTCTCTCTCCCACTCCCTCTCTCTTGCACTCCCTCTCACTACCTATCTCTCAAGTCTCTCCCTCTCACCCCATCTCACACTCTCAAGTCTCTCCCTTTGGAACCCTACCTACGTAACTCTCTATTTCTCTCCCTCTCTCTCTCCCCCTCCTCTCTCTCTCCCTCTCTCTCAATTCTCTCTCTCCCACCCCCTATCTCTCTCTCTCTCCCTCTATCCCTCCCACCCTACCTATCTAAGTCCCTCTTACTCCAACCTCTTCTCTTTGAATCCCTCTCTCTTAAACTCTCACTTCCACCCTCTCTCCCTCTCTCAAGCCTCTCTCTCTCTCTCTCTCTCTCAAAATTCTCCCTCCTTCTAAAGAAATACATAAATACATACATACAAGCATAATACATATGTACATACAATCCTACATACATACAAGCATACATGTACATACAAACATACAAACATATAAATATATAAACATACATTCAATAGAGTAGCATTTAACATAACACAAGAAATAACACAAGCATGTTATATCGTGCTCACATTATGTCTTGCTAGACATTTCCCTCAAAAATGAAAAAAACCATGTCAAAGCTAAGATATAACGTGAGTGGGTTATAACACGCTCATGTTATATCTTACTTTAGGAATCCCCAAGTCTTAGTCTTGGTATTTTCCTTGGAATACCAACCCAAAGGCTTGGAGGGCATTCCCAATGACTAGAGATGTGTTTTTGCAAATTCTACAATATTTCACATAATCGGATTTGTGCTCACCATCAAGATTGCACATGGTTCAATGTCGAACAAATTGAACACCTGGGTAATGTTAGGTTCTCTCCTAGCTATCCAACGATGTATTTTTTTTCACTTTTTGACAATGTTAAGCCTTTCATCTATAATTTCTTTTGTTTGTGTGTCTCTTTTTTAGCAAAAAGTAGTGTTTGGTGTTTTTTTCGTTATAAATTAACCATTCATCAAAATTTCAAATAAATTACATTTTTAGAAACTAGACTCCATTCTACAATTTTTTTTCTTTTTTAAAAGAAGTTCAATTACTTTCCAAAATTTTTAGGGGTAGCATGACCAAAATTCTATTTTTCAAGAAGTGTCCACTTAGAAAATTAGTAAAAAATAAAATATTTATTAAAAAATTATTAGAAAAATCATGCATCAACTACATACTATTAGCTAGTTTCTCACCAGTGCAATTTTAAAAATACTAAAAATAAATTCACTATGAGCACTAAGGATGTACAAGAGTTGCTATGTTATGTTTTTCTGACAAAAATAGCACCAATTTCTGCACGTCCCTCTTTTGAACCCCTTAATCTCAACCATTTTGAAAATAAATTAGTAGTTTAGAAATTAGACTTAGAGCACTTTGATCCTTGTTTTTGTTCCATCTCAAAATTTTGAGTGTAACTATCCTCAATTTCACGTTCAAGGTCAGTATTTCCTGATTTCACAGAAAAAAGTGGCCACTTAAGCCCCCTTTTTGGCCCCCCATATTTTTGCACTTACCCTTACAAATCTTCTCTTGAGTTATCTTCAATGGATAAAGCCCATAAATAAAATAATTAAATAATTGAATATGCTAAGAAAAATCAAAGATTGATACATAGGTACTTTTTCCTAACATAACTTTCACCAAGAAGAAACCATTCTAAAAAAATAGGACACTTCATATCACTACCAAAGTTTTAAAAAATAAGGCATTCTTGACCAAATCCAAAACTTAAGCATGAAATAAACAACCTTAACCTCCTTTACAAATTATTTATCATCCAAACCTTCATAATCTAATAAATATTTAAAATAAATATCAAAATGACAAATTGAGTGATTTTTGTTATACCCTTTCTTAGGGTATCATCATCCTTTAGCAATTACAAACATATTTTTTATATTAGAGCTACTTCATTGAATCGTGTTCATATTATTCAAATCCCTCCTATCACTAACATCTTCAAAATTCAACCCATGTGTGAGAATCTAAAGGTTGTCCCACTTTCTGACTAAAGTAGGTGATGTGGAGGAAGGACTCACATAAAAATACCTTGACACGTTCAAACAAGACTTCAATACAAATGATGCAAATCTTCACCACTGTTCATTCTTGGAAATGTGCTCCTAAAGCCTTAGAAAACATGGAACAACACCATAATGGAACTCAACCCTTGAGGAAAATATGGAATAAGGGAAATTTGGCTTGTTTAGACCAATATCTACACACTTTAGGCATTTCCAAACATACATGAAAGAACCAAGTGATTAATGCAATGATTTGTGCAAATTAGGTATTGTTGCTACTAGGTATCTCCTAGGAAATGACTTCAAACAAAGGAAAAATAACTTATCCTATGGATTCCAAGGTTTGTACAGGCCTATAACAACATATCTCATTGATTCCCTATCCTTCCTTTAACAAGCAATGCATAGATTTGTCAAATAGCGTTGAACCTAGGGTTTTAGGATAGTTTACACATAATTACAGATAAACTGTCATTAATAACTCCTTCCAGATTGAGAATAAAGAACCTTCCTTTTTCCAACCTATGGGCAGCATCAAGACAGAGATTTCCACCAACTTTCATGGGTTTTGAATGGTGGAAACTCTATCCAGATCAATTTTATTTGTCCATGGAAACCCTAGGTAGGGTTTATACTTGTAGCCACCAAAAATGTAACATCTCACACAAAAATTGATGAAAATCTACCAAAACAAATGAATTCAAAAGATAAGTCTCTCCTCCAACTTCTCCAATTGGTTTCAGGACCGTACCATATAGTACCAATCCATACAACGTGAATTACAATCACTTTTCATAGGAAAATGCAATATTGAACGTGGAAAAATGTTAATATTCTCATTCAAACTTTCTCCAACCTTTAGGATTGATGTTACATGGCATATTTAACATGTTATAATCATTTTCAACTAAAAAAATGACCACCAACTCCTTTGTTAGCACTAATGATAACATTTGCAACTTTTTACAACATGACTCCGAAACATTATAAAATGGATTTACATGACTCCAAATGGTCTTGCATGACCTTATTGATTCCAACCAAAGAAAAAACCAAATTTTATCAACATGAAAATAGTTTTCCTCAAAAGGTGCATCAAGGATGCCCTTGCATCAGTAGGAAAATTGAAATCAACATCTTTCACCAAATTTTCACATTATGAAACCTATAGAAACTAAACCATTAATAATTTTGAGATAATGTGAACTAGTGATTTGTGAGTATTTGTGTGTAGATCCTAAGTATATTTAAAAGAAAATAAAAAAATGTGATATTTTTATGTAACTTTTAATAACTTTTCTTTATAGTATACAATATTTTTAAGAAGTGGTGTTTATGTTGTAAGTAATAATTTTTTTATAGAGAGGATAAAATTATAATTTCTAAAATATATATTTCTAACATCAAGATCTAGTGCATGAATTTTTTCCATTTTTTTGGATTTCTTTAATAAATTTTTGAAGTTAGCCCACAGGTCTCGGGTTCGACTCCAAAACATGGGTTTACCCAATGCACATGGTTTGTGGGCTATTATGTGCACCCCTAGGGGACTAGTCTCACCTTAGCTCACCCCGTAAAGAGAATGTTAGGCTGAGTTGCGAGGACACCCCTGGGTTACCAAAAAAAAAAAAAAATTGAAGTTAGAGTAATTATAACTTGGACATAGGTGTATGTCGTAATACATAACTTGTTTCATGTATCGAAATTAATTTTTATTTTCTAAAACAAGGGCAACAATACCTAGAGCAAAAAAATTTATAATTTATTTTCTCTATTTTTAAATTCTCTTGTGTGTGAAAGAAATACCTTAATGTTTGGTGAAAAACCCACATTCACAAGAAATAAAAATTAATTATAATAATGAAATTAAAAATATTGAAAATTATATTTTTTGGAAAGGTTATAATGAAGGATATGTACTTACAAAATATAATTTTTAAACGACTTTATTTGATTCTTCAAAAGGTAAAGCAAAAGTGGTTTTTTGTCACCATTTTGATAGCTGCAAAGGAGACTCAATTGTGGGTATGGATTAAGAATAGATGGGTTCTATCCAAAGGGGTTTTATATAAGTGGGCATTATCTAACCCTCTTCAATTAAAAAAATTTATATGGAATCACTCAAGGCTTAAATAATTAAATTTTCTAAAAAATATTTTATTTCAGGAAAAATCAAGATGTCCCAAAAGTGGGACACATTATTGTGGCAACACCTTGAATAACCAAATTTCATGAGATCAACAAAATATATAAGGCCCAAGATATATAAGATCCAAACAAGTTCTACCAAAAAATGCAAGAGATTAAATTACTATATACAAGATATTATTGATCTATGAGATACTAAATTAAAATAAAGTACATCCATCTTCTCAACAAAGAAATTAAGGATATATCAAGAGATCATTCTAAATAATCATCAAATCTTAATATTATAACCAAGTTAAGGATAAAACATCCAAGCCAATTTCTTCCATCATATATTAACACCTTAAGATTAAAAGACGAAAATCAATCCTATACATCACCCAAACAACTCCCCATTTCATGATGATAATATTATTCACATTGATCATATATACAAGTAGGTCACTACTAATCACACTGAACATATCAATGAGAAATTCATAATTGATCACACCAAATATACACATGAACAATTCATAATTGATCAAATTGAGAATATAGACAAGTGGATGACCAAGTTACAATTGATAGCATTTATGATATAGATAATTGAGTTATAATAATCATGAACAAGTAATATATAAAAATATCATATCAAGTTGTTCCAATCATCTTTTATCAAATATAATTTCCTTACAACTTAGACAATTAAAATTTTTAAAGGTTCTTGGAAATACTATTGGCAAGAGAAATGGGGGAAGTATAATTAGAAGATCTATACCCCAGTACAACTTCAATTGTCTATTTATACCACAGAGGATACAACAAGAGAAAAAACATGTGCGGCAAGAATCTAGAGGGTATACATTGCATACATCATAACATAAAATAAAATACTCATATATCCATTGCACACACATACTCCTTGTAACTCATTTTGTCTAGTATCTTCTCGGTAAGTATATTTTATCTTTTCTTAAATCCACACATATCTATGTATATTCTATTATATATGCCATATATACATATAATCCCTTGAAGGGACATGAATCCTAATGATAACTAGTGTCCTTTCTCAGTATCATAGACCTCTTCCAGTACCTTGCGACACTCTATTTCTAACCTTGACCTGCTAACATCATCCCCCTTTTAAAATGATGTCTTGTCCACAAGAAATGTTTCTTAATTGGGAAGGATGTTCTAGTAATCAATCTTCAATTTGGCTAATTTTGAGGTCCAATGTGCTTGTTCCTAGAGCAGTGTGCCTATCTATGCTTGTATTTGTGCTAGTGTATGCTTTGCCTCCTGAAGAGTGGTTGGGATTGCAATGTTGTTGGTTATCTTCTTTGCCTCTTTCAAAATGAGTTGGAGGAATCTCAACTTGTTACTAACTGATTCCCTTAATTGTTGTAATTTATCTTTAAATAACTCCCTTTAATTATGGAGCTATTGTAGATGAATGTGTAGTTGCTTTACTTGATCCCTTCTTGCTCTGGCTAGATCTTGTAAAGGATCATAGGCCACTTGTGTTATCTGAAACTCTATCTAAATGATAATACTAAGAATCAATTAGCTTTAGTAATGAAAGTAAGGATAGTATTATATATAAACCCATGGGTGACATTAATAATAAATTTGGATCTTAATGAGGATTGTTTTAAGAAGTAAAATATTAATATTAGGTATGAATATTAGTAAATATAAATATTAAAAGGAATGGTAGACATAAAGGCAATTAAAATACTTTTATGAACATTATTAAAGTCAAGGTCATTATGGGTATTTAATACTGACCTTATGACTAGTATGTTCCATGTTCATATGTGATGAGTGATTATTAGTGTTGACACATAATTGTTTTATTTGAAATAATGAATAAAAAAATTATGGTCGAGTATTGTTTAGTTGTGTAGAAAAATTGGGGCATTACAAATCTTAGTTTAAAATATTCTTTGAAGAGTATGATTCTTGTAAAATAATTTTTTTCGACGATAATTGAGGTGGTCGAAACCTTGTCAAGGTCTGATGAGAGTTTTGGTACGTTGACTAAATGCTGAAATAACTTTTCTTTGCTTTCATATTGCTCAGAACTTTGAAAACCCATCTTTGAAGCCAACTTTCAATTTGTGCAAGCTTAAAACCTAAATGAGAGTATTTGGCGAGATATTAATGAGGTTTATGATACCTAATTAAATTCCAACAATTTTTTTGAAACCTATAGAAACTTACAAAATCTTGCAATTCAACCAATTTTGACTATGTACACAACCCATTTTGTTTGATGTCGTCTTTCGGCTAGGCTGTGAAAACTCTTTTGGAACCCAACATGCTTTGCAAAACCTTTAAAAGAGCCAAATAGAATGGGAATTGATAAGCCTTTAACATGGAAACGATTGGGAAATATATGGTTGTGACAACCAAGTGGGAACCTGATGAGATTCTAAAAACCACCAAAAAACCCAACTATTTTAAAAGGTAGAAGTAAAAGTCAAAAAATGTGTTGTCGAAAGTCTTTGGAAGTTTGAAAACTCTTGTCAGTGCCTGAAATGGTTATAGAAACCATTGAAAACACCAAAACATCATGAATATATAAAAGAGGGCGACTAAAAATGAAGCAACACAATTGTAAAAGATACTTTGAATGCAAGAGGTTACCATAAATATATGCTAGGTAATGGCATCTTCTATATGCCATATATGCCCTCCAAATTGAGATTCAATGGATATGTCAAGAGTATGAATTCTTACCTCTTGAAAATAATTTAAATGACATGTCATACATAGGTAGCTCCTTAAGACAATGGACCAATTAGCCTTAAGAGAAGTGGTAATTTTGGGGTCATACATATATATCCACAAATTTTAATATTGGCATTTAAATTATATATAAATTTCCCATGAGCATGTTTATTTAGCATATGCCATCGATTGAAATAAGAAAAAAAGGGTATAATGCAGCCCTATGTCCAATATCTTCTCCATGCTCAGTCTCCTTAACAAAATACCTCATCCAAGCTACAAATAAGATAATAATGAAATGCATGTTTAAAATTTTGTAGATTTTAAACATAAATAATAAACTAAAATTGATAATTGCAACAACAAATACAAAATTGTTTTAACACACAAACACAAATATTTTATTCAACTTCTCAAAATAGATTACATTTTGAAAACTATATTTCAAATGACACAATAACACAAGTTGTAGCATCTCTTTGCATTAACTCCTTTTAACTGACAAATAAAATTGAAGTCCAAAGGATATTTAACAGTTATATTCATGCAAACTATCTAAAAACTTATATGTGGCTAAGAAGGCACACAACATGGTAGTGAATGGAATGTAGAACTAGACAATCAACATAAGCATCTTTTCACATTAACTCCTTTTAACTGATAGATAAATCTAAATTCCAAAGGGTACATTTAATAGTTATATTCATGCAAATTGTCCATTAACTTATATGTGGAAGAGAAGGCACACAACATGGTGGTGAATGGCATGCAGAACTAGATGATCAACAAAAGCAAAACTCAACTAAACTTTGTCTGATCATGGAAGCCAACCCTTCTCAAATAGTATTGAAATAGAGGATAAATAAGGTTAAATTGATATTTTTAAGTGAAAGTAAAATGAGTGTAGTGTTTAGAAGATTGCCCTTTTTGCTGAGTAACTTTAGATGTCACAATGAGATTTGTAGTCCACACCAATTTTTGATCTACATCAGGTAGCATTCATCATTAATGTTGTGTTGCGAGAGACAAGAAAGTGGAATTATTTATACAACCATTTTTTTGTATAAAAAGGGGTAAAAATTTTATTAATAACCAGAGAACAGCATTACAAAGCATCAACAGGCCAACATCCAAGAACCACTAGAACCAAACAAGAAACAAGAAACCACATAACTCAACATTACTAGCATTTCCATCTTCAGTAAGAATCCCCTCCAAGTCGTGGCAGAGCTCTAGAGAAACTTGTCCCAACGCATCAACATTCCAGCCCTCTATATGCTCAGAAGCCCAACGAGCCAAACAATCAGTTGCTCTGTTCCACTCCCTTGGAATGTGGATGAAGGACACCATCTCCATTAAAGAACTAATCCGCAAAATTTGCTGAGCCAACCTAGTCAACTGCCAGTTAACACCATAAAACTTTCGGTCCTTGAGAAAATTTATCATGACTTGCGAATCAGATTCACAGATAACCTTATGCCATCCCAAAGCAAAAACCTGCTCAAAAGTGTATAAGATTGCCAAACCTTCCATAAAACTAATGGGTTTCACCCCCTCATGAACAGAAAATAAGAAGACCGTTGAACCAAAAAGTCTCTGCGAATCCCCCCAACCCCAGCAGGCCTAGGATTACCCTGAGAAGAACCATCTATGTTGATCTTCAAAATTCCAGCCATGGGGGCATCCATCTACCCATCCTAAGAACCCTCTACAACTGGTGCCGACCATTCCTAAGACTAGCAGACACCAATGATGATCCTTGAATCCCCAATCTATCCACCACCTCAGCATCCCCTTTCTCCAAGGGAAACCCAACATCACATTTAGCAGTCACCGTTTCCTAAATCATACCTAGAATTCTTTGCAAAACTTGTTGCACAACCATCTTCTCACCACAGAAAATTCTATGATTTCTCTCTAACCAAATTTTCCACAGGATGAAAGTAGGCCCCATATACCACACATCCTATAGAAAAGAGGCCACTGAAGGAGGCCTACCCAAACTGCTCCAAAATTCAATCAAAGAGGAGGCATGAACACAAGAACTATTCCACACTCCCCACCAGAAATGCCACAGCTGCAAAGCAAAGGAACAATGAAAGAAAAAATGAGCTAACTCCTCCTCCCCTCCCCCACAGAGAACACAAAAAGAGGGACCCTAAAATTCCTACTTCCAAATGTTATCCCACGTCAAACATCTATTTCGGGCCAAGGTCCAAATGAAACAATTACACTTTGGCAAAGAAAACTTATTCCACACTCTCCTCCACCAAGGTACTTCCACCCCCTCCATCTTATGAGATAACAACACCTGATACCCAAAAGCAATAGAATAGAGCCCCTTTGGATTAGGAGACCAAGAGAGGACATCCCCATCCAGGAGGGAACTGTAGCACCTACTAGAGAGGATATTGTGAAGCTCCACGCATTCTTCATTCAATCCAACATCAGGCCATTCATCAGGATGCTTCCATCTCACCATCACCAGCTGGTCATTAATAGAGAAGGCCATAAAATCACTCACCCTAGACCAGCCAACCGCAAGAAACCTTTGGCACAGAGTCAACAGATTAGGAAACTGAGAAGTAATGGGAGGAAAACCATCCCAAGAATCAAACCAGAAGTGAGCCTTCAACCCCCCTCTATAAATCTAGAAAAGGCCATCCTTAACAAGCGTCGCACCTTTCTTAAGCGTACTCCAAATTATCGAGCCTCTCCCCTCTAAGGGAAATCAGGGAATATCCTACCAAGCAACCCCAGGGAAGTATTTATGAGATCAAATCCTAGCCCAAATCCGATCTTGCTCCACACACCATCTCCAATACAGTTTAGCTGCCAGTGCCTCCTTGGTTAAGGATGACTGTCTTAACCAAAGGCCACCAAACTGAGGTGGGCTACAAACCATATCTCAGCTATCAAGGCTCAACTTCAAAGACAACAAGCTACTAGCCCAAAGAAACTATCTGGATAAAGAGTCTAAATCCTCGGGGCCACCTAAAGTATACATCTATAGGTGGGAAGAGCTTGTACCACCGACCTGAGCAACTGGACATAGCCAGCAAAAGACAACCACCTATGAGTCTAGTGATTAACTTTCATCTAAAATTTATCCAAAATATTCTGCCAAGAGGCCTTAGGCAACCTACCAATAGAGATAGGCATACCAAGATAGATCAAAGGAAGAACCCCAATTTGAAATCTCAAGATATGGGCAATCCTCCACTGAATGGTAAATGGGGTGTTAAAGAAGAAGATGGAAGACTTGTCTTCATTAATCTGTTGACCTGAAGCAGCAAGATACACATCCAACACCTTGCATAAAATGGAAGCTTCCCTAACGGTAGCCATGCCCATCAAAGTTGTGTCATCCACAAACTGTAAATGAGACTGTGGATGCAAATCGCCTCCCCACCACCACCCCTGAATAAGACCCAAATTGACATTCCTTCTTATCAAATGCCCCAAACCATCCACAAGAAGAATAAACAAATACGAAGAAAGGGGATCTCCTTGCCACAAACCATGAGAAGCTCCAAAAATCTCAAAATGCTCACCATTAGTTAACGTAGAGAAGGAAATTGAGGTAACACAACTCATAACCCACTAAATCCATTCATTTCCAAAACCAAAAGCTCCAAGCATCTGTTGGAGGAAAGATCACCAGACTCGGTCATAAGCCTTAGCCATATCCAACTTGATGAACATCACCTTATCTTTGGAACTGGACATCAAGTGAATGGTTTCCAATGCAATAACAACCCCATCCAAAATTTTCCTACCTTCCACAAAACCACTATGTTCCTCTGAGATCAACATTCTCATCCACTTTTTAATCTCTCAGCAATCAATTTGGAAATAATTTTGTAAATCACATTGCATAGGGAAATAGGCCGAAATTGACTTAACCTATCTGCCCCATCACATTTAGGTATGAGAGAAAGAAAAGTAGCATTCAAAGCCCATAACATCTTCTTGTTCTTCTGAGACTTCTGAACAACATCCAATAAGTCCAACTTAATAATATCCTATAATTCTTGAAAGAATTCAAACGGGAAGCCATCAGGGCCAGGAGCCTTCCCTTTCTTCATCTGGAACACGGTCTCTTCCAACTCTTCCAAAGAAATGTCACCCATGAGATGCTCATTCATTTCCCTTGTGACCAAAGAAGGAATACAAGAAAGAACCTGAACCTCCTCAACAGAATCACCATGCCCATCCTCCTTGAATAAAGGTTCAAAATATTGCATAGCTTCATTCAAGATTTCCTGAGAAGAAGAGAGCTGCTCACCTCTTTCATTAACCATAACCAAAATAGAATTACCCTGCCTCCTGGCTTTCACTGAGTTAAAGAAGAAAGCAATATTTTTATCTCCTTCCTGAAGCCACTCAATTTTGTCCTTTTGTTTCCAAAAGACTTCCTCTCTCAACTCACACTCCTCCAGCAACTTTAGAGTCCTAGCCTCATCCTAGAGCAAGTCAACCATCACTCCCTCTTCCCTGATCACCCTTGTGATACCATCCAATTTAGCTTGAGCACAAGCCTTATCATGGAAAATGTTTCCAATGCACTTTCTATTCCAACATTTGAGCTGATATTTGGTAAATTGAAGCAATTTACCAAAAGTATACATCATCGTACCAAATGTTGATCTACCAACCTTCCACCAATCAACCACATGGACATGTAAAGATGGGTCCCACAACCACATGAGTTGAAACTTGAAGGAAGGAGAATGAGGCACATGAGCAGAAGAAATGGAAAGCTTGATAGGCTAGTGATCTGAGCCCCTCCAATCCAAGATTTCAAAGCAAGAGGACCACAAGCCACCAATCCAATAGCAGGAAACCAGGAAGCGATCCAACCTTTCTATAATGCAATTATCCCCCGTCCTTCGATTGTTCCAACTAAATCGGCCATTACTGGGCTTGATGTCAACCAAATTTAGAGTAGAGATGTCTTGAAGAGTAATGCAGAGGGATCCAACCTTGCATTACCTCCCCGCTTCTCAGCCAACTCAACAATGGCATTGAATTTGCCAGCCATAATCCACAGATGAAGAGGAACCATGCTACGCACATACCTAATATGGGACCATAGCAACTACTTACCAAGAAGATCAACAAGCGCATAAATATTAGAGAAAAGAATAGACTCTCCCATTTCAAACCAAGAAGCCACCATAGAAATGGAAGACTTAAAGGACATCCACCAGAGAGGGAGAACCTTCTGAGGGTTCCACAAATAGGCCACACCCCCAGCCTAACCAAGGGAACCAATGCATTGGCACTCACCACTCCCCCATAACTTGGGCATCATACCTACCAGACCCTCAATCGATAACTTAGTCTTCTATAGGAAAAGAACATCAGGAGCATTACTTCTAATCAAATCACGAAAAACTTTTTGTCGAGGGCCACTATTCAAGCCCCTCACATTCCATGATAAAACAATCATTGCAGGGGATTCAAGAAATGAGAATCCAGAGTCTTGACTGACCCTGACTCCACCAAGTTTTCCCCTGTTAACTTAATCTTTTCCAAATCCTTCTTATGACCAAGCTTGGAAGATTTCTCTCCCACCCCTTTTTTTGAGTCCTTTTGATGAAGACCCAAAGGAGAGGGAGACTTGACATCCCTCCCAATATCAATACCAGCATTCAAAACTGGAGGAGACCCATCTCCACCAACCTTCTTCAACTCAACTACAAGAACTAACTCCACTAGAATACCCATGTGAAGATCCATGACCATCTGAGAGACACCAACATCATGTGCATCTTGGGTAGCCTCAGAGAGGAGACCTATCAGGCCTATACTCAGAGTTCCCTGATCAAGGTTTATGAAACCCGGTTTCACTTCTTGCTAGCTAAGATCATCTAACACCTCAAATCTATTAAAAGTATCCTCATCTTGTCTCTCCTTCAAGGTCCTCTTGTGTCCCCTATTCCTGTTGCAATCCCTGATAGGGATGAAACCATCTGCAATAACCCCATCTCCAAGGATAGGATCCTTCCCCCTATCAGTCATAGGTGGGTTGCGTGGAGGCTGAGAAGATGGGGGCTCCATAAGCCTAGCCTTTGGACAACGTCGTAACAAGTGACCATATTCATGACAAAGACGACATCATAATGGAAGAGTCTCATAATCCAAATGTTGCACCCAAGAGTAAGATCCCATACACATATCTACAGAATCTGGCAAGGGTTTACCCAAATCAATTTCAACACAGATATGGGCATAAGTCATTACCTTCATATCCATGGTTTGTTGCGAGGAGCCGACTGGTTTTCCAAGCAAAGATGCTATCAACTGTAGAACATCATCATGACAACATTCCACCAGAAGTTGAGGAAGCCTGACCCAAACCGGAACATGATTCAAAAGCTCCTCCAAAGGATTGAAACTCGCATGCCAGGGTTTGATAAACAACCCCACTTGGTTATGAAAATAGTGACCACCCTCAAAGACCCTATTCCAATCAGCCATGCAATCAAAAGTGACCATGAAGTAATTGTTAGCCAACAACATAATGTCCATTTCACCCTCCGGCGCCTAGGTCCGTTAGGCCCAAGACACCAAAAATTGAGGAGAAACCCTCATCCCCAAAAATTTGCAATATAAGGAATGCCTGGAATAATAGTCAATATCTTCAGCTATCATCTCAGGCGGAATGACCAGCTTGGGTCTCTCTTTACACCACTCAAGACATCTATTAAATTTGGTGATGCAAGATCCCCCCGACATACGAACACCGCCATCTACCGAATCCTAAAGAAAAAGGCTATTGTCAATAACTTTTGTTGCATGCAATGGTGACTTTGAGCCAATTGCGGAACGAAAGTCCATGCCTGAAGGGCCCTGCAAAGTCTCCCCTAGAGGCATTAAGGCAGCAGAGCTAGAGACGACCATGCAAGGCCGGACACCAACCCTTCCACCAAGCACACCACCTCTATCCACACACTGCCCACACCACCCTACCATGCAAAATTAGAAGAAACAACGACCACTTTCCCTCCACACACCCCAAAAATGTCGATCCCCTTGCAGCCAAACCCAAGCATGCACGAGCATGCACCACCACCGAAGCCCTAAGAGCGGGCGCACAACACAGCATGCCAAGGATTCCTCGGGCACACAAAAATGCAGTCCAAGCAAGAAACCTGTCCACGTACACCAAGCGACACACAAAAACTAGAAAAGGAAAAGAAAGCGCCCCCCCTGAAACATCCAACAAACCCTACCCTAGCCGCATAGGAACAGAAACAAACCACTCACGAGCTGGGGCTCAGATTCCCTAGCTCGGTTCTTGGAATTGCAGACACGCACGCCATCCATCCAAAATCCAAAATTCGTATCCACCTATCTATACATCCATTAGACTGCACATTTGACTGTATTTATTAATTTATTGAAAATAAGAATACAATGTATTTTTTATTTTCAATTAATTAACAAATACAGTCAAATGTGAACCCTCTAGTAGTATAAAAAATTCCATAAACACTAGTCAGTAGAAAAAATTTACCCACATAGTAGATTATAGAATAAAGTGCAAGTTATCCATAAGCACTTTTAGATTCTTCCATGAGCAATGCAGCCTAGTAGTAATGTTACTGAGAATTGGTGTCGATCTGGAGTCTATTTTTTGAGGAATAGTGAACTAAAGTTATGATATATGCATCAAAGCAATGTAGTTGGTAGTGATGTTACTGAGAACTAGTGTTGAACAGGAGTATATGAACTAGAGTCTATTTTTAGAGGAATAGTGAACTAAAGTTATGATATATGCATGGTATCAATGCCATCAGTGCATCATATCTGTTGGATAGCTGATTCCCTCAATGCAAGTCAATTTTTATGCCAAGAGGCATCTACAATGGCATCCAAAAATCTTTGTAAGGAAAAACTAATCAAGTTAAATTTGAGATGCAAGTGGCAGCAATGTTGCTTTTTAGATTTTAAAATCAATTCAATTAAAAAAATAAATTAAAACTAAATACTTAGTGTCATTATGCTGAGAGGTGTATTACAATGGCATCCACCAAAAAGCAAAATTCAATGTAAGGAAAAACTCTTTAGCTTGAATTTCACATTCAAATGACATGCAACTAGCATAACTACATTCATTGTATGTAAATGCTTTTTCAAGCAGGTTTAAAATGATTTAAAAAAAAAAAAAAATAGTTTTATATTTAAAATTAGAGAAAAATGGATGTTATATCTTTTTTAAAAATTTATTTGGAAGATATTATCTTTCTTGTTTTTCAAAATATTCTCTTGATTTCATTCAAATTTAAAGATCAATAAAATTCAATTGAACTAAAAAAATTAGAAGCAGACGTTTATTTCTCCTAAAGATACAAATCAAAAACTTTTTTACTTAAAGGGTATGTGCAGGATCATGGTGGGCCAAAAAGTGGCAATGAGGAAAAAAACACGTCTTTCACCGACCGAAAAACATGAAAAGAATGTGTTGACTTTTTTTAGGCTCAGGTGTCACCAAACCTACTTTTACAAATCAGATATCTGATTTGTAAAAGCATATATAAAGAAAGTCAAGTGTTGTTTTGAAGTCATTTGATAGTGAAGAACCCGTGGGCGCACAGTGCATTGCTTCTTCGCGTAACGGATATCCGATTTGGGAAAAATCCAATTTGGAAAGGTAAGTTTTTTAATTTTTATTTGATTTGATTCAATTTTGATTTAGATTTGAATAATTTCATATGGTTTTTTGTGGATTTAAAAAACAAATAGGGTTTTTGATTGAATTTTTGTGAAAATTTTGAGTTTAGAATAGAGTTTAGAATAGAATTTTGATAAAAAAATGAATGTTTTTTGTGGATTTTTTTTCAAAATAGGGTTTTTGATTGAATTTTTATGAAACAATTGAGTTTAGAATGGATTTTGATAAAAAAAAATGAATGTTTTAATGGATTTTGATTTAAAAATAGTGTTTCATTTATATTGTCTAATTTTAGATTAATTATTTTTTAACTTTAATCAGGCATTATGGCTACCGAGAATGAGAATGCACAAATTCCACCAGTTGAGAATGAAAATTCACCAGCTAAGAATCAAAATGTAGAAATGCCAAATGCTCCACCACCTCCGCAACCATCAATTGAAAACTTAATTCATGAAAAATTGGAGCAATTGAGGGGCATTTGTGATGTTTATAAAAAAATCCCTCGATTATCCCGTATGTCAACCACATTGACAAGAATAATTACAAATGTAAAAACTCTCTCCACCCAACATAATGCATTTCATTCATGGTGAGAAACCATGAGGCAATATTATACATTTGGATTGTCTTATGATGATGCGAAAGATCTCCAAATAACAAAGCCCAAATAGCCTCTTTATTTATTAACCCTAGCGGTTTTCGGTTAATGTTAACAAACCAAAACTTTCTATAAAATGGTGCATGCATAGGGGCATAGTAAATAACTTTTGGGATCATTGGTGTATGGTTTTTGATAAACCACCCAAAAATAATCTTGATGTACCTTTTTACTTTATTAAAAAATTATATGCTAAGTTTTTGTTAGGGCATCATGTCAATTACTTTGACATTAAACCCTTCTAGGGCGTTGGTGGAGATATGCCCTAGGATAGGCTTGGGGCAACTAGAGTAGTTAGGTGCCCACATGTTCCCCGTCCTCCCCTTCCTCCACCACCTCTAGTACAACATCCAGATATTACAGAGGATGCAGCCACACAAACGATCCAGGCCTTTCACTCTTTGAGTGGTCTTTTGGTTTCCCATGCTTCTTCAGTAGCTCAACCATAGTCTGGTGATCTTGGCGATGGATCCAGTGCTACTGCATCATCCTCCTTGGGTCCACATATTTATGTGCCACATATTTGCAATATGTGCTAGCAAATATGTTTGGGTCCTATTGTACACCCCCCTGAGCAGCCATTAGATACTTTTGATTATGACATCCAGGATGTGGAGATTATAGTAAATCACATGCAGGGGAGTGGAGCACACCCTACAGAGTCCTCTCCTGCTAGAGAGGTGGACATTGGAGAAGTTACACAAGTAACATTTAAGGTGTAAATTTATAATTTTCATTTTTTTTAAATGAATATTAATAAGAGATAGTATCAAGTACTAATATTTATTTACATGGTCTATTTAACAATTAATGTCTGAGGAGGAGCTCACATGGGTCACTGATAGCACCCTTAGGGCCATTTCATTTGGCCTCGAGACACACACAATATGTATTTTTGCACTCACTCATTTACATTTTTTTACTGTATACTTGCTTGTCATTAATGAAATTATATATTAACTTATATGTTTATCTTATTCTCTGCTTGTAGGAAACACCTAGTGCAAGCGAGGTGCGATGCTCTCCAGACTATGGATGCACAATGTTAGATAAGGGAAAGGTAATTGAACTAAAATTTGATTGAATTAAGATTTATAAGATATTTTATTGATTATGCATACATTGACATAGATTCGTAGTTTCATATGTACTTGTCATTTTTATGTACAAGCAGTTGTGAGCTATACATCATTGTTGATAAGTTCCACAACACCTAAAGGAGTAGGTATTCAAACACCTAAAGGAGGAGGTGTTGAAACACCTAAAGGAGATATAGAAAAAGATCAGCCTAAAGAGGTGTGTGTTTATTTTATTTTGTGCTTGGTAAATATGTTCTTATTACTGACAATTCTATGCTAACTTCGATCAATTTCATGTTTTTGTTCACATATATAGATTGATGTTACAAAATTTGGTTTGGATAGTTCTTTGAGAGGGGTATATTCTAGGACTCCTGACCCTTCGAAGAGACGTATATTTCAGGTAATCAAGATTTCAATTTTAGAGTTCAATTATAATTCAATGTGTATGCTTTTTATGTTAATTATTAAATTTTAAATTATATAGTATAACTAATCTCAATTGTGGTTTGACTTTTTCTTGTGCAGCTACCTTCAGAGCCAACGAGTGCTTCAAAGAGGCTCCATTTTGATGATCCACCAGTAGTTTAGGATGAGATAGACATTTTGGCATGTAAATATTGAATAGATACCAAGATGGCATATGCCACATATTGTAAATCTTTGTTTGAGTTGGCGTTGATGCCATTTTTGTAGATGGACATACACTTGATTATTGGATAATTTGATATATATAGAAGTTGACAATCAAAATTTAATTTCCTCCTCATGTGCATGATTAAACTCTTTGAAAATTTAATCAAGTGAGCAATGGTTAAATGTCAATGTACAATAGCATAAAGAATGGTTAAATATTATGTAGTTTATATTCATATTGTTGATTAAATTGCATTGCACATCTTTCAAACTTAAAGCATTACTTCACATTGCATAAGTAACAACTAGAGGCTGATAGATGAAAAAATTTCAATAACAATATAGTTTTTACAAGTCGAGCCTAAGCGGTTGTACGTGCCACGTACATAACTGACAACAGGGCTATCGGTTGCGCTTAGCTTGTCCTTGGAATTCTATGAGACCACATTTCTTTGAAACTTAGCACAAAACTCACAAAAATGAAAAGAAAGCACTCAAACAAACTTTAAAGGGGTCAGTTAATTTAAATAAATTAATTCTAAATCAAACACAATAACACAACAGATACCCTGGGAAAACCCTCCTCTTGAGGGAGAAAAAACTAGCCAATAATATCACTTATATTATTGAATCACAATAGAAACTCCTTTACAATGAAGGCCGATAATGAGGCCTAATAATATGCACCACAGACTGATGCCAACACAACAATACAATGATGTAATTCTCAAATGATAATCCTCAGCCTTCTCACAATAACTCGATCTGCACTTGAAGAGTTTCTCACTAACTTGCACTTGATATGAAATGGAATGTATGTCTCAAAACAATGAAATGTATCTAATATATATACAAGCTGAGAGAGATGCGACTCTTCACAATATAGGTCGGCCTCCAAAAAGAATGTGCCTCCTCAAAGATTGCGCCTCCAAGATAGAAGTCGGCCTTCATAAAATAATAAATATTATTTGACATAAATCGTGCCTCAAGCATGTCGGCCTCTTCATAAATGCACCTCTTCATTAACTCGTATCTCTTGATGAATTAGCATTAATCACAAATCGATATATATATAAATTAAATAGCTTTGGCTATATTTAATTTATTCTTATGTAGAGGAGATTGCTGGAAGGATATGACTGACGCTGCAATAATCATCAACACTCCCTCTCAGCTAGGGAGGATACTTCCAGCTGCATAAGGAAAATCACCTCATTGTGATGCCTAGTACTATGGCTACAACCATAAGTGAAAAGAAGAATATCATCTCATCATGATATTAGATATCGCCTCAACACGATATCAACCATAATGGCTACAACCATACTATGGTGTGTACAAGTGTTCATCACAGACCTCAACTGAAACAACATCCATAGGTGCTCTTCCGGTCAGCAACACAACCATCTTCTTTAGGTTCAGCAGGCTCCCTCTGAATCTTTAAGTACTCTTTCAGTCATTAACACAACCATCTTCTTCAGGTTCAGTAAGTTCAATTCCATGCCTGCAAGTTGTGACTTCACGCTTGATCATTTCTTTGGTTGGCATGACTTCCTCATAAGATGCCTCAAGATTTTCATCTCTAAGAAATATCTCATCACCTTCCTGCAGTAGAGTTATCAACATTCTTCAAAAATCATAAGAATTCTTTTAGTGCACTCAAGAGTTATCAGATGTCTTCTTGCAGTCTCAAAAGTTATATTGCCTCTTGGAATGAAAATGCTTGTTTACAAAACAAATGAATAAGAATGAGGTAGTTAAGGTGTTTGAAGTTATTTAGAGGTCACTTTTAGGGTGGACGGCTTAAAACTCCATTTTAAATGCACAAAAAAGATTGAAATTACTTCAAACCAAGTTTGTGAAGAAGTTAACTATGTTGCCCACTACTTTCCCTTAAGAGTCCAAAGTGCTAAAAGGAAACAATATTTGAAGGTCTATTTCTCAGAGACCGTGATGCTTACAGACTCTCTGTCTGAGGCTGTGGGATCATGTTGGGACCATC
>VDFB02026320.1:114078308-114104498 GCA_007258455.2 Sequoia sempervirens | reverse complement strand
TTTATTGTGGTTAGGGTGGTCAGACAAACACCTACTTCTTTTTTTTTTCCTGAAATTTAAGTACTATTGCATTGAAATTTCAAATTTTTACCAACTAGACTTTTAAAAAAATAAAATAAACTTAGTAGTTGAGAAACTACATTCAATTTTCCACAGATTCTATTCTTACATATTTTTGAAATAATATAGATAACTTATTCAAATTTTTATGTCAAGTTGCCTAACTCTGATATTTTTGAATTTTCATTGCCACTTAAGGGCCTATTTTTTCCATGATGATCTTGCAAATACCCTAAAATATTTTATGAATTTTTTGAAATTAGAATTTAGTTTACTTTTAGAATGTGAAATGATTTGCATGCAAAAAGAGGAAAAAATAAAATAGAAAGGTTGTTTTTATATCTAAATTTTCAAGTTATTGTGGATACATGCCTCGATAACTCGCATATTTTATATATATTAATATTTAATATATGTATGATAGTGTATTAAATAATGATGTATCCAAAAATCTTTGTAAGGAAAAACTAATCAAGTTAAATTTGTTCAAGTGGCGGTAATGTTGCTTTTTTAGATTTTAAAATCAATTTAATTAAAAAATATATTAAAAATAAATACTTAGTGTCATGTAATAAATAATGACATCCAAAAATCTTTGTAAGGAAAAATCAATCAAGTAAAATTTGGCATGCAAGTGGCGGTAATGTTGCTTTTTTAGATTTTAAAATCAATTTAATTAAAAAAATAAATTAAAACTAAATACTTAGTGTCATGTAATAAATAATGCCATCAAAAAATCTTTGTAACGAAAAACTAATCAAGTTAAATTTGACATGCAAGTGGCGGTAATGCTACTATTTTAGATTTTAAAATCAATTTAATTAAAAAAATAAATTAAAACTAAATACTTTGTGTCATGTAATAATTTTTTAAGTTTTTAGGGTGAACATTTATTTATAGTTGTAACACAAATATATATTTTTTTATAATTATAAGAAATTTTAATGTATTTATTTATAATTTTTTTTGTTTATTTTTCAATAGTGTATTTATTTATTTCAATAGTTTGCATTCCTCGAGGTCACAAGTTCGACTCCACTTCATAGTGGGAAAAAGGAAAGGGTCAGTTATATTGTGTGCCAGTTCCTGCTCTGCTGACCTAGGGTATATGAATGGACTTTGCTATAAACATTTTAAATGCGTCAATGGCGTCGTAGTTTTCTACTGGTGGAAGCATTGTTGGTAAAGGGTAGAAATTCCTTTTCTCTCATTAGTTGCTTTGTGCTCCTCCAAAGTGTTCACTTTATTGCTTTCAATAGTCGAGTCTATATTGAATTCCTGGGGAAGGATCTGGTTTTTTAGTTGGGCTCTCAAATTTGGGTGTTTCAAATTGTGGGTCGAAGGAGGTTAATTTCCATAGTTCTTGTCTCTCATATATGTCGGCATAGGATGGAATACTCCCATAAAAAATTTAGGATTGAAGTGCAAATTAGGGAGGGTGGGCTTCCATTTTCTTATGAGGCATCGAAATTCCAACTATCAAAAGTTTTTTAGGGTATCTTGTCCAAGTCTTTTGGATAGTATAAAAACTATGATACGCTAGGGAATCTTATACCCAGATTCCCCAAGGCTACTCTTCCCTACACAACTTTTATCCATCTTTTTGTCAAATGTGATGGATTTGGTGTAGTCATATGAATTTCTTTCAATTGCAGTTCAAGAGTCTATCTTTGAATTATCTAGATGATGAGGAACTCTTCCAAGTAACTCAATCCTACAAACTGGAGAAAGGAAAGGCTTATGTTTGTGGTCTTTTCCCTAAATATTATCTCAAGAAGAAAATGGCATACAGGTAGGTTTATGGAGCAATTAAAAAAGGTCTTCATAATGATGATCCCTGGACGTTGTTTAGAGTTCTCAAAACCCATACAAATGAGCTCAGTCAAGAAATGGTGGAAAGATATAAGGAGAAATACTTTGTTGTTTCTTTCATCCTTTCACATCACATTTTTCATGGCCCTAGGGCTATAGTCTTAGCCAGGGAGTTATCGGTAAGTCTAGAAGATTCTGAAGGGAATGAAGATCATGTTCATGATAATGTTGACTTGTGCAGGGAGGAAGCTTCACCAAATTTAGCCACAATGCTACCTAGAAAACAACAAGGAGGTTTTTCCAACAATGAAAACATGGGAAAATGTGATACATCTGCAAACACAATGTCAATGGAAGAATGATGCCCACTTCATCTCTGCATGTTAAGTCATACTCAATACAAAATATGGTTTTTTGGAGTTTTTTGTTTCTAAATTTGTAATATTTATGTCAATATTGGACTTCAGGCTCTTTCCTGAAATGAAAATTCATAGCATGGTATACCGACTGTCTTGCACCTCTGCAATAAGCTATTCCTTTATCGCCACATTTTCCATTTTAAGGGACTTTTTGTCAATATTTATGTAATTCCATCGCCAGTATTATAATTTTGGCCATTTTGTAATCCTTTATTCTTTATTATAAATATATAACTATAGGCCTACAACCTTTTATCAAAAAAAAAAAGTTTTTAGTTTTTTGCTTTGTTTTCAAAGCTATTTTATTCACAACTTTCTTTAGATGTTCTTATCTTCGAATTCATGTAGAACTCTATTAAAAGAGGTTGTTGTAACCTGTTTTAATCATCAGAAAATAAAGTCCTTGTTTGTTGTAGCAGCAATTAGTAGTTTTCTATTTTGTTTTTCTTGTCTCTACCTTACCAACAAAATAGGTGAGTAAAAAAATTTGAAAATAGATGTTGGATTTTGATAGGAAGAAAAAAATATTAGTACTAACAATGTTGTGTTTTTCAGGCCATCCTCTTGTAGATCTTGGTGAAACAATTGAGTATAAAGCATAGGAGAGAAGCAACTCTGAACCAACTCCAAATGACGGTGGTGAATAAAATTAGAAAGAAAAAAAAGATTAGAATTTTCGTGACATGCCACAAATAAATAAAAATGCTTGTCTAATTTATTTTTGTTGCATTGGATTCAATAGTCTTCAAAATTTTTTCAGTTAGCACACTTACTGCATTTGTGCCACAATTAAATAATGCAAATAATCTCTATATTGACACTAAATAAAATATGCATACACATTCAGAACATTCTATCAGGAATATCTAGGAGGACTTGCTACAAACAATAGGAATTCAACTAAAATCCTTGAAAAGCTACATCTTTAAGCCACAAATCCTGACTGAGCTGAACAAACCTGGTTGTAGTCATCATCACTAGATGGAAAAATGAGAAGCTTCAGGTCATCGTGGATATCAATCCTAGCATTCTCCATTAGTACCCAAGAAGTCCATCCAAAAAATTGAAATTACTTTCCAGGTCTTCGAATGTGGACACGGTTGTATATGGATTAGTGACTAAAAGTGTATCTTTGACAATAAAATGGAGAACCAAGAGTGAACGTTGTGTCTAGTGTGAGGGCTCTACTATAGAAATTTTCTCAAGTATAGCTGCCATGTATGTTTCTTCATCTACATTGATTTTCCTTCTCATCTTGACAATCTTTGTGAGCCTTTTCTTTATGTAAGGGAATTGATTGCACTTAGCATAAGCCTTTAGAAAATCTTCCTCTTAAGCTTTGGTAGGCTAAACTGGGCCTTGAGATTTCTCTTTTCTCTTAGCTAAATGATTTTTGAATGATTATCTGAAACACAACCCAAAGCAGACAAATCTTGAACAAAACAAAATTTAAAAGGTGTGAAACCATAAAATATGTAATGTGGTTAGGTTTCTTTGTAACCAGTGACCACCATAGGCCCCATATGTCTTCTCCAAATTGATTATGATTGAGTGGTATCCATCGTAGAATATATCTCATTCTTTATCTATTGTATTACCATCCCTTGCATCACCTTTCATGGTAAAACAAATGGAGCAAGAGAATCTTTTCAAACCCTTACTTTCAAGTACCAAGAGATGAGGAAAACCTTAGAGCATGGATGGACAACAAAAGATATGCACACTTTTAGGCTTCAATGTTGCTTGGAAATGACCTGTTTTTAGTATTGCATCAGAGAAAACACCTTTTTCTCTTTAGCATTTAAAGTATTTTTTCTAGATGTTGAATCGTCATGCCATCTTGGAAGATAATTTTAAATCTTAGTTGGTATGGCAAAAAAATTGGTGTTAATGTATAGCTCAATAAAAAAAATTATTACCAATAAGGGCCTGATCCGGTGGTCAAGTCGCTTGGTTGTAGTGACAACAACCAGGGTTCAAACCCTCACTGGGCCAACGTGCTCATAGGCCTTGTGCCTTCACTAGGCCATTGTGCTCATGGATTTGGTAGATTCTTTTGGTTTCCTGTATCAATTCATAGCTTCAGTCAAAAGTGTTTACCCCTAATAATATGGGTGCATTGCCCCGTTTCAAAAAAAAATAACAAAATTTATTTCTCAAGAATAATCAAGAAGAGTTAGGGTAAATTTAAGTAATTTTTGGTGAGAATTGACTTGATTTCTTAAATTAATAGGCACCATTTACTTTGGGTTTGGTTGGAAATTGAATTGTGTTACATGCTTCAATGGAGATGTTGACAAATACAATCTCAATATTAGAAGGTTGAATTAAATCTTGAGGCTTAAATAGAAGCAGTGGCCTATGTAGAAGATTAAGATCAACTCTAGAGTAAGGTATTTATCTACTTTTATCATAAGAGGAGGTTAAATGTTGGGTAGAGAGGTATTTATCAAGCATTTATCATAAGAATAGGTTTAGTTTTAGGTAGAGTTAGGGTAAATTTGAATTATCATATTTCTAAATGAGCTAAATTTATGATTACTTAGGAAATTTGGATTAATGTTATCTAGATTTAGGGAAAATTTAAATTGTAATAATGAGCTAAATTTAGGATTATTTTGGAAACTTGGAGTAATGTTGTATAGATTCAGTGTAAATATAAATTGTAATTCCAAAGAACAAACTAATTTTGGATTCTTAAGTTATCAGTTCCATTTGCATCTGATTTAGTCAAATTATTTAGTCATGTTTTATATTGAATTGGAAACATCAATTGAATAGAACATTGAAAATCAAATAAATCAGTCAAAGAAACAATCTATTTAAGAAATTTAGATCACAGACGGCTAGATTAAGTTGTCCTGTTAAGAATGAACTAAATTTGGATTCTTAAGTACTATGCCTCATTTATGTGTGAATCTTCAAAAATTAAGTTCTAATTCATTTTGTAACTGTAGGCATCAACTGAACTCAACATCATTTTGATGAGGAATCAACTAAATTTGGAGACCTTGGTGGAAGTTGCAGTCATTTAGTTCAATACCAGCTAGAGTAAGGGTAAATTTAAGTTATTGCTAGTGAGAATGAATCAAGTTGGTATTCCAACCATCAGTTATGTAGAATTTTATCTAAAGATAAATTATTATATATATATGGAAACAGTGACAAAATTTAATGAAGCAGAATGAACAACAGTAGCTATGTTTATAAACAACATATGAGTGGATGAAAAAAGGTGAAATGTATCTGAGCCAAAAATTTTGGAAATAGAAAGATTTTTGTATGGAGTGTATATTTCCAAGCAGGGCTTAAATTTGATGGTCGACCTTTCCTGTCAACAAATTTTTTAATGACGGTTATCTATTCAAAGGTTCCCTTAAAACATTATGATATATCTTAGTGTAAGTAAAATTATATATAAATCAAATATATATATCATTATAATTCTATATAAATTTTGACAGTCTATCCAAAATATCTCCTTTCAGCTGATACAATCTTCTTAAAATTTTGATTGCATTTTATGGAAAAAAATATTTAAATATGGTCATACGGCCATCAAATTTAAGCCCTGATTCCAAAGACCAAAACATGGAGTGTATCTATCACCATATTCTAACTTGCAAAATAGAAAATTTTGATGGAATTCAAAGTAAGGTTTTACTTTTGGTGTATTGGATGGCACAAAATTTTGGTTCCTTCCAAGGAAATAGAAATTTTTTGAACTTATTCAGTGTATCAAAAAAATATTTCAATGAAGCTATCTTCAATGATATTTTCTTTGGGATTAGATGAGTTCAGATTTTGTTTTGAGATTCTTTTATAGACTAGCTTATGTCTAGCATTAGCAAGGGAAACATCATGGCCAATTTCTTACAAGTTACCAAGGAGGGTGTGAGTTATTTTGATTAAATTTGTTTCAAATCTGCAATCAGTTGCTAACTACTTTTATGTTTCTATGTGAACCAACAATTTTTGGGGGGCTATGGCTCTCTTGCACTTCTAGGGTTTTTCACCTAAAAGGAGAGAGATAGGCCAAAATTGTGGCGGTTCACTCAAACTAATGCAAGTAAGATAGAAATATGTCTAAATGAAATTATCTAAATGCAAATAATTGAGAAAGTAGATTGATTATTTATGCAAAACCTAAGAAATATGAAATATTTGAAAACACAATGTGATATGCAAACAAGAACTAGAAACATAAACAAATGATAACAAAACTTAATGAAACTGAATGAGGTACACCTGGAGACTGAATGTTGATGTTGAAAGGTTCTAGAATGTTGCAGAGATCAGTTTTGAAGCCCACTAGGACTCATTCACCACAGATGGTGAATTAATCTTGTTTCTAGTAAAAACTATCGGAACAGGTTTCAGGATACTAGGAACATAAAACTCCAAGAATCACTTTTTCTAGCCTGGTAGTTGGACTCATTTGCCACAGATGGAAAATTAGTCCACCTACTGATTTTTGAAAAGTCAAAGGTCAACTTTGTGGGTCTTGGTCTGCACTTTTCTGCCTGTCAGGTTGCCAGATTTGATTCTACAAAAATGGGTTGAAAGAGGTCTCCAAGCTTCAATTAGGGTTTTATTGACTTTGAATGGTCTTTAACAACTTGATGACACTGTTAACACCTAACTCAAGATGAAAAATATACATACAAGACCTGTAAAACACACATGCAAAGAGGGGGAAAAGGGTTAAGGGTTAGAGTATAGGGGTTTGCCTTGGTCAAACCCCCGTTTGGTAATCAAACCCTAGATAATGAAACAAAATAAAGAAGGAATGATGAAAAAGTAACATGCAATGTCATAAACTCACCAAACCCTTGATGTTGAAGTCTGAAGATATGCTACTCCAAGATGCTTGAATGCTTGATTGAATGATGAAGAATGCTATGAATGCTATTATGAAATGAATACATGAATGAATTATGTTGATGGGGGATAAAATGAATAGAAAATCACATATTTATACATAATTATGCCCTAATTTCCTAAAAATACATCACAGGCTGACCTTAGGTCTTAAGGAATAAAAACCTGCTAGTAATTTGAATTTATTTTATTTTTGTGCCAAGAGGGACTCATTCACCCCTAATGGTGAATGGGTCCCACTCAAGGCAAGTGAATGGGTGTCGGGAATTATATTACATTAAATGATATTTGTTGGGTTTATATTAAAAAATATACAGGCCTGTAAGTGCATAAAGGGACCAAATAAATCATAAGAAATGTGTAATTATTGATGACAAGCCTAGAAAAGTATGAAAGTTTGTTACAAGACTTTACAACACTTTAAAACAAGGCTTGGTAAATGATAAAAAGGGGATATTTAGGTGAATTATAATAAGAAGAGTCTAGAAAAGTGTGAAAATGTGTTAGAACACTTCACAACACTTTTACAAGACATCATAAAGTCTTAATAATTCATAAAGATTCAAGACCTAATATGAATGTGTTGACCACATTACAACATTAAATCAAGGAAAATTAGGCCAAAAATCATAGGAAAAGACCCAAATGACTGTGAAAATGTCCAAATATCCATTTTTCTATGGTACACTATGATTTATGCCACTTTTCTCTATAATGTTGTAATCTACTACGCATGCCTCTAGCTCTACTCAACCCATGGCAGTTGCATTGCTTTGAAGAAAGTGAAGTATTTATTGTTTACATTGGGTGGATATGCTTCTATAACCACATAATTTTTGGTATATCTGAAAATAGTCTTTGAACTTGACCATGTGTTGCCTACACTCATCAAATGCAAGTTTTCCATACCCATAAAGTAAGAAATCATTATTTGAAGAAGTGGATCATTCATTGGCCTTAACAACTAAGCATTGAATATCTTGCAAGTCAAAGAGAAAAGTGATATCAATGTTCATGCCAAGCCTTTTCTTTCCTGTACATGCAAGAAACTGAATTATATTTTCAAATTGCAAATATTGCCATACCATTCCAATCATGAATAATATTGAGCCATTGGAGGATTCTATAAGTAAAAGACACCCTTCCATGTCCCCTCAATTCCCCATCCCCTCTCAACACCAAAACATGAAACTGTATGATTAGAAAATAAAATCCAAGATGTACCTTTGATCATTTATTGTAGAAGGTGAACCAAAAATCACTCCAGCGTATTTAAACAAAAATAAATAAATAAAATAGTTTCATTACAAATATAGATTCCCTGAGAAAAAGAAAACAACGGGAAATCTTAATAATTAATTCTTAATGTGGTTAGATTGCCAATTTATTTCTTGATTGATAAATTTTGACAAAATGTAAAATTTAAAATAACAGTGAGGACATTTGAGAGTTTTCATATATCCGAGCAGCATTTAAGGTAGGTCTCCCTAGTTGGGTTAATGATTAAATCTAGTTTTTTATTTAATATTTTATTTCGTATGCTTATTTATGAATTTACTTGCTCTTACTCTATAATTATGAATTTGCTTACTTTTGCTCTATTTTTTTCATTTTACTTGCTTTGTGAGCATGTAGTGTCATTTTATATCATTTACATGGGCAGTAAAGTACATGAGGATCCAGACATGTCCTCAGCTTACAATCATCAACTTCTTTTTGTTGCTTATGACGGAAGGTTGATGTGAACATCACAATTCCATGCAAATAATTAAAGCCCATATTAAATCATTTTCAACTTTATGATGCTTAAATTGTATGCCATTTAATTAGCTCTATAGTTATAGGTGACTAAGTTGGTCCTGCAACTCTTGTTACTAATGTTGTAACAAAAAAAATTGTCAAAATTTTTAATAATCTGAGAGCAAGCATTCAACAAAAAATTCTGCAGTTTTCTAGTCCTTTCATTAGAAGTTTGTAAGGTCATGCGACATTTTTTACATTTGGCATGCCAATCAACTATTTTTTAACTAATATATGAAGTAGGTAACAATATGAGGAAGATCCTTGATAAATAATTTAATGGATATTTCCAAAATCTACAAGACTGGGTAACCATATATTATATTTAGTCCAATTTTCTTATAGAAATGTGAATTGATATTGAGTGTACTTGTAATCACATAATAGATTACCATACAAATGCTGAATTTTTGTGCCCATAGTTGCCCATATTTTTTTAAGCATAGTTTTAAACTTAGATATTGTCCAGACATCTTAAAGGTCAGAATATTATATTTTTTGAGGTTCATTTTGGTCTATAAAGTATCTTTCTTCCTTTGGGTATTTCTATTTAAGTTTTTTGTATTTTTTCTCATTTCTTGTATTTCCTTTGCTTCTTTAATATCTTTTTAGTTTTGTAGATTTTATTTATTGGTTTTAATTGGTAATTTATATAATTTTCTTTCTTTTTTTTATTAATTAGAGGTATTACAATGGCATCCACTAAAAAGCAGAAAAACTCTTTAGCTAGAAATTGATGTTCAAATCACATTCAAATCCATATCCACTCTTAAATCTTATCTTCTTATCTTTTGAAAAAAATAAAAATGCAGTCATTATTGTCAACTTCCTAAAATGAATTTAATAAAACAACTTTCTTTTTATGAAAGCTCTCAGTTTTGTTGGAGATTCTGCTTTTAAATTTTTTTTAATATTTTCAATAAAACTTGAATATTATTTTAAGGAAGATAAATATGAAAAAAAAGCAAAAATAAAAATAAATGATTACAATTTAAAATAACATTCAATTAGAATTAGGATTAGAGTTTTATATTTAATATATACTTTCATCGACACTCTCTTTCCCCCTCTCCTTCAAATATATTTTCATATTCCATCTGCATTATCCTGCTTTTGGCTATATATTTTCATCCTCACTCGATCTGCCTTGTCCTGCTTTTGGAGTTTTAAAGGTTACAAACAAAGTTGATAGTAACTTAATGTTTGTTCTCGTTTTTCATTTGTGCAGGTGCCAGGGTTTCAAATCTGGACGTGGTATTTGCTCGCTATAAAATGCCCAAACGTTTAGACTCAGTATTTTGTAGTCTCTTAATGGCTCTTTCTTGCCATGGACTCAGTTTTGTCTTACTAGTATTATTAATGGCTCTTTCTTGCCATGGACTCACCTTTTGATGAATACATATGGAAAAACTGTTGGCCATTAGTTTGTAATGGCGCTCTCTTTGATAAAGAAAATAGCACTTTACTGATATTTTTCCTCTGGTTGTCCTTATTGCTGTAATTTTTTTGCTTAAAAATCCAACGGTTTCAGTACCTCCTTATTTTAAAATTTTATAGGATAACACATGCACCCTTAAAAGAAAATAGGTTTCGATAAATTTTATGCTTCATTTCATTCAAAGTTGTCACTATGAAACTAACATTTGTACGAGAAGGGGTGTAAGGGTTAGTTGATAGAAAAGTATATGTAATTAAAAATAAAGCACAATTAAACCTAATTATTAGGCATTTTGTATGATTTTTTAGTATTTCACAAAGTTAAAGCAGAGGTAATTACAAGAAACTGTCACTATGAAATGAGCCACAAAAGTAAAATTTGTCTTACGGTGTTAAAATTTCTATAATAGTACCAACAAAAATGCAAATGAGTTCAGTTATTATATTGACTATATTGTTGTTGGACATTGTGTTCCATTGATAATTTGTAATTGACATAAATTGAGAAAATTTGTTTTTTTCCATTTTATAAATTCACATGGTTTTTTGCAATTTAATATTTGAGTAGAGTCTAAATATATATTTTTTGAGTGAGCAAAAAAATTTGAGGTATTTAGCGTCAAAATTATTGGGGACATATCCCAACTTCATCTCTTCTGATGTTGATAAATTATATTCAATAAGATTTAATCTAATGTTAACTTCAAACCATTCAACTTCACGAATAATTTATTAATTTTTACCATTTAATATTCACTATTGTAAATTTTTTTTTTTTTTTTCAAGTGATATTTTTTTATATCTATTATCTCTCATACATATCTTATTTCTACTTCAAAATAATGCCGAAAATAAAACTCTAGTTCAAATGAAAATTGATTATAATATCTTACAAGTTTTATTTAATCAACTTTCAAAATAAAAATTTATAAATTTTTGCACAATCAAAATAGTGGGAGATGTTAACTTTCAAGATCATGCATAACATTTTTTTAATTATAAAACTAATAAATACATAGAAACTAAAACAAACAAAAATATAAACAAACACACTTAACTAGAATACAATTTCGATAACTTTTTAAGTTATAGCATTATCTCATAAACTTAGATGTTCTTAAATACATGTTTTTAATCCTTCAACTCAAGTTTTTGGTATGTGGTTTATTAGATTAACAATTAACTTTATGAATAATTGGTTTGAGACAAAAAAATGAATTTGAATAGGGTGGATTAGTTTATATTATTTGACCTCGTTTTAGGTGGAAAAATACTAGGAATGATGAGTAGTCTAGATTTGGGGATTTGTAGTAGTTTTTGGTTAGTGGAATTAGAAATAAGTGTTAATTAGTATATGAAATGGGTCAAATTGAGTGTCACAACCATTTATTACATACATATATACAAAGTGGCATAGAATATGGGTCTAAAAGTTGAGGGTTGCACGAGATTATCCCTTATATTTTACCCCACTTTAGGGATGCACTCTTATCCCTTACATTTTACCCCCACTTTAGTATGCATGCAAATCTACATGAACACAAATGCTTAAGTTAACTGAAAGAACAAGTCAAAATATAGATACATTTTTTATAAATTTTAAAACTAACATGTGCCTAAGGTATAGTTGTGTGTGAAGTTGGTGTATTAGAAAGTGCACAAAGGATGCTCCTATGTTGCTCCAAGAGAGAGAAAGTATGAGTACACAAAATGTACAAAAATGATACAAATCCTCCCAATTGGTATAACTAAGCGAAAACACTAAAAGAAACATGTAACATGTATGTAAACACCAATCATTAAAATAGTATTGTACACCATATAAAAAATAAGTAATAGAAAAGGGGAAATGACCAACCAATTATATGAGTGGACTTAGCAATGTAGTATGTCAACCTTGATAGAGATCAATTATCTATCATAGAGAGAATTCTTACTTATGTTATTTAATAAGAAAATATCTTCAATATCTATGGTGTCACAATGTATTTATGGTGATCATGATGATGGATACTCATGAAGTACATCTTGATCAACAAGAATGTGATGCAACAATTGCAATTAGAATTTTATTTTCAAGAACTAGGCTAATATTTTATCCCTTACATTAGCCTATTTATATTTTATGAATTTATTTTGATACTTTTCAATGGTTATTTATTTCTTATAACTTCAACCCTTGTAATGAAAATGTATATTTAGCAATACATCCTTTGCAATTTATCTATCATGTTGATGTTGAGTGTGAAGCCCGATCGTTGTTCTTTTATCTTTGTCTTCTCATGACTCTTTGTTTTCCTTGAAGAGAACAAATATATATTCTTTTGCTTGGAGATAGACGATGATGTATTGTAATCTTGTTGTTGCAAATAATATGAGCTATTTTCCCTTCTTTTCCCATGGATGTAGCCAATCTTTAGAGAACCACACAATTCTGATGTTGTTGTTGTTTATCCCTGTTTGTGTATTTCTATTATGATTTTATTAGTTATTTGATATTTATTATCTGCACATTAAACTCAACAATTGGTATCAGATTTGTGGTGTTTGGTCACTTGACATGAGAGATTTGAGTTTGAGTGGGAGAAATGTTGTCTAACATAGGAAATCACAAGGAAGGTCAAAATACAGAGAGAGCTCCCACATGTTGGTTGCTTGTATTGTGGCAAGAAAGGACACATCAAGAAGAATTGTTGGTATTTGAAGAAGGCTGAAAATCAGCCAAAAGAAGATGAAGTGAATTCGGTATGTGAAGAGGATGCCTATGTTCAAGTATTTTAGCCTTGGAATAAACAACATCAAATGTTTGGGTGCTCAATTTGGGAGCATCATTTCATGCCACTCTATGCAAGTAGTACTTCAAAAATCTACAAAGCGACGACTTTGGTAAGATTCTTCTTGGAAATAATGAATCTTGTGATGTTATTGGAAAAGGGGATGTTTTGTTAAAATTAACAAATGGATATAGTTGGTTGTTGCGAGATGTTAGATATGTCCCTTAGCTCAAACAAAATATGCTTTCAACTGGACAATTGATTTCTCAAGGATGTAATGTTACTTTTGAATCTAATAGATGGAAAGTAACAAAAGGGACCTTGGTAATCGCTCAAGGTAGCAAAGTAGGCACCATGTATGTAGTAGAGAGTCACATTGAAGTGAGAGTTGTTCATTCCACACTGACTCCTTCATTGTGTGAGGCTTTGGTTGAGAGGAAAAGGGCATTGGAGCAATTTGAGTGTGAGAAGATTTGTACCAATGAGCTAGAGCAAGCCTTTGTTGAGGCTTCATGTGAGATGGATAGGATAGATGATGTAATTCATTCTATCATTAAGGAATTACTTAACCTATTGGAATTTGATCAAATGTTTGTGCAAGACAATGCAAAATCCTCTATAGAAAATATAGAAATTAGAAGGATAGTGGTTTTGGATGATGATTTTGAAAGAGTAGTATCACTATCCTTGAAAGAGATAGAGGGGGGCAAGGCTCTTGAGATGGGAAATGGAAATGTTTTGGATAAGACTAGTGCTAGACCGTATGAATCAAATGACTTGTAGGAGAAGCCCATGGTAGAGATTCACCAAGTAGCTGATGAAGAATGCACACTGGAGGATGTTATTGTCAAGGTGAGAGATGTTAAAGGTGATGATTTGTAAGTATTTGTAGGGAAAGGAATTGTGGAAAGTGAGGAGATCCTTGAAAAACTTGGTATTCATTAACCAAAAGGTGTCCTACTTTATGATTCTCTAGGTACTTGTAAAACACTCATGACCCGTGCATGTGCCACACAAATTAATGCTACTGAAGGGATTTTCAATGATAAGAATAGCCCGAGTGTGCTTACAAAATCTGAAGGAAACAAAGATTCCAAGGATCTTAGTGTCATGCTTGAAAAACCTCCAAGTGCATGGGTTAAATGTGATAAGTGCAAAAAATGGTGTTAGATACCTATTGAACTAGCTGAGTATATAGACATAACGAACACTAGATGGTATTGTCGTGACAATTTGGACAAATATTTTGCTGACTATTCTATACCACAAGAAAATTTTGATACTAAAATTAATGTAGAACTCAACAAAGCCATTCGATAGCTGAGAGATCGAATTCTTTACGCCGCTACTAAATGGGTTGTAGAGTAGTTGGTAGGGATAGAAGAAGATGATAGATTAGTGACTCTGGTATTAGGGTATGTTGAGTCAAATAGAGGAAGTTCCAATGCAAGGAGGGAGCGGAGGGCATGGTCAAGTGACTAGGAATTTTTACAAGTTGGTGGTAGATTAGGAGGAGGAGAAGGATATGATACTCCTCTTGGTGTGCATACACATGTGGCTACTTCTACAAGTGGTTATGGAACACCATTTTTTCAAGAAACAGAGGTGGAGAATGATCACCATATGCTTGTCAAGAGCTATTTTGATATGAGAAGTTCGGGTATAGATTTTTTGGTTTTAAGCAAGGTTGATGCAAAAGATAGGTGCTCAATATTTGGGCTTTCAAGAAAAAATATAGAAGGTGATGTGGTCCCAAAATGGGTGATTGTGAGAAGTAGTAATGATGGTGGAGGCACAGAGTGTGAAATGTCAAGTGAGAAGGTTAACGAGGTTGATCTGGATGATGCATTTTGTTGGAGAAAAATGAGGTATTCATGGGTTATCTTCTAGATGTACTTATTCTCACTTTTATGCAACATGATTGGCCCCTCAATGCATTGAGAGATGAGGTTGTTCTTCTCATTCTTGAGCAAGATGAGTATTCCAATAAACTTTCTTTGCATTGCTTGGAGATGTTTGGTAACATAGTAGATTTCAATGATGGGCATGTAGAAAATGGAGAGGGGATTAAAGTTTGGGCTCTGAATGAGAGGCTTGTCTATTTGCACTATGCCAAACAACTCTTGAATGCTAGGAGATGGAAGTTAAATGACTTTATGGAAGCTTGGATGCAAAATTTACCTTTTGGCATGCAGGCCTAGATGGAGATGCTCAGGGGTGAAACTCTTGTGGAGAGATTTGGTGCCAAGATGTGGCTTCATCCATTCAATGTTTCATTTCTACCCACAACTCCTGGAGAGTGATTTGTTGTTCTTTTTAGAGAAAGACCAAGGTGGGAATGGCAAGATTTAGAGCCCTACATTTGGGTTGCAAATATTCCTAGGATGGAGAATCCATCTATTGTTTATCTATTTGTTAAATCATTGAATGAAGGAAATTATGTGTTTGTCAAAGATCCTTCAAAGCCTTAGTTGTGTATATGTGAGATTCCTAATGATGCATTTGAGAATGACTATGAAAAAAAATCTCTTCTTGAGGATGAAGAAGTACCTCCTTTAGTAGAGGAAGAAACCATAGCTAAACTAGAGTTTAAGAAGGATGCAAGAGGAAGATTATTTTGGTTGTTTAGTGTAGTAAAATGTATCCCTTTACATATTCACACTTTTTTGGGCCCTCCCTACTAAAATTGGGCTTCTTTATGCCTTATTAGGTCCTATTTTTCATCCACAAGCCTTATTTAATGCATCTTTTTGAGGATAATCTTGACACATATCTAAAAACTTATCATAATTTAATGATTTTGGATTGTATATCCCATATTTAGTCATTTTAGATTCATACACCACCTTGGGCATATGGGTCCCACCTAATTTTCGGGGCCTATTCCTAAATTTGGCATAGACCTTAACATTTCTTGAAACTTGTGTCCCAAGCTTAGCTGATGCAAGGGCATCTATCAACAACATCAATTAATATAGGGAACTTTTGTCCCAAACACAATTGGAGAAGATCAAATTAAACAAGCATATTTGATTTACTAATCTTTTCAACAAAATCCAACCAAACTCATTCACCATCTCAACAAAATTCACTAACTCATTTGACTGCAAAATCCGACGAAAATGTCCAATGAAATATGTATAATTTGATGTATCATCAAGTGATTGTAAAATTTGATGTGTAATTTTCAATTTTTTGAAAGTTTATCCCCGATGTTCGTCGAAATGTCAACTATCAATTTCGTCAAAATTTTGACAAACATGAAAAATAGAAAAAAATCAAATTGTGGCCGACATAAAGAAAAGTGAGTTTGTTGATTTATTGCGACAATATTTTTCTCTACTTGAGACAGTTTGTGGAGAACTAAGGATGATTTTCTTGGGAAAAATCAGAAAAAATTCAAGAAGATATCACCAGGTTGAGGGTAGTCAATGTCTTTTTGCAAAATTCAATTGTGAAGTCAGATTTGTAGTTCAAGGTTTAATTAGTCTTAGAGTTAAAAATAGGGTTCAATTAGGCTTAGGGTTAAAATTATGATTCAATAAGTGTTAGAGTTCAATTAAAGGTATGATTATATTTCAATTAGGGTTATGATTCAATTATGGTTAGGGTTTTGGTAAATTATAATTATCTTGAACATATATGAGTTTGGGGTTAGAGCTAGGATCTTGATTTAATTAAGCTTAGCCTTAAGGTTAAGGTTAGGGTTTAATTAAGCTCAAGGTTAGGGTTAAGGTTAAGGTCGGGGTTTGATTAGGGTTATAATTAGAGTTAAGGTTGTCATGAGAACTATGGTTAGTGTTAAACTAAGGATTATGAATAACATTAGAATTATGGTTAAGGTTAGAATTATAATTAAGATTATAATTAGGGTTAGATTGAGAAAGGTTAGGATTATAATTATAGATAGACTTAGGGTTGGGATTAACATTAGGGTTAAGGTTAGGTTAGGTTTACCATTTAATTAGAGTTGGGGTTCTAGGATAAAGCTTGGGTTCAATGATAGGGTTAGGGTTGGGGTTAGAGTTAAAGTTCAATTAAAAATAGGGTTAGGGTTCAATTAGGTTTGAGGTTAAGGTTAGATTAGGGTTATGATTCAATCTCAACAATAATTCTCACTCTAACTCTAACCCTAAACTTAATCATAAAACTAACACTAACACTATTTTTAACCCCAACCCCAACTAAATATATATCTAACCCTAACCTTAATTCTATAGCTAAAAGTAATTCTAATCTTGTCTTTCATGTTGTGCTGCAAATGCTACTAGCATATATATATTATTTATTAATATATATAAAATATGCCTAGAGATATCTTTGTCGAGGCACCTATTTTGTAATAGTACAATTTAGATGCATCAAAAGGATATATCTCGACATATTTTATATATATTATTAATAAATAATATATATGCTAGTAAGTATTTAATAAATAAAATAAAATAAATATATCAATTTTTTTTTTTTAATTATTAGACTCCAGGAATCGGGTAGCATGACCCCCTATAAACTACAGTGTGCCTAGTAAACTTTTTAACATGACCGTCAGTGCTGGCGTGACATGCCCTCTAGTACCATGGGGGTGGGGGAGACTAGACCTCATGACCAACCTCCTACAACAGGAAAGATTTAGCCAACCGAGCTAGGGCCCCAACCCCTAAATATATCATTTTTTTACAATATAATTAATAAAATAATTTAAAAATGAATGAATATTATTTTAAAATTATTATATATATATCAAAAAAAATCATTAATAATTATTTCATTTTATTTCACAATTATTTTATTAATTGTATTTTAAAAATTGATATATTTATTTTATTTTATATATTAAGTATGAAACATTTTTTATCCTTTAAAAATTATTTTATTACATATATTGTAAAACTTGATATATTATTGTAAGGCCCAACCGTATCTATAAATTGTGTGACACTTTGATAAGTTTAATTATTCTTGTTGGTGAATAAATTGATGATTTAACCTAATTCTATGTTTAATATTTTGATTTTAGTATTAACTATTGTAAATGATTATTGTGACAAATTCTCTTCATTAAATGAAAACGGGAGAACTATTAAGAATGAATGTGAGCAGATAATATTTAGATTCTTGAACAAGTATCATATGAAGAATACACTTAGATCGATATGAGCTAAGAAATTTTGTGTATCTAATATTAGTTTGAATCTTGCTAATAAGTTTCATGTTACTTGGGAAATGATAATAGGTAGGAATAAAGCAGGACTTTGGAAGATTAGGGAGAAGTTTCCAGAAGGATCACTAGCCAAGAATCATCAAGGTAAATTTAAAAGATGACTCTAATCAATTAGAGGTATACCTAAGGTAGGATAATTTGAGGAAAAATTATATAAATTAGATATCAAGTTGAATGATAAATTTTATTACAGGAAAGAGTGTCCAAGAGTAAATTTAGTAGTGTAAATAAAGTATTTAGCTAAGGTTAGGTTTCCATTATTATTTAATGAATGCTCAAAGTTTCCATCTTTTATAGGGAAAGGAAATGAATATATATGTGTACCATGATTTACTAACTATTGAATTGATCTTATTGATATTTTGAACAAGTATTTATTATATTTCTAACCTAACATGTATTTGGAAAAATGCATATGAGAGTAATGCCAAGGGTAAAAGGGAGAACAATCTAGACCCAAGTTAAATATCTATCTTTTGAAATTTTGATTTTTGACCCTATGACTTGGGAGGTAATTAGGGTTTTGTTTATGTTGTAATTGAGTGGAGGGTTTTAATGATTGGTGGCTTAGTGTAGGTACTTTTTGGATCCTTATTGATTATAGTCATGTGGTTAAGAGTGTAAGATCCTTTAGGGTTTTCAAATCCTTAGTTAGGTCTTGAATTTCGAATTGGCCTTTAAAGTTGTCTTTTTAGGGTGTTGTATGGTCAATTTCTTTGATATTAGTGCAAAAATAGACCCCTAAGGCCTATACCTATGGAAGGGGGATCTTTTGGACTTGTGACTTTGTCCTTGGGACATGATATGACCCTTCAAAAATCCACTTGAAAAAGTGTGACGAATTTGAGTTCTTGGGTGTTGGGAGAAGTGGCTTGTCACTCTCCCACCACACTCCCCAAAGTTCATTAATGAACTTGGGAAGAGCATCAGGGATTTCACATGTGTGAAGCCACCTTGTAAGGGATGTTGGGTAGAGTGTCATAGTACATTCCCCATCTCCCCAAAAGTCTCACACATGTGTGAGAATTTGTGGGGATGTGTGTTGAAAGATCAAATGAGAGAGTGACAAGTGTCTCTCTCTCATTCGAGTGAATTCAAGTTGAATTCCTATATACTTGGATGGAAAAGAAAAAATGGGGGTTACCCACTTCTCCTCTTGGAGAACTCTTTTGGAGAATTTAAAGTTTGGGAAAGAAGAAGAGAAGAAAATGGGAAAAGAAGCAAGGAGCTCTCACATGTAAAAGAGGAGTTCAAAATGGAACATGGTGGAGATAAGTGATTTCTTCTCATTTCTATCAACTTGTTTGAGTAGGAAATTTGTGTTGTGTTATTTTGTTATGGATTTCAAATCAAGTGGGATGTCCAAGTTTATGTATGGGTAAACTTAAAATTTGTGTAGTGGGTGGATAAATAGTAAATTTGTAGTTAAGCTATTCTCTTACTCTTCCTACCTAGATCAATGGTAGTTGTTGTTTCTTGCTCGGGGGTATGGCTAGAGCCCATGAGGCTTCATGATGCCATTAAGGTAGGGTGGAGAGCAAGCCCAAATTATTTGTGTGTCATTCTCATTTTTTTCTTTTTTTTTCAAATGTTGGTTAGAATATGAAATAGCTAGGATTATGTTGTAAAATGAAAGAAGAGATAAAGCAAGTTGTGTCCATTGGTATACCTCTTTAAATTCTCATGTTATATTCCTAAAACATGGAATGAAACAATTTGTTATTCAATGATGTGATATATATTTTCAACTATTGTTTTGTAAATGCAAGGGATAAGGGAGCCAAAGACTTTTCTTTAAAAAGGTCATATTATATGGCATAGATTGTGAAAAGGGTGTTGAAACCCTATCCTTGTATCTTTTCCTCATGATTATACTTGTAGTAAAAATATCTTAAGCTTGTGGCAAGAATTAGACAATGATATTACTTTTGTTAATAATATAAGTTTTCATGTGGTATTTAGTATTCTCCATAAATTTTTAAATTATTAGGAACCATTAAATTGTAAAGTCATTGAATATGAATAGAGATATTAATATTTGCAACTTTGTCAATAGTTTTTAAACTACAAATATTTAGGAGTTATAGTAAAACATATTTGAAGCAAATTTAGTGCATATATATATGTATTTTTTTTTAAGAAAAAGAAATATGACCTTTTAGTTGATGAATGGAATTTTGTTTTCAAAATAAAATTGTTTTCATGTTCTTGCTTTAAAGAGAACTAATATATTGGTATAATATGTTTATTTTGGATAAATGGAAAAAAAAAAAATCAATTTATTGAAGATTGTAAAAGATTACTTTCTAAAATTGTAGTAAAATATTACCTTTTTTCTAAACTTTAAACAACTCTCTATCTTTGTGGAAATATAAAGTAAATTTCTAAATATGTATTAACCAACTAATGATTTTGATTAAAAAAAAGCAAAAAAGAAGAAGAAAATCTTATTACATAATCATGACTAAATCTTTCTTAAAAAAAAAACATTCCAAAATGATTCCAAGTAAATCTATCAATCAGTTTTTTTCAAAAAAAAATATAAATTAGGTAAATCATTTTGAATGAAAATAAATAGCTACTATATAGATATTATTTACTTATATTTCACAAATAATTCATTTATATAAATATATATTCCACCAAAGTATGATTCTGATATATTATATTATACACACTTGAATATAATAATAATAATATAATTCTCATACTTCTCATGAGGTATTATATATTTAAATGTTTTAAGTTTTAAAAATAATAAAACCATTTTTCATAAAAAAAATATGAGGGCCAATTCCTTCTAAATAAAATAAAATAAAATTGCCTTCTCTGTATTCCTGAATCAATAAGGATATTTAATCTTTATTTAAAATTTTTACAATAGAACAAACAAACAAAAAGGAGGTGAATCACGTAAATATTGATCACTGTATGTCATGATCTTGCATGTGCAAATCTACAGGCCATCACAAAAATAAAATGAAACAAATAATATAAAAGTAAAAATAACAATGAAAAAGAAAATAACCTATATTTAAAACAGTAGGGCAGGTTTGAATAGAGGGTTTTAGTTAATATATGAGGATTTTGGGTAAATAACCTACAGCCACCGCTCCACCACTATGTGGTGTTAAATAAAATAAAATTTAAATCCCTCACCTCTGTGGATTTTAAACAAAAATTATGTGCAAAGGTAACTTATTTATTTGATAAAAAGAACAGTGAAGAGCTGGATAAAGTTGCAGGCCTTCTAACAGAATGAATGTTGAAGAGTATTTGCGTAACATGATTGCTAGAATTTCAATTCTGTGCACACCATTAGAACTACATAAATAAGTACAAATAAAAAGGGATCTCTATGTATTGTAGACTTAAAAAGAAATAAAATGCATTTTTGTTAAACTACAGATTTGTCCTGCTAAAACTGATATATAATATTACGTGTGTGGTTGTGCTAAAACTTAAACCCAATATAGATTCAGACATGGCTTAAAGAGTGAGGAAAATGGTAAATTTTCCATGAAAAAAAAAATGTAGTTTGTGGGGTTTACTCCTGTAGACCTGCAAATAGGCAACATGGATGGATTTGGATGTCTGATGAAGGAGGATTTAAAAGCGCAGCTTTAACAAATCAGTCCCTCAGAAAAGAAATTAAAATAAATAAATAAACCTCAGCAAAGCGTGGAGATAGTTAGAGTCAATTCATTTCCCTTGGCGTGGCATTTGTGGTCTGATCTTGACCTGGGCGCTGATCCAAATCACCCTCAATCTTCCTGTGAGTCTGATCGGTGACACCATTTCCCCAAACTTGCAAAATGAGAGACAAAGTATGAAGCATGTGATTTAGGGCTTCCTTCTGGATGGCTCGTGCCCTGTTATTTGGTACAGCCCCTGTCTTAATTATGGCGCCTTAAGAAGATTCAAAATGGACCCCAACATCTGTATTAAATGGAGTTTATACTGTCAGTCACAATTAGTAGGCGTAGGTGAGTAGAATAGTATGGTAATAATAATATATGTGGCATATTTTACCTTAGGGTTGCTACATAACAGGATAAATGAGTTCATTATAAGATATTGGTGTTAAAGGTTACAATATAATAGCAATTCATTGATACAACTATTATTTATATAATATTCGTATAAATTTTAGAGTAATCATGGATTAAGTTAATGCTAATGAAGATATAAGGATTAGCATAACTATTAACCCTGTTAATATTAATATTGATATAAAGTTTAATATCATTTCTTTTAGATAGATATTATTTTTGGTACATATGATATTAATATTACATTCTATTGGAATATATAGGCAACATCGCTTTATGATGAATATCTAAAGAATATATAATAACGATAAAAGTGTTGAGGGTAAAAGATGAAGGAGAATGATGAGAACAAATAATAATTTTATTACATAATTTAATTTTCATTAAAATAACTATCATTAATAAAGTTATAATCACTATGTCTATCATAAATGCAAAAGAGAGTAACAATATATTAGAGATATTACCTTATGTATGTGTTATTAAATTAAAGTCGATATATTATTAATAAGCAAAGGAAATGTTAGCATGTGAGATATAAGGTAATATTAATATGAGTGTTAATATTTGTACCATAAAGGATATGGGTTACTTCCTCTTATATGGAGAATATTATCAATATTGATAGCTCCATTTCTAATTGTAGGTAGGGGTAGTACTATTAATCTTAAGGGAGAGATTACTATTTATGATAATATTAACCTTAGTGTTAAATGATAGAAGAAGTGCAAAAAATAAATAAGTAGAAACGTTAAGCATAAATGTATGGGTGGCAATTTACTCAGGAAAAAAAAAAAATGTGTTGGGTTTTCTATCGTAAATTTATGGGCATGACAATTATTATATTTGTTTTATTATATGTATATATCAATTTTTTTAGTGTATAAGAATTATTTTATCAATCATATTTTAAAATTGATATTTTTATTTTATTTTATTTATTAAATGTATATAACAAAATATGAAACAGTTACTTCAAAATTATTTTATTAATAATATTTAAAATAATTCAAAGTAAAAAATATATATTTTTTAAAGAAAAAAATTTATTCTATGTTTTTAAGAATTTAAATATACAACAGTTTTTAAAAGTAGAGAATAATTTTTTAAAGAAAAAAGATTATATTGAACATACTAAGGAAGTACACAGTAGCTAATTAATGAAATGTACATTAACTGACACTTACAACCATTAACAAAAGTGCGATAGGCATAAGCCATGTGGATGCCCATGCCTTTTTTTAGGCTGGGTAGCCATTGCCCCACCATACTACTTGTTGCCAAGGAGATCCACGTGGCACCCGCCCATGATATCACAATCAATAAAGAACTCGCAACTTTTGATCACGCGATGGCGGGCAACCGTGGATCTCAACCATCGGTAATCTTGTTCATTCAACATAGTTGCCAACCTTGTTATTAACCATCGAGCACCTTTCTACCGAGATTATAACATCTCCGTTGATTTAAAACATGTGCATCTTATAACTACTTTAGTAACTCACGACATAATGTATTAAAGACGCATCAAAGTATTTATCATTCCTTCAGCTTCACCAAATGAGACATGTGGCGCTCTCCTATGATATCGCAATCAATAAAGACCTCGCAACTTTTGATCACGCGATGGTGGGCAACCGTGGATCTCAACCATTAGCAATCTTGTTCGTTCAACATAGTTTCTAGCCTTGTTATTAACCATCGAGCACCTTTCTACCGAGATTATAACATCATCATTGATTTAAAACACGTGCATCTTATAACTGCTTTAGTAACCCATGACATAATGTATTAAAGATGCATCAAAGTATTTATCATTCCTTTGGCTTCACCGAATGAGACACGTGGCGCTCTCCCATGATATAGCAATCAATAAAGACCTCGCAACTTTTGATCACGCAATGGCGGGCAACCATGGATCTCAACCATCAGCAATCTTATTCATTGAACATAGTTGCAAACCTTTTTATTAACCATCAAGCACCTTTCTACAGATATTATAACATCTCTGTTGATTTAAAACACATGCATCGTATAACTTCTTTAGTAACCCGTGGTATAATGTATTAAAGACGCATCAAAGTATTTATCATTCCTCCAGCTTCAGCGGATGAGACACGTGGCGCTTGCCCATGATATCGCAATCAACAAAGACAGTGTGGTGGGGTCATCGCTGGATGGCGGGGAACGACTGAGATCACATGACAATTGATCTACGGCCATGCGAACTTGTCCCTCTGCAAAATAAAAACATTTATTAGGGGAGAGGGCCCAGTAGTCTTGCGGGGTGTAAAATAAAAAAAATTATTAGGGGAGAGGGTGCACTCAATCGTGATGATAATACCTAGTCTTACCACATATTTATACTATATATTGTAAATAAACAGTCCAAATGTAAATAAATAAATAACCAAATGTTGATAAAAAATGGACCCATACTTGAACACATGAGAACCTTTGAATGTTATATGAAAAAAACATAAATACATTCATGAAGATGTAAAATAAGTTTTTTTTTGTTTCAAATAAAATATCACAACTCTCCACTATAAGTATATCATTTAAAAAATAAAATGCTCATTTAATAAAATAAGACACTCATTTAAACAAGTATTGTTATCATAGTGAAAAAATATTGTTCTTATGTGTACAACAATTGGGGTAGCAATGTACAAGCATTGGATAATTTTATATTAATAGTTTGTCATATCACAAATATAAAAGGTGAGCACAATAAATAACATGTATTTTCCCATTAAATGTGAAGGATTTTCAAAAAGTTTTAGTGTTCAACTATTGGTCCATTTTTGTTCAATAAAAGTTGTATTTTAAATCATTATGTGTTGTTTTTATAACAACAAATAGATTTTTTGTGTTCAACTATTAGTCCATATGTGTTGAATATAAAAGGTAGAGATATCAAATATTTATGGTTATCAATAAGTATTTGGTCCACTTAGGTTGTATATTAATTTTAATTTGAATAAAAATATCATATTCTACAAGCAACAAATGATATTTTTTGGTTCAACTATTGGAGGTTCCATGATTAAGTTTTGGTCGAACCTTTAAAAGTCAAATTTTAAGCACTTCTCAAAAGATCTACCGATGTGGTGAGTTGCATGATGATTCGTGCCTCCAAACCTTAGTTATAGATAAATAAGAGACCAATCTACATTTCAAAAAAAAAATGAAGGTTCTCGATATTCCAGTCAATTGCTACATGCTAAGAAAGTTAGCCTGCATGACTAAGGCCCTCTCCCCTAAAGGAATAAGGGGACATCACTAGGTCAATGACAAACAATGACATAAGTTTTTTTAACAGGGAACATAGGACCAAAAAAAGACTTAGGAAAAATAAAGTTAGGCAAAGGAAATAAAACAATAAAACAAAAGGGGGCCCAACCTAGACGAAGCGATGGGGCTTAAGTCATTTTAAAGCCTTCCCAAAAAGTAACGGCCAAATATATCCCATCCAAGGTGTAAGATAAACACTAGGGTTTTACATGAAGACGAAGGTAAAACCCCAACCTTAGACTTTTCCCAAACACCATAGATGACCAAAGACACAAGGCAGGATAAAATAGAACACAGAGAACAAAACTTTGAAGTTCCATCACTACCCATAACCCTTAACCCTTAAACCCTCTACCCTCTCTCTCTCAAGTATCTCCCTCCTACCCCCTCTCCCTCTCTCAGATCTCTCTCTCTCTCTCCTCTACCCTAAACCC
>VDFB02026320.1:114017173-114078208 GCA_007258455.2 Sequoia sempervirens | reverse complement strand
AAGGAAGACCCAAAAAAAATGCAATGAAGAAATCCTTAAGTTGTTATTCATAGTGCCTCAAACAGATGAGATAAGAGAGAGGGTTAAAATATTGATTGAGAGATCAAAAAACTTGCAAGTAAGTTTTCATGAGGTCTTTAATTATAAAATAAGTTCATTCATGGTTTTATATTTTGTACTCTTTTATGTCATGAACTAAAATATGTGTTGTTTTTACAGGATTTTTTGTGTCCTCATGATGCTCCTGGCCATGATCAGGGTACTGCAAGTGCTGCCCAAGGAGTAGGGGTTGGTACAAGTGTTCATCCTGATCTTCCTATGCATACATCACATCATCTGATCCCATAATTTGTGCCTATATTTTCATCTAAAATGTCGGTAGCACATACCATGCAAACATTCTTTAATGCACCCTCTTGTAGTGAACACATGCCAAAACATGTGTTAGGACATGTACCTGGGGATGCAGAGGCCACTAGTACTGGTGATATTTTAGCAGTATTTCCTAGATCTTCCTGTATTACTAGTATGGGACCATTTCTGATCACATTTGTGGTGAGCGATGATTTCGTTCCCATAAAGATAGAGAAGGTCCCACGTACTTTAAAATGTTTTAATTATTATTATATATAATCCAATTGAAATTTATGTATTGATCGTTCTTTTTAGACTATTGATCCCATGATCATTTTGTAGGAAATGATGTTTTTTATAAACATCTAAGTGATATTACATTGGATCTCTTTGGGCCCACAATATGTACACGGAGGAATGCCCAAAATCAAGATTTAAAAGATGAGCTCATTAACTATTTAGTTGTGCTCTTCGATGATAAAACATTCAACCGAAACAAGGTCCTTAAGAAAGCTGGTACCTATCTAAAGTATGTGAGGGACCAATATAGGTCACATTTAGAGAAGAACAAAAATTACGAGCATCCCCCCATGATTCTAGAGAGGGAGTGGAAGGACCTGGTGTCGGATGGAAAGGAGAAGGCTGAAAAGAAAAAAGGAAAGAATCCACCGGGCCAAGGAAGGTATGTGATACTATCAAAAATGTAATTATATACTGATTACTCTTTCTTTTTACATAATCTAACGTATTTCAAACTTTTCATAGGTTTCCTGACACATCGAAGGCAATAAAGGCAAGACTAGAAAAATACGGGCAGCACAAACTTGGCTCTGGGGGTTATATGTAATTAGCTGCACGAATTGTAAGTATTAATAAATGAAATATTGTATCCAAATAATAAATTGAAAACAATTTTGGTTGTATCACACCATAGAATCAAAATTCATGATCTTATGCAAAAATGTAGGGCTCTAAATTCAACAGAGTTCCCAAAGAAGATGACCTGAAGATTGCCTTCCAGCAAGGCTATGGAGTCGTGGTTGAACGCCTAAAAGTCTTGACTGGGCAAACACAATCTTCCACTGCATCTGACACACAGGTAAATAAACTCAATAAATTTTATTTAAAATTGAATACTTGTGTAATCTATTCAATATTAATTTCCACCATAAAGTAATTACATGCCTATTTGTTTTAAACATTCAAGCAATGATAATACTGCACATGACATTGGAATGCAGCCTAGTGAGGGTGCAACACAACCTACAGATGAAGGTCATGGTGTGCATCCTGGTACTTTAGAGCATGTAGAGCATGATCAACATGTTGAGCATGATCAAGTTAGAGAAGATCAAGAACATGATGTGGCCCCATCAGGTAAAGAGGACCACTCTAAAGTTCTTTTAAACATATTTAATTGCAATTGGTGTATTAATTAATGTAACCTTTTGTGTTTCAATTATAGAGCATGTAGAGTGTGATCAACGTGTTGAGCATGATCGGGCTAGAGAATATTAGGAACATGATGTGGCCCCATTAGGTAAAGAGGACCACTTTCATGTTCTCTTAAACATATTTAATTTCAATTGGTGTATTAATTTAAAATGTAACCTTTCATGTTTCAACTGTAGATCAGGATTTAGAGGGTGTTCAACATGTTGAGCATGAGTCTATAACAAAAGTTTAGGAACATGATGTAGACCCATCAAGTAAAGAGAACCACTCTAATGTTCTTTTAATTAATGAAATACTTGTAACAATAATAATAAAACATATCAGTTTAACATTTCTTTCTTATTGCAGTAGACCCCCCCTTACAGTGGCATCCACGTCATGAGCAAATGACTGGATGTAAATTACAAGCAGAGGGCAGAACAACTAAAGGGGGGACAAATATTGATTTAGAAAATGATACTCCACTTCAAATTTTTGTAGCTTTAAAAAAGAAACAAAAAAAAAAGTGATTGTAATCATATCATGACAACCATATTTTTGGTAATATGTAAAACTGAAAGAATGAATATTATATGTTAATGAATGAATGTGAATATGCTAATTAATGAATGTTATATGTTAATGAATGAATGTTATATGTTATTAATGGATGAATGAATAAATGTTATATGTTATTAATGGGTGAATGAATGAATGTTATATTTTATTAATGGATGAATGAATGATTAATGTTATATGATTGGGTATGGGGAATTGAGAGTGATGTGAGGGGGGGAGGGGCCAAATGAGCTTCCACCATCACATGGTTGGCCTTGTTAAGTAAAGAATATTTAACTATTCTTGAAACAAAGAGAAGCTCAATAAGGTAATTATACACTTTTCAATATAAGAAATGCATCGTTTGAAGCATCAAACCAAATGCAAAGATGAAAGAAAGTGCTAACTTTTCACTATGGTGGTAAATAAATTATTCTGTATACCCTGAATCCATGCTTTGCATCATAATTTGAAGTTGTTTCCATTCCAATGTTCTGAGTTTAGTTTGTTTGTATGGCTTTGTATGAATACCACATTGTGTTGTGTGTGGATTTGGTTTCAAATCTCTATTTCTTTTGTTTTTAGTGGTGGCATAACTCTAAAATTTGACTTTTGTGCATAACAGGTTAGTGGAAAAATTGACAACTCTGAAGGGTTTAGAGGCTCGATTGAGACATAGATACATGGATATTTGGATCTTGTTGTTGATGGGAGGGTTCGACTTAACCATGAAATTTTATACCATCTGCAAGAATGCAAAATTTTATCTACTTACATTCATTCTTTATCATAAATGTTGTAAATGATATTAATGCTTCAAACTTAAGATTCATTTTATTGTTATAATGATCAAAATGTTATACTTTGCTATACATTCAAGCATTCTCTTGCCCTCTACCCTTTGCTCTCTCCCCCCTCCTTTTAAGAATTTTCTTTGTCATAAAAGATTCATATTTTTGTCTCATTTACACAAATTTATCTGAAGTGCTAGGAGTGAATAAAGATATGTAAAAGATGATGGATTATGTCTAAACAACAACTTTCCATCTTATAGCTAATTAAATCCTTAATATTTGAATAGTTTAGAGCTCGAATAATTCTTGTATATGCATGTGTAGCAATAAGGGAGCCTATGTGAAGATTAAAATTTAAAACATCACTTTGGTATTTTTCCTTAGGCAGTGAAATGATATTTTGAGTAATACAAACCTACACACACATTCATTTTTTTCGGCATTGCATTGAAGAATTTTTTTTCTCTTATACCTACCCTCGGCTAGACATGGAGGTATATAATATTAGTTTTTGGGTTTATTCTATAAGTAGTTAATTTCACGGAGGAAGACTAAAATCTTCTTAATGTCTTGTGTCAGGTGTGAAATCATATGAATCACTTGCTGAAGGCACCATTTTGTATTCATCCAAAAACTGGTTTGTTCTTTTTTTTATGTTTCTTGCATGTGTTATTTTTAGGCTCTAGAGATGTAGCTCAACTCATTCCTTTGCAATTTTCATCTATTTTGATGATTATAGTAGATTTTCCTCATAATTTTTCATGTAGATCTATTTGTAACCTTATTTTCTACTAATCAATTTGCAAACCACTCATATATTAAGAACCATTTCACTAACTTGTAGTCATCAATTACTTCAAATGTTGTAGGTTGTGTCTGTGTGCCAATAAATCATGATGATTGCGAGAACTTTAATACTACAAGTGTACCCAATCTTTCTCAAGTAAAAGTCTTACCTTATTTTATAGTACTTTAAATGGTTAATTGAAGGTGCTTCTTTAGATCTGAGATAGTTGAACCCTGGATTAAAATATGGTATTGGATGGGCAGTATAATGATAAAATTGAGGTCCATTGAACACAAATTATGAACATAATTTACTGGACTATGAATAGTGTTACAATTATAATTATTTCTCCTTTACCTACCTCTGCATTAATGAAAAAGATAGCAGATATTGGAAGTTCATTACATGTCTCATGTATGTGTTAGTATTTTAATTTTGTTTAAGTTGTTCAAGAGCTTGATTAGGTCAAGAATATGTTCTACAAGCTCTGTTCTCTTGACACTACTCAACATTTTCCCTACACATTTTCTCTTCAATCCAGATGTTTCTTAACTCCTTCCCTTGTTAGCCCTTGGTTGTTCTCAAGTGTAATGCTTTTTCTATGCATCTTGCAGTCTGTATGTATGATCAGTCATCTCAAGTGTAATGCTTTTTCTATGCATCTATGCATCTTGCAATCTGTATTTATGATTAGTCATCAGTCTCCGCGATCGTACATTTCAACGAATATGTAAAAAAAAAATTCATTGTTTCATCGCAATTTTGACGAAAACCACCGACGAATCATCGAAAAGGTCCAACGAAGTTGCTATAGCTATGATGAAGGCTTCATCATAAATCCTTGCCCATTTTGTCTCAATTTCGATGAAATTTTGGTGTTTTTTTGACGCTACTCCTTGCCCATTTTGTTGAAATGGCGACGAACTTCTGGTGTTGTTTCAACGCTTCTCCTTGCCCATTTCATCGAAATGGCGACAAACTTCTGGTGTTGTTTCGACGCTACTCCTTGCCCATTTCATCAAAATGGTGACAAACTTTTGGTGTTGTTTCAACGCTACTCCTTGCCCATTTCGTTGAAATGGCGACAAACTTCTAGTGTAATTCGTCGGTGGATACACAAATTTTTCATCGATATTCTAATGAACATCCAAGTCATTTTATGATGCCAACGACCAACGAATCTGTGCCGCTATTTTGACATTTAATTCATCATTGGCCTTTCAACGAAAAAATAGCGACAAAATTTTTTTGTCATTCCGTTGCTTTTCTGACAAAGATTTGTCGAACGACCGACAAACGCCCATAAGAAAATGGTGTCAAATTCAGTAGTGCCATTTCATATTGGAACAAATTTTTCTCATTTCAAACTTCCTTTTGCTTTAGTTTTGGAAAATGGGACACTATTTAAGAATAAGGATGTGAAGTTCTTAGATACATTTAACATACAACATCAATTTTCAACACCTTACTACCCCCAATCTAATGGTCAAGTTTAATCAACTAATAGAACCCTCAAGCAAATCCTAAGGAAAATAATAAGAAAACACAATAAAGATTGGCATACATAGCTAACATATGTGTTATGGACCTATTGTACAAACATTAGAGCATCAACTAGGAATACCCCTTATAACCTCATCTACGGAACTGAGGCGATAATGCACTTGGAGTTAGAGATCCCTTCATTAAGAATCGCTCTTCAAGGAGTTATTGATGACAATACTTATAAGGAACAACAGTTGCATCAGCTTGAAATGCTTGACAAACAGTGCATCAACACTCTCGAGCACCTACAGGCTTATTCTAAAAGAATGCAATGTAGTTATAATGATAATGTCATACCTCATTTGTTTCATAAAGGCAATTTGGTGTTATGCAAGAATTGACGTAATGTAAATGCTGACCTGACAGAAAAAGGAAAGTTTAGCCCTAAATTCCCTGACATACAAAATAAATGTCTGCCCTATTATCGATAGCGTATTGTTTGGTTTCATTCTCTATGTTTATGTTGTTGTTGAAGGTAGTTTTCAATGAGCATCTCAACCTTCTTTGGGGGTAGAAGTGCATTCATTGGCTATGCAATCTCTACAAAGCTGATTGGATGTTATCTTTTGTTCTTTGCATGTGTTTATAGTTGCAAAAGCTATGGGTTCTGATAAATTTGTGTACATTTTTTGTAGGGGTTGGAGAAAGAATAGAGGAAAGAGATAGAAAGCAGGTAGACATGTAATTGAGGCAAGTAGCAAGAGGTGTATAGTTTTTATTCTTTCACCCCCATCATCTGCTTGGTCTTAGTTAGTTCTATAATCTCTTCATATTCGTAGTTGCTCCAAAAAGCATGCTTCTCCTTTAGGAGAGACGGTTCAACAAGTGAAATGTTGATATTCTAGTATAGTTGCTAAATAGATGAATCAGCTTTCAAAATACTGTGAAGATGAAGAGATTATAATACTAGCTAATACAATGGGAATATTGATATCACCATTTATCATGGAGTACTAGTGATCCAAAATTAGAGACCAGGCATTAAAAGTTGTTGTTCTTTACGGTAAGTAATTGCAACAATCTACTAATAGCCGATATAGCTACAAGATGCAAAATGGTAGGGTGGAGAGCATGGCACCTTTTCTCTCTGCACACCTCAATACATTGCAACCAAAAGGTCTAGCCTTTGCAGTAAAAGTTTTGTATTGGGATGTGGCTATCAATTTTTAGCTTTCTATTATGACAGCTATAATCAAATAAGATTGTTAATTTGATGTACTTCATTCTATTTTTGCATAATTGACATACTAAACCTCACAGATTTATGCTATTTTTGTAGACCATATTCCAGCCATAATGCTATATTTAATGTACTAATTTCTTCCAAACAACCTTTCAGAATAATGATAGTGGCTGGGAAATCAGTAACAAATGTCAATTACACAATCATATCCTAATTTACTGTATATATTGATTGTAATAATCAATATTCATTTCACCACTTATGAGAGTGGTGGGCATTGTATGCTTTTTCTTGAGGGTTTGGTGAGAGTCCACGAGGCTCCATGACCCAATATGGTAGGGTGGAGAGCAAGCCTTATTGTGTTGAGTTTTATTTTATATTTCTTATTTACAATTTGCTATCTTTTTGACATAGGATTCATTGAAATATCATATTGTTTAGGTTATGCTTACAAAATAGTGAAGTAGTTGATCTTATACACTTCATGTTAGATTCCATTGGGCATTCTTGATTATTATTCTCTTGGCTAAGCTATACCTTTTGATTATTGACAAAGTCCTGTAAAAAAGGCTATGTTCTTTCAATTTTAGTTAGCGTTGTGTTGGGTTGTTGTCAATTCCCTCTTGCTCTCGCTTTATACTTTGCATTTTGTGCTTGAATTTTCAAATTGCCTTGTTGATCAGCTCATTGTTGTTCTTTCTTGGGAGAGATAGTTCAAGAACTTGGGTGTTAATATTCGAGTTTATATGGTAAATAGATGTATGGCTTTTGTGAGCCAAGTTCAACCAACTATGAAGATCAAGTGATTGTAATTGCAGTTATGAATCTACATCCCAGTTCTTGAACTCCCTTTCCCAAGCAAGAACAGCCGATGATGTTCCATCAACCAATATGGTAGGATGGAGAGTAGACCTCCTTTTCTATGTCCAAACCTCAAATCATTCCCTTCACAAGGTATGGCTAGATTATATTTACTTATTATGTTCTATTGCAACTATATTGCATCATCTTTGTCATTAATTGTATAAGGCTTTACATTTTTTTGATTTATTTATTGTGTACTAATGTCGTGTCTTTATCACACTAACACATTTTCCTTTTCCTTGTAGACCATCCTTCAGCAATAATACGGTGTTCCATACGCTAATGTGTTACAAACAACCTTCCCGAATAATATTAGTGACTGTAAAATTCAGTAATAATGTTCAAATAGACAATCATATCCTAGTGTACTCTATATTGATTGTAATATGCAATATTCATTTCACCACTAATTACAGTGGTTGCCAATCTATATTCTTGCTTGGGGGTTTGGTGAGGCTCCATGAGGCTCCATGACCCAATATGGTAGGGTGGAGAGTAGTCCTCATTGTGTTGACTTTTACTTTGTATTTTGTATGTACAGATTGCCATTTTACTAGCATGGGGGTCTGAAAAAAAATTATATGTTTAAGCTTATGGTTACAATGGACTAAAATAGTTGACCTTATACACTTTATGTTAGCTTCCATTGAGCATTGTTGATTAGTCTTCTCGTACTTATACTCTACATCACACAAATTATTAACTTGATTTTAACCAAAAAATTTCTATGGTACTTTGTTGGTGGTTGTGAAAAGATCCTTAGTTTTTATTGTTAACAATTGATGCAGTTGTGAAATCATGAATACAACTAATACTATGCCACAATTATTACTTCGCATCTAAATGCACATTACTAATGTCATTAATTATTTAGACATTCAACCCTATCCATAATAATATTCTATTTTAATTGGCTAATGAAACTTAATGATATTGATATTATTTTTAGATTGATACAATGGCTAGATTATGAGGTGGGCTTATGGAATGATGCAGTTGTCAAATTATGGGGTGTCCTTAGATAATTATGAATTTAATTAGTAGTATGCCAGATTTATTATTTCCCCTCTAAATACACATTAGTAATCTCATCAATTATTTAGACATTCAACCTTATCCATAATAATATTATATTTTTATTGACTAATAAAACTTAATGATATTAATATTACTTTTAGATTGTTTTAAGTATAGTTGATGTAGCATTCTTTGTTAGTTGTTGGCTAAGTTATGCGGTGCAGTTATATAATGATGAATTCATCTAACTTAATGTCAACATTATTATTTTGCAACTAATTGCACATTAGTAATGTCATCAATTTAGACATTGAATCTTATGCATAATAATATTATATTTTGATTAACTAATAAAACTTAATGATATTCGTATTACTTAATGAAATCATTTCAAAAGTAATTATAGTATTTCTCTTTAATAAAGAACTTAACTACATAATATTATTATTTGCGTCGCCAAACCAATTACCAATTAAGATGATGTGATGACCAAATTACTAATTGAACGTTAATACAATTGTTCATCAACCAACCCTCTATATGTGTATATATGCATAATCTACAAAGTTATCTCTTCACCAACTACATTTCAAAAGTACTTATAGTTTTTCTCTTTAATAAACAACTTAACTACATAATATTATTATTTGTGCTGGCAAACCAATTACCAATAAAAATGATCTTATCACCAAATAAATAATTGAACCTTAATACAATTGTTTACCAACCAGCCCTCTATATGTGTATATATGTATAATCTATAAAGACTATACTGTCTACATCTGCATATAGCTACTGTGCCCACTCATGCCATTCACATTCGAATATTTCCCCACATATAGTGTATGTACATCACTCCCCTTTCATTGTCGCACACCACCTATCGGCTCATTGTTGCATGTTACTACACGGAACCGCTAGTTTAAATCATGTGCAATTAATATTCCACACATAATGTGGCTGTGGCATGTTGTCCAATGATCTGAAAAAAAGGGCTGAGTTTGCATGTTAAATTTTAAACGCAGCCTATGAAAATATTAAAAGGAAAAAGCAGTGGTGAAATTGGATGGTCAACAAGTGTCTTGCATACCTCTTAAACAATGTAAACCGTTGATCACAAAATTCAGCTTGGCTCTTTTCAAATAGAGTCTAAATATAGTAAATTTGATTTCTTAAATATAGGAAAAAATAATAATTCAAATTTCTGAAAATAGGCAAAATAATGACGAGGATTAACTGCAGTTATGCTATATGCATGGATGCAGCCATGCAGGCGCATCTACGCGGCTGTATACGGGGCTAGATAGCTGTTTCCACGTATAAACAGCGTGTGTTATAAGTTTTAATAACTGTCATGTTATATGATTGATGTGGCTTTTTGCTTTCACTGACTGATGCATGTAGCTATATATTTTCTTCCCCATTCCCCTGCTTCAATAGTATATTTCATTATCATGCATAATACCGGGGAATCGGGTGCCTTTCTCGATTTATTTGTTGTGATCCATCGAACCAGAGTGCAAAATTCGAAGAAGCAGTTGCTGTAGAGCCAGTTGGTGGACCAGAAACTGGGGATTTGTCTGCTATGGAAGACTTTTCCATCATCCTTATCATACTAATATGTTTGATCTTTATTCTGCTCATGACTATGCTCTTCCTTGTACGCCTTCTACTCTTCCTCGTCCTGCGCAATCTCTACCACTTTCCCAGCTCAGATGATCATCCCTCACTTTTCTGTCGCCTCCTCTCATCCTTCACATCTCTCCCTTTGCCACATCATCCCTCGCTTCTCCTCCGTCTCCTCTCATCCTTTTGTGAAGTCGTTTACCATTTACTTGCTCGCCCTAACGTTTAGATAGACGTAGTATTTTGTAGTCCCAGGACATAAAGTATTCGAACCTATGCATATGGTGCAGTAATAAGTTTGTAATGGCATTTTTTTAATAAATAAAATAACACTTTATAGTTTTTTGATATATTTCCCCTGATTGCCTTCCTAACATTGTAATAGAAAGGATTTTTTAATAAATAAAATAACACTTTATAGTGTTTTGATATATTTCCTCTGGTTGTCTTCTTAACGTTGTAATAGAAAGGAAACTAGTCGGGCCATAAAAGTAACATTACAACTACATTGAATTGCAAACAATTTCTGTTATTTGCTGGAAACTGTGTTGCAATTGATACAAGTTGGGAAAAAATAGTTTTTGCAAATTAATATGTGAGCAGAGTCTAAATATATATGTTTTGGGTGATAGGGAAGAATTGAGGTATCTATTGGGGACACCATGAAAAAACTGTTGTCTCCAATCAGTTTATAATGGCGAAAATAGCACTTTATAGTATTTTGATAAAAAAAATTTGGTTGTCTTCTTCTATTCAAGAATTTAAAGTTTTCAATGTCTGCTTATTTTAAAACGTTTTATATAATTGTGAACTGATGTATGAACCTCACGACCATGCAATTCATTGAACATTCCATGCATGATTGTATTTCAATATAAGGAAAATAAACTACTGTTTATAAGTGTATGTTATTCCCTCCTCCATATAAGGTAAATAAACCACTGTTAGTTTTTTTCTATTTATTAGATGCAGTGGCTACAACCTCTATAAAATATTATCTTTTTTGTACTTCTGGTCAGAATAATATGAATCAATAGGATATTTGTGTGCAACTAATTTGTGTTTAACACTAATAAAATTAATAAATACAACAAAAATATTTTAAAGTTATAAAATTAATAAATATAATAGAAATTAAAGCAAACAGAAATCTAAACAAACAAACTTAAATTAGAATACAATTTTGATAGTTTTTTTAGTTAACATAATCTGATAAACTTAGATGTTCTTAAATATATGTTAAATTAATTGTTCAACTCAAGATTTTTGGTATGTGGGTTATCAAATTAACAATTAAGTTTAAGAATAATTGGTTTTAGAAAAATAAATTTAGAATTTGAATAGGGTGGATTAGGCTGCACTATTTGAACTAGTTTAAAGTGGGAAAATTCTAAGAATGATGATTAGTCTACATTATGGGGATTTTTACTAGCTTTTTGTTAGTGGATTTAGGGATAAGTATTAATTTGCATATCAAATGGATCAAACTAAGTGTCACAACCATATATTACATGCATATACACAAAGTAGCATAGAACATTGGTTTAAAAGTTGAGGAATGCACTCTTATACCTTAAATTTTACCTCCACTTTAGTGTACATGCAAATCTACTTGAACATAAATTCTTAAGTGAATTGAAAGAAATAATCAAATTATAAATACATTTTTATAAATTTTAAATCTAACATGTACCTCTTTGTTCTTGTTATTGAATAGAAGATCTATGAACCTATCACTAAACATGATAATGGAGAAAATGAGTAGAGAGTGCATATCTAAGATATAATTGTGTGTAAAATTGATGTACTAGAAAATGCACAAAGGATTCCCCTATGTTGCTCTAAGAGAGAGAAAGTATGAGTACATAGAATCTACAAAAGAAATGTTACATTTCCTCCCAAGAGGTAAAATCAAGGGAAAGAACCAAAAGAAAATTGTGACATGACACACATAAACACAAATCATGTAAATAATTACTATATAAAACTATACAAAATGTAAGTAATAGAAAAGGGGGTCAACCTTGATAGAGATCAATGGTGTATCATCGAGATAAGTGTGTTTCCTATGATATTTAATATGAAAACATCTTCAATATATATGGTGTCACAATGAATTTATGGTGATTTTGATGATGGATACTCATGAAGTATCTCTTGATGAACAAGAATGTGATGCAAAGGTTGCAATTCAATTGTTATTTTGGAGAAATAGGGTAATATTATATCCCTCACATTAGTGCTTCTATTTTATGAAATTATTTTGAAACTTTCAATAGTTATTTCTTTCTTAGAACTTTGAGCCTTGTAATGAAAATGTATAGTTAGCAATGCATCCTTTGTAATTTGTGTATCATATTGACTTTCTTGAGGGGCAATTATTTTTATTGTTATATTAATCAGATTTCTAGTTTCAATCATCATATCACCATATTTTATGCTATTGATGCTCTTTTGTGCATATATAGGGGTCCATGATACTCATGTTTTATTCCTTTATCATTAACATGTATTTTTAGTATGCTAAATGTGGTCTAGGAATAGTCAAGAAAAGTGATATAACATTTGGCCATAACTAGATTTTGGAGGATATACTCTTCACATGGAGAATTTAAGCATTTTTTTATGATATTTCATCATCATCTTTGGATCATGTGAAAAAATTAAAAACCTTCAGTCTTCTTACATATTCTTATCTAGAATGGGAAGTAATCTTGCTCAAATTTTTGGTGTTGTTTCTTCCCAAGGGGAGAAATATTGTTCAAAATTCATGGATTAGCTTTAGCATCCAATATCGAGCATCTACTATTACTACAAGAATCATCTTGAGCTGAGATTGAATGGTTTCTCTTCTCATCTCAATTTTAGGAGGGATTATTTCTTTGCATGAAGTTATTTACTTCTCACATTTTAGGGGGTCACATAAACCTTCTCTCTTTTCCCTCCTATAGGGAGTAACATTAATTATATTTATGTGTTAGAATTAGTCCTTGGGGGTCATGATGAGTCCTCCTACTATCTATATCTTCTTCAATTTAGCATTCACATTGTATCATTTCTCTTTTGGAGAGTGGTTTTATTCCCACTAATTCTTCTCATTTACTGCTTTTTTTAAAAAGCTACATATGATTACCTAACATGGCCTAGTAGCCAAGACTCATCCTCATCTTATATACAGTACTCCCTAGTTTGCACTTAAGGGGGAGTGTCGGTTTAAATAGTGGCATTATCTATTTAGTTAGCTTTTAGCCTACCTAGGAGATTTCTATTCACACTAGTTAAGTCTATACTCAAGTACTTTTACTTTTTTTCTCACTTCATGGTTGAGACACATGTACATTCACTTATTGAGACACCTATTGCATGCATACTTTCCACTTTCTCACACACTTTTTAATTGAGCTCACAAGTGTTCCACCTTTGGAGAGGTAGTTAGATACTAAGTCTTAACTTTCTACCTCCTTTACCTTGCCTATATAAGAAATTCTTTTGGGTATATTTTATACATAATTATTGTAGCTGAATTTGAAGACTCTTATTGCAATTATGTCATATTGACATTTGTGTCTCTCAAAATCTATGAATTTATTTTATGCATTTACAATTTGTATCTTAGAATATCCCTTAAAATTTATTGGTTAATTCATTTGTTTTCATATTTCTAACACAAATCATATTATTATCAATAAGATCTTGGAGCTTATGTTTTAGTGCTACATGTATCTACTTCTAGTATGTTTTATAATTTGATAGTAGTCATTAATTAGCATTTAAATATAGGGGAAGTTCTTCGAGATCAATTGATTTCATGAGAGGTAAAGTAACAATCTAATTTTATAAAAGTAATTTTAATGCCACATGTGGGTGGTGCTCTAATCAACTAAAATTTTGTTGGCCTTTTATTTTTACATTGATAATAAATTTACCTTAGATTTATATCAAAATATATCCTTAGTGCCTCTATATTTTAGATTTTATTTCAAACTAAACTTATGGGAATAAGGATGGGTATTAAAGATTTCATAGTGTAGTCCAGGTTTATATTTAATAATTTAGACTCATAACCATGTACATGCATTGGCATGCAAATCTAAAAATGAATTGTAAATATTAAAAAATATTTTTTCCTTAATGATGGGAAGGAGATTTAAAAAAACCCATGAAGTAACTAATTTTATAATGCTTTCAAAAACTCATATTAGCTCACCATGATTTACAACTAAGTGTTTAATTTTTTGAAATGTTTAAGCAATTAAAAGAAATGGTAGAAAAATAATCATTTAGATGTATATCGCTCTCTTTCCATTAAAACATCACCTCAAAAACATAGACAACATTATAAGTTAATGAAAATTCAATGCAGAACAATCTAGACTACACAATTCAAATATCTTTGCATACTTCAATTGTCATTTCAAAGTAATAAAATCATAGATAGGAAGCTCAAATTGCCTTTTATGTGATGTTCTATTATGTAAGGATCTGTATTATTGTCTTAAGTTTGGCTTGGTAATTTATTCTAGGGATTTTATTTGTTTTGTCTACTTGTCTTATGGACTATTGGTTTTCCTTTGGTCTTTTGTAAGGTTATGAGGCCTTCCCAACTTAACTAATTAATTTATCTTACCATTCTAGACTAGATATTATTTATGCAATAAATATAACATTTAGATTTAAATATATAATACTATATGATTAGTAGAAAAAGATAAATACACATTAAAACTATATTAAATTTATAATTAATTATGGTGTTTATTATTCCTACATCAAGAATAAAATATTTAATTACTACATTATTTACTATGCTAGTGATTCCATTTATATGGAATCTACCTCAAGCTATGCCCTAAAAATAATGGTGCAAGTTTTATCCCATGGATTGATTAATACTTAAACAATCTACCTTATATGGCTCTTTAATCAATAGATTAAATAAAAAAGTATCTCCTAAATAATCAATGTAGCTTAGAAGATTAATGGAAAAGTTTCATCCGGGTACTACTAAAAGTACAACTTAATTATATGATAATTAGAGCTATTTCTTACCAAAGATTCTTATTTTCATCAAAAATAAAAAACCACTTTGAAGATCATGGGCACTTCAATCAAGGGAAATCTTTTCATCAAAAGAACTATCTATATTTATATTCATTTAATTATCAGGTTGAAGTTATACTATGTGAAAAGATCAAAATTGTGTGCTCTCTTTCACTTCTAGGGTTTTGGACCTAAAAGGAGAAGCAATTTCCTTACTCAAATTGGAAGATGGAATCACTTAGGAAAAAAGTCTTTAGGATAAATGTAGAGTGATAATGGAAGATGGAATCACTTAGGAAACAAGTCTTTAGGCTTGGCTTGATGGCTAGTTGCATCTCCCCAACCTAGAATCCATCATGATTCACCATAGGCATCCATGATCAACCCTTGAAAATAATAGATCTTGATTGAAAGTGAGCTTGAAGACCTACAAAGATTCTTTAATGTCACTCCAATGCTTCAACTTTGCTTGCTCATGGAATTAGAATACTCTTGTGAAAGATTCTTGGTACTTGGCTCTTGAAAATGCTTGCTCAAAGTGCTTAGAATATGCTTGGATTGTGAAAAATGACTTAGAATCTTACTTTTATAGCTATTGACACCTAATTGACCATTATTTAGATCTCAAAGGTTGACATCCACCAAAAACTTGAATTAAATTGATGAATCCTTGCTTAAACTATGAGAAATTTCTATTATCCATTTGTTAAAAAAACTTCTTAAATAAGAGAAAAGGCCACGTGGTTGAGTAGGACCATAAGTTTCAAGATGAGATATTTTGATAGTAGTACACTTTTTTAAGTAAAACATGATCTAATAACTTATTCTAAAAGGTTTATGTTTGTACTACAACAAGTACGGAATACTATTATACAATATTTTATCAAAAGATATATATGATTGGATAATGTTATTGAAAAGTTTAGGATCACTTTAATTTATATATTGTACTATTTTTAAATATGTACAAACATAAATTATTTCAAAATAAATATTTCCCTCCAATAGAATATGTTAAATAAAAAGTGTTATTTTATCATAAACTAATTTTATTAGTTTTTTTTTAACTATACTTTTCTAAAAAGAAGTAACCTAATAAATTTATAATAAGTACTAATACCATGTTAAAATGGTTAAAAATAATAATAATAACAAGTGCCACGTAGTGGCTAGTACTTTCCTTAATAGTATTTTAAATTTAATAAAACAAATGTAAGTTTTGTTAACAGAAATAAAATTAAATGTGAATTTTGTTAATTATAGTATTAACATAATATTTAAAAATGTCACATTAATGTTAATTTTTATTAAAATTATATAAATAATTAATCATTATAATGTAAATTGTATCATAATGCATGCCTATGTTCTAACTTATGGAATAAAAGATAGTTACATGAATTTATATTAAAATAAATAAATCAAATGATAGTATAATATAATTAAGGGCGGGGGGCCTAGCTCGGTTGGCTAAGTAATTCTCGGCTCACTGGTCACGAAGTTCTAGTCTCCCCCCTGGAACGGAGGGGTGGTTACCAACTACCATGCTAAAAGTTTACTGTGCACCGCATTTATAGGGTGTACCCAATTCCTGCAGTCTAAAAATAATAATAATAATAATAATATAATTAAAAGAAAAAAATATATATATTATATAAATATAAAATTTATCTAATAATTATTAATTATATAATATAATTTTAAAAAATATTTTTTATTATTATTTTATATTAAATAACATATAAATAAAATGAATGATTATATAGTATATGTATATTTTTAAATATAATAAATTAATCTATTAAATCTATTTGTATATTATTTATTAAATTTATGTTTTAATCAATAAATACGATGTACATTTTAAATCTTTATAAAAAAAGTTCTTAAACAAAATTATTCCATTAATGTGTTTAAAGCACAATAAATTTAAAATTATTTACATTTTATAAGGAAATACAAGGGCCTTAAATTTCATTTAAGAGTAACATGTATTTCTAAAAAATAGAGAAAAAATTAATAACACATGTAATCATACCTTTAAATTAAATATAACTTTTACAGATCTAATTAATAAAATAATTGATTTCACTATTATAAAGTGTTAAAAAAAATTGCAAATAATTTTATATTTTTTAAATGTCCTATATAAAGATTTGTGTTGCGGATGTAATTAGCCAATAGGCTATTTGTGTCAAATTTTCTTGGAATTTTCGTCAGCCTCGCCATTTTTTAGGCTTTCAGCAACCGAGGACAAGGTGGCAGGTGGGTTATAACTTCGGTTAGAATTTTCGTTAACCTCCCAGATTTTTGGCCTTCCGATAACCACAAAAAAGGTGGCAGAGGCGATTGTTGGTTGCTTTGGGAATAAGGTGGTGTTTGTTGGGCTGCATGGATAGAGAAGATTGTGGAAATTAAAAGTTGGTTCATGTCAACATTAATTTTTGTATGCTTTGCATGTACTAGGGATTGTCATAATAACAGCTGTCCTTTAACGCCTCAGGGAGCAAAATGAATGTTTGGGAAATTTTCAATGAGGCATTGTTTGGTGTTGTTCTATTGCTATACCTGATATGAGAGCCATGAGTGATGAGGGTAAGCTTCTATGAGGGTGCAAGTTGGATTAAGCTTTGTGTAGCTTCTACGAAGGTGAGTGGAGGTTATTTTGTGTTTTTTGCAAGGGCGGATGGTTGGAAATGCAAAACAAAAGTGTCACCTGTGATAATATTTTGCCTGTTTTTGTGCAGGGAAGTTGGTGAGAAGATGTGTGTTTGAAGCAAGTGCAAAGAGGTGCATGTGGAGGAAACCCTTGGCGATATTGTTTGATTTGTGGTTGGTGGTTATATTGCTTGATTTTCCATAAGGTATTGTTGATTTTTTCAAATACCTTGTCTAATTTATGGTTTGTGTTTTGTGTGCATGGTTTTGCATGCATTTGATATTGTGATTTTTTGTGGGTTTGTGTTTATGGTTTCCATTATTAACGTATGTTTGGAGGCTTGGAGAAACAAGACAGCCTAGAGAAATTTGGCAGAAAGAGGTTTGTTTGAAACAACCGGCAAGAGGTGCATATGCAAAAAAATGTTTTCCATATTGTTTCATTGGATTTTCCATAAGGTGTTGTTGATTATTGCTAAATATTGTTTGTGAAAATGAGTATTGTTCGGTTTAAGATTCGTGTTTTGTGTTTATGGTTTTGCATGGGTTCTTATCTATCATTTTTTGTGTTTTGTGGGTTTCTTCATTTGGTTTGGTCTTTAAACCAATATTATTTGTTTTATGGCTTCCAGTTTGTGGTTATGGTTGCAATGGAATAAAATAGTCAATCCTATCCACTTTTTGTTAGCTTCCATTGTGCATTGTCGATTATAGTTGTGTTGCTTAAGCTATATTGTTTCATTTTGGAGAAGGCACTTTTGAAAAGTCTGTATTTTTATAATTTTCAAGGAGATTGTGTTGAGAAAGGAGTGTTTTTTGTATGGGTTTGTTACTGTCAACTTTCATAAGGTTTGTGTTTAATGTTTGTGTTTTGTGGCTATGTTTGCAATAGAATTAAATTGTAGAGGATATGGAGTTTTTATCAATTGTTATTGTATAGCTCAGCCTATATTGTGGCTTTCTGCATGTGGGTGGTTATAGAAAGTAATGTTGTTTGATTTATGGCTTTTATTTTCTGCTTATGGTTGAAACAAAATAAAATAATTAATGTTGTTGATTCTATGTTTGGTTACATTGGGTATTATTGATTATTGTTGTCTTCCTTAGGCTATATTGGGTATATTTTAATATAAATATATATATGTAACATTAAAATTGTTAAGGTTATGGAGTTTTGGTTGATTCTTATTGTATAGCTTGGGCTATATTGTTCCTTTCTAAATGTGGGTGGTTGTTGAAATTAGTGTTGTTTGATTTATGGCTTTTGTATTCTGGTTATGGTTGGAACAATATAGCCTAACACAGACAACAATAGTGAACCATCCCTTATGCAAAACAACATGGAGTACATAACATTAACTATTTTACTGCATTCCAACCATTGCCACAAAACAAAATATATGAAGGAAACAATATTGTTATCCACACTCACCCAGATGGAAAAACACACAAAACACTAAAAATCACAGTGACAAATCCATACAAAAACATGTGCACAAAAGTCAAACCATAAATCAAACAATATCATTACAAACAAAGTATATACTCTTTTTCCAACACAAACCTATCAAAAATGCAACAATATACCATAGAACAACACAACCTGTATAACATTAACTATTTCATTGGGTTGAAACCATCACACACAAAAACACAGCTTTCAATAGTGGCTCACATACAAAACCCACAAAACACAGAAATCTCCCAGTAATAGACCAACTCCCTTCACCACAAAAATGTGAACCCTAAATGAATCAATATTGGTTTCAATGGTAACCTAGATGGGGAAATTCACCAAAAACATAGTAGATTAACTATTTTCCATCCATTCACACAAAATGGAAGCCATAAATGAAAAAATATTGCCAACACTCACCCACATGTGAAAACCCACAAAACACAAGAATTGCCTTGATGATGTTGAAAGAAACCCTAGGCGAAATTCTATTATTCACCCTGGTCTCATCAGGCTCATTTACGAGCATTATCAAAATTTACCTGCTTTGCCTAAAACTGTTGATGTTGGGGATTTGGATGATGAGGATACGGAGAGTAGCAGGGAGAACGATCCCCTGGCCCCTCTTGCTTTTGCCCCTGTTGGGTCTAAAACCACTGTTTCCCAATCCTTTTCTTATCAGAATGTCCTTTTGGGTTCTGCTCCACCTTCTTGTCCTTATCCATAGCCCTCGCCTGATTTCCCTATCCTGGGTTTTGCTTCATCATCTTGTCTTAATCCTCAGTCGTCTCCTAGTTTCCCTACCCCGGATTTGGTTTCTGGTTTTAAACGCACCTCGATTATGAAATTGGTCTCATATTCTGGGAATTCTATGGAAATTCATTCTGATAAACCTATGGTCAGTAAAGAGTCGGCCCCTAATGCCCCTGCATCTGGAAGATTTGTGAATGCCCCTAAAAACTCCCCTAATCAGGGCGAAATTAATTTTTCCCTAAATAACCTCAGGCCTGAGGACATTATGAGGGTGGCGGAAAAAAGTATAGATGGCCTTTTCACTATTCTTAAGTGGACCCAGAAGGACGTTTCTGAATTGATTGGTCGTAATAGAGATCTTAGCAATAGAGTCATAGAACTGGAGCAGAAGATAAGCTGGAGTTGTAATGAGAATGAGGGACAAGACACCCCCTTACCGGGGAAAAGACAACAGGTGCAGGAGGAAAGATTGACTAGGTTGGAGTGCAATATGACCAAGATTGGCCAAAATATCAGGGCCACTTTGGAGAATAATCATAAAATTTCCAGGCACAACGCTATTATCATCAATGCTATGGTGGAAAAGTTAGAAAAAAATCAAAAGGGCTCGCTGGTTGTGGACTTGGATGCAGACAGAGGTTGTAGCAGATATGTTGTTGAAGGGATTTCGACTTGAACCTGGGCTAATACTAAGAGGAAGGCCCTTGCTTCTCCACACATGGTTCAAATCCTCAAGCAGGGGCTACAGGATATGAGTGAAGCTGAAAAGGAAGCCGAGGAGTTGATGAACACCTTGGAGTAGTGCTGCTGTGGTCATTTTTGGCTTTTTGGCGGTCCTTTTTTTGGACCCTGTTGTCTCTTTTTGCTGTCGTTTCCTTTTTGGGACAGCTGCCTGTTTGAACGGACTTTTTATGCTCTATCTTTGTTTGTTTTAACTTTGTGGTTTCAGGTCCCTGTAAAACCTATTTTTTCCTTTTCAAAAACTATTTTCCAACCATTCACACAGAACCAAAGCCATAAATGGTTGAAAGTAATGTTGTTTGATTTATGGGTTTCATATTCTGGTTATGGTTGGAACAAAATAAAATAATAAATACTATTGATTCTATGTTTAAGGTTATGGAGTTTTGGTCAATTCTTATTGTATATCCCGGGCTATATTGTTGCTTTCTGGATCTGGGTGGTTGTTGAAACCAATGTTGTTTGATTTATGGCTTTCATTTTCTAGTTATGGTTGGAATAGAATAAAATAATTAATGTTGTTGATTCTATGTTTGGTTACATTAGGTTGGTTGGTTTAAGGCTCGTGGTTTGTGGTTATGGTTACAATGGAATAAAATAGTCAATCCTATCCGCTTTGTGTTAGCTTCCATTGGGAATTGTCAATTATAGTTGTGTTGCTTAAGCTATATTGTTTCATTTTGGAGAAGGTGTTGTTGAAAAGGCTGTATTTTTTCAATTTTTGAGGAGATTGTGTTGAGAAAGGAGTGTCTTTTGTATGGTTTTGTTACAGTTATTTTTCATAGGGTTTGTGTTTAATGTTTGCATTTTGTGGCTATGTTTGCAACGGAATAAAATTGTAGAGGATATGGAGTTTTTGTCGATTATTATTGTATAGCTCGGCCTATATTTTTGCTTTCTATATGTGGGTGGCTATAGAGAGTAATGTTGTTTGATTTATGGCTTTCATTTTCTAGTTATGGTTGGAATAGAATAAAATAATTAATGTTGTTGATATTCTATCTTTGGTTACATTAGGTATTATTGATTATTGTTCTATGCTTTAGGCTATATTGGGTATATTTTCATATCAATATATATATGTAACATTAAAAATGTTTAGGTTATTGAGTTTTGGTCGATTTTTATTGTATAGCTCGAGCTATATTGTGGATGTCGATGGTTGTTGAAAGTAATGTTGTTTGATTTATGGCTTTCGTATTCTAGTTATGGTTGGAACATAATAAAATAATTAATGTTGTTGATTCTATGTTTGGTTACATTAGGTATTATTCATTATTGTTCTCTGCCTTTGGCTATATTGTGTATATTTTAATATGAATATATATAGGTAAGATTAAAATTGTTAAAGTTATGGAGTTTTGGTTGATTCTTATTGTATACCCTGCGCTATATTATTGCTTTCTGGATCTAGGTGGTTGTTGAAACCAATGTTGTTTGATTTATGTCTTTCTTTTTTTTTGTTATGGTTGGAACAAAATAAAATAAATAATTTTGTTGATTCTATGTTTGGTTACATTAGGTATTGTTGATTATTGTTCTCTGCCTTAGGCTATGTTGGGTATATTTTAATATGTATGTATATGTGTATATATATATGTATATATGTGTAGATATATATATATATATATATATATATATATATATATATATATATATATATATATATATATATATATATATATATATATATAAATTTTTTGTGGGTCTCTCTTTATGGCTTGCATTTAGTGGATATGTTGGCAATGGGGAAAAATCCTTGACTAGAATAAAATTTATGGCTTTTGTTTTGTGGTTATGGTTGGAACATAATAAAATAATTAATGTTGTTGATTCTATGGTTGGTTACATTAGGTACTATTGATTATTGTTCTGCGCCTTAGGCTATGTTGGGTATATTTTAATATGCATATGTATGTGTGTATATATATACGTATATATGTGTAGATATATACATATATTTATATATATATATATATATATATATTAATTTCATGTGGGTCTCTCTTTATGTCTTGCATTTAGTGGATATGTTGGCAACGGAGAAAAATCCTTGACCTTATGTAGTTTTTTCCAATTGTAACTATCTTGATTTTCCATAAGGTACTGTTGATTATTTCAAATATGTTGTTTGATTTATGGATTGTGTTTCCTGTGTATGGTTTTGCATGGATTTGGTAATGTGATGTTTTTGATTTATGGCTTCCGGTTTGTGGTTATGGTTGCAATGGAATAAAATAGTCAATAGACCCTCAGAATGACACTGAACAATATGTTTTTGATAATTACATCAACATTCATTCCACAAACGTGCGTATGTATACATAGGCTGACTAAAATGAGGAAGAACAAGACAAGGGATGATGTGGAAAATGGAAGCCATAAATCGAACAATATAGCATAAGACAGAGGACAACAGTGAACAATGCCTCATGCAAAGCAACATGAACTACATAACATTAACTATTTTATTGCATTAAAAACACAAGATAACACCCAAGCACCTTCACATAGATTCCACAGCCGATGAATGCACTTGCACCTTTATAGAAGCTTGTCATCCTCACTCATAACTACATTTAACAACATAAACCCAGAGAATTCCATCCAACAATATGTTCTCGATAACTACATAGACATTATTTTTACAAACATATGTATGTATACATAGCCTAACTAGGATGAGGAACAACAATGCAAGGGCCGGTGTCATAAATGGAAACCATAAATGAAACAAAATAGTGTAAAGAAGATGAGAACAGTGAACAATGCCTGACGCAAAGCAACATGAACTACATAACATTAACTATTTTATTGCATTGCAACCATCCCCACAAAAGAAAAGATGTAAATGGAACAATATTGTTATCAACAATCACCTAGATGGCCAGAAGTGCAAAACACTAAAAATCATTTTGAGAAATCCATACAAAAAAATCTATGCACAAGCCAAACCATAAATCAAACAATATTGTTGCAAAGAAACAATATGTATACATATATGTTTATATATATATATATATATCCGTATATATTTGTGTATATATATGTATGTATATGTATATTTATGTGTATATAAGCATATATATATGTATTAATATGTATATATATGTATATATATTCATATATACATGTATATATATATGTATATATATACATGTATATATATGTATATATATACATATATATATATACATATGTATACATATATATATGTATATATATATATATATGTAAATATATATATATATATATATGTAAATATATATATATATATATGTAAATATATATATATATGTAAATATATATATATATGTAAATATATGCATATATATGTACATATATATATACATATATATGCATATATATGTATATGTATATAAATGCATATATATGTATATGTATATGTGCATATAACGTCCCAAACATTGACTATTTTGTTTTGTTGCAAACATAGACGGTAAATGAAAGCCACAAATTTGGGTTGTTTTTTTTTGGGTTAGTTTTTGCCTATGCAGTTTTTTTGTGCTTTGATATATATTTATATGTATGTACATGTATATATATATGTGTGTGTGTGTGTGTCTATATATATATGCGTATATATGTGTGTATATATATATGTACTTGTAGACACTAATTTTCACAAACCTCAAACAATGAACCACGTTAGTATTGTTAGTCCGTTTAAAGCAAGTAACACTAGTATCTCTATGAAATATTTAGCCATGCTAAAATAATGCAAACTAAATAGAACAAAAACAATTAAAAGTAAGCATATAAGAACATGACCAAACCCTATCCCATAGTGGATCGGTGCTATTGTGAAAAATAGCCCTTTCCCAACCCTTGATAATGCAACTGATGATAATGGACAAAATCAGTTCTCAATCGAGAGAATGACTTTGCATGAAGACTTGTGGATCAAGATGTGGAGCTGAAATGCTAAGATTGTGGAGGATTTGATCAAGAATGAAGCCTTTTATTTATAGATTATCAAGTTGAAAGAATGCTTATGAGAGAGAAATGTGGGATAAAGATTAGGCCAATGAGATGAGGCCACTTGTCATCATGTGATAAGATGAGGAATGTGCAAGATTTGGGAAATGTGCCCCAAGAGGGGGAAAATCAAATTTGAATTTGTGAAATAAATGTCGAGTTTGACTTGTGTAAGGGAATGTAAGAGCCATGTAAGAGCTCATAAATGACTTGTTGGATGTACATTTCCACTTGTTTTTGAATTCAAACTTGAGGGAATATTCCTCAAAGATGCCATGTTGATGGAAAATGTTGGATTTAATAAATCAATAAATTGATTAATTTGTGCAAGTGGCAAAATCTAGAGAATGTGATGGGTAGTTAGGTTAGGCTAATTAGGATTAGATTAGATTAATGATGATTAGGATGATTTTGACCTTTTTGAATTGAATATTTGATTTATTTAAATCAGAAAAGGATGGAATATGCATTTGGAGATTTAATTAAATAAATTTTGGTTTATTTAATAAAAGGTATGATGTTTGATTTATTTAATTTAAATGAATAACCTTAGGAATGAAATTAATGAGTTTAATTTACCTGATGCATGGATGAAGGTGAACTTGATTAATTTCATGAGTGGATGAATGTGAAACTTGGTTTACTTGATAAGTGGGCCTAATTGAATGCATAACGTTAATTTTGTATGTCTACATTTTGCCCCTCTTTGAAGCAATGTACTTGTTATGTTGGTTCAAAGAATAAACTTGTCGTGATCAAAATTCAATTTTTTTTTATTTTTCAGATGCCCCAGTAGAAAAAAGTACATTGGTACATTTCCCCCTCGAGAGATCGAGTGAAAAGATTTGATTTGAGGGTCGATATCGCGATAAAGAGGTTCAAGATGGATGGTTATGGATGATGATGCAAATGAGATGGTTTTTTTTTAAGATTCTTAGAATAACAAATCTATATTATCCTACACAACTTAAATGATGATATGATGTGATGATGGATGAGATGGATGATGTGATATGCCATGATTATGCAATGGATGTTTTTGTGAGATGTTTAGACTAATAGATCTATATTATGATGATGATTATGCATGTGAGATGATATGCATAATCGATGGTTTGTGGATGATGAATGCATGATGGATGCATTGGCTATATTATGTTAGTGTGGAAATGAGATGATGACAAGAGGATCCAACAAGTCCATGATCCGACGAGACTTATTAGAGATAATGATGATGATAAATGAATGATGATGGATGATTTGCTTATCAAGGATTGGGATTTTAAAAGGGCTACTTACCTTATGTTTGATAACACATATAGATATGATGCATCAAGGTATAAAGAACCAAGATGGCATTGTACCTAGTGTGATGGAATTTGACTCAAAAACAAATAGGAGTATTCTTATTCACACTTGACATACGAAAACCGCTAGAGCTACCTAACAAAGAAAGTATATTCGCCAAATTATTTTACAAGAATGTTCAACAAGCACAACAGACAAAAGGATAATGATCATTGCCCCATTCCTATCTCTAAATCCTTCATTCGATATCATCGAGGTCCTTTGAATGAGCGAATAAGATAAATCAAAGAAAATATCAAGTACACAAACAAGTCAATGTTCTTCATACCTCTAGCCAAAGGGATTTGTTTTGATAGGATAAGAATCCAAGGTGATATCCAAAATGATGCCCATTGTCGGAACGATATATCCTAGGACATGCATTGTATAGGCTGATGATGGGTTGATAAGTTGATTGGTAGGCTATTGATATAAGGTTGACTGACATGTTTGAAAATGATCAAGAGTTTGATTTTGCATTTAAAGGTTTGTTGTTTTTATTTTGATTTTACGATTGAAGCTTACTTTTGCTGATTGTTGTGGTTGTTTCTATTTGTTTTGCCAAAGGATGAAGGTGACGATTAGTTTATTATGGATGATTGATTATTGTAGGTGCAAGTGAGATGAGACGAATGGATTTTTTCAAATATTTGGATGTTTTTGATGTTTTGCAATGTTCTAAGGCTGTTTTTGGTATTTTACGATATTTTACAAATGTTTTATTTTTTATTTTTCGAATGTTTTTGGATTTTGTGTTTTTTGAATATTTTTGGATTTTGATGTTTTTCAAATGTTTTTGGATTTTGTTGTTTCTGGGGCTGATCAAAGATGAGCCTTGCCTACGTTTAAGCTCAGAAACGACGTAGTTTGGATTTCCATGTTTTTGATATTTTCTGACTTTTTATGAATGTTTTTAGCTTTTTGATATGTTTTGAATGTTTTTGGATTTTTTGATTTTCTAATGTTTTTGGATTTTTGCATGATTTTGACGATTTTGATATGGATGTGTGTGATGATATTAGTTCTTTGTTTGGGATTTTGTTCAAAACTAAGCTAAGGTTGATTGATCTGATTGATGGATTGATGATGATGATAACATTGTTGAGGATACACAACAATTCAAGGATTTGATTGATCAGGATTGATCACGATAACATTGTTGAGGATGCACAACAATGCAAGGATTAATTGATCAGGATTGATGATGATAACATTGTTGAGGATGCACAACAATGCAAGGATAGTGTTAAGCAACACAAGGATATCCTGAGATGATGAATTTTTTATTGTATTTGATTGATCATGATTGATAAAGCTTGATTTGGAACAAAAGTTGTTCGAATGATTTTATGTGACGTTTGAAGGGTGCATTTGATGCAACTAATATTGATTGTTTGGTTTGATGAAAGATGAAAGATGAAGACTAATAAGGAATGTCTTCTCGTCAAAATGTGACATGGGCTAGTGATTTGGATTTTTTATCACAAGTTTGTCAATGTTTGCCAATGTTTGGATCGCCACATAAGTTGGAGGATATAGATCAAGATTTATTCTCGAAGCAAGTTGTATATATATCTACCCCCAATGTCTAGCAATGTATGGAATGTCATGGATGGATGCTTGGATAGGTGATGGATATGGTAAGCATGCAAAGGATGTAGGGATTATCTTGTGATGAGATAAGGTATTCAGATAAAGAACATGCTCATTTGGATAATGCTCCATGGCTTAGATAATGCTACATAGGATAGGATCAATGAAAACAACCCATGACAAGATGTTTACCATAAGAAAGCATAAAGTGCTCCCTAAAATTTCATCAAGATCAAGATAACTTGGATGATGGATGCAGATGGATGAAAATGGATTGGATCAATGGTTTATGGATGAATGGATTTATTATGGATCAGATTGATGGAATGCTCGATTTATTACGGATGGGATGAGATGCTTTCACCTGGACTGGCACACGTAGATGCTCAATTCCACACATGACACTTGTTTGCTAGGTTTTCGTCATGGTCTTTCCCAAAGCGCCACCCATGTGGTTTTCACTAGAGGACAATTTTTTCTCTTTACTGTTTTCAATCCTTTTTCTGATTTTTTTGGATTTTCATATTTTTTGATTTTTTTGGTTTTTCTAAAAGATTTTAAACTCATGCTGAATCATAAGGTGTTGCTGATGTAGATGCCCCTGTCATGATGTGCCATTGATAGCCTTCTTGAAGAATTTTATTTGCTAAGATATGTGTACTTGAATGCAACTTTTGAGATTTCTGATCTACTTTGTTGATACTAGGGTTAACTTTGTCTCTATGTGCACATCGTGATAGAGTTCCTTCCAAATCCTTATGATGAAGGGTCACTACCAATACATGGTCAATGTGAGAATTGGATATCATGTGTGGAGGCATGGATGGAGTGTGTTTAGGGATAAGAGATGGATTGGTTGACAGTTTGGAACCTTTGACTCTCCAAACTTGGGAAGATGAGAAATGATGGGTGGATACAAAAATTTTCATGGAATTAGGACTAACTACTTGATATACCTTGTACATTGCTTGAAAAGACTGCTTTTTCTTTTGTGGACATCCTTGATGGATACTTTTCCCTTTGTTATTTTGCCCCATAGTTTCTTTGACTAATAGAGTTTGATAGGGATAATCTTTCTTTGTATTCTTTGGTATCCATTTGTATTTGATTTGTCCATTATGCTTCTCAACTTCTTTTTCTTTGATAACATTCTTTGTGCTTTAATTCAAATCTTTATTTTGGCGTTGGTCCCAATTCGTGGATGGGGTGATGGGTGGATGAAGATTTATGACATGGCTAGTTGTGGTATTGGCATCAGTTTCATCATAAGGATTCTTCATGCTCCCTATGTTGACATTTTCTTGAGATGAAGTTTCCCCCAGTATTGTGGAAGTTGTACCTTCATGCTTTGATTCTACTTGTTCTAAGATGTCTTGTTCAGTAAAAATTCTCTGACCAATGACCACTATAGATGACATTGTTTCAATTTGTCACTCTGCTAACTCTGGATTATATTGTTCTATCTGACTTGTTTCCTTGAGTGGATAATGTTGGATACCTTTATTCATGATGTCCTTAGTCTGAATATGGGACATATTTGATCCTAATGTTGACAACTCAATTTGATTGTAGGAATTGATAACCTGCTCTTTTTGTGTAATAATGTCTAGAGTAAAAGAATCTTGTTATGAATGAAGATCATCTACATGTCCATCCGTAGAAAGCATCTCATGGGTAGATGGAGGAGTATGTGCTACATGGATATTATCATCTTGCATAGATAGAAGAGTGTCCATTAGATCATTAAAGTATCTTGTAGATAGGAATTCTTGATCTTGAATGATTTCGGGGTTGCTTTCAACATGCTTTCGATCAAGTTCTTGACATGGATCAGTTTCAAAGGATGGATTACTTACAAAGGGTTCTTGGATGTCGTCATTAGACATGGTAAGTGGTTCAATATCTTCAAGTGTCGAGTTCAAGGTTCCTTTAGTATCTGTAACCATGAGATCGAAGGATGTCAATATGCCTTGGAAAGGACCATTGCTAGACCTTGGTGAACGATGTTGTTTGTGCTTTAGAATTAATTCTTCAGATATGTCCTCTAACTCAATAGGTGATGTATAGACATTTTCATCATGATCATTGGTCGATGGATCATGCATTATGTCAATAGGATCAAATAATCCTAACACTCCTTGAAATAGATCACTAAAAAGTGGCTCTTGATGTATGATGAGTTGATTATCGGATGGAGTGGAAACATCTTCAAGGTGCCCATTAATGGAGATATCTTGAGCATTGTTTTCAACAGTTGTGGTGGAGAATTTTCCAATGTTTTCAACCATAGGGTCAAATGATGTTGACATTTCTTGAATTGGATCATTGTTGGGTATTGTTGGTGGATTTTGATCATGATTGAAAAGTAGCTTGAACAATGTGGGTAGCTTGAGTGGTGTGGGTATTGATTGAAAAGTAGCTTGAGAGGCTTGGGCAGCTTGGGTAGCTTGAACAATGTGGGTAGCTTGAGTGGTGTGGGTATATTGATATTGTTGAAGTGCTTGTTGGTAGGCTTGATATGCTTTTAGTGTGATGTTACAATATTGACTTATTGCACTTGGTTTTAGTGGTAGTTGTGGTGTATTTGGAATCATGTTGGATGTAGTGATGAGTGGTTGAGATATGCTTGGAGCCATCATGGTAGTGAGGGGTTGAGATATGATGAGTGTGAGAGTGGTGGTTGGAGTGATTGGGGTGATAAGAATGGTCAAAATGACTGAGGTGATAGATCCTTGGGAGACCATATTTTGATTTGTCAGGATTGATGTTGTTATTTGATTAGATACCATCTGTTGGTGCGATGTCAATGGTTTATTCAAAGGTTTTGATATGATGGCTTGATTGGCATTAGGTGGAATTATTTGGATGGAGTGATTGGTGCTAGGTAAAGGGGGGAGCCCTAAACCAAGGAATGATGTTCATATGGGTAATGGTGGTGGAGATGTCTCTTGGCGCAATGACTCAACTATTTTGGTAAGTGTAGCAATTTGATCTTGCCAAATTTGATCTTGATTTCAATCTTGACTCCCTTGATATAGTTGATTTGGTTTTTGTTTAAGAAGATTTGGAGTGTGTACTTGTGTTTGATTTTGGACAATGTTCTGATTTGGGATGATGTTCAAATTTGGCATTATGGGTTGAAATTGAACATTGTTGATGTTAGGAATTGCATTGCCTTGTTTTAGGTAACTCTAATCTTGCATGGTGTTACCTTGATTTGGAGTTGTTAACATCTTGTTTGGATTTTGAACAATATTCATATGATTTGCAACCATTTTTATCCCAAATTTTTCCAGATTCATGTTTCAAAAACTTGTATTTGGTACATTCTCATTTGGCATGTATGGATATGGTGGGATGATGTTCATTTTAAGGCTCATGCATTGATTGTTCGGTTGGTGAATTTGTAGGTTTGGACTTAGATCTACCATCAAGAAATGTGTTCCAATATTTTGACTAGGCATACTCACATTTGTTGTACCATTGAGGTTTGCGGGAGATAATGGTCCCATGTACGGATTGTATAAATGTGAGTGTTGATAATCAATCAGCTTTGTAAGGCTTTGAAAGCTTAGTTGACTTGGATTACTCATGATGTGTGGATCAAGTTTGTATTCCATGTTATCCTTGTGTTTTGACCTTGTTTCAAAAGTGACCTCTAAGGTTCTTAGGACCAACGACGAGATGAAGGATGAAAAGGGGATGAATTGTATGAGTGTTGAATGTTTAGGGACTTTGGATCAATGCTAGACTTAGGGTTTGATTTTTTTTGGTTTTGAATTGGATAATGGACTTGAAACCCTAAGATGTTGGATGTTATCTTAGGATGAACTTGTTCAAATGATTGTTGATTTAATTAGAGGTATGAGAAAGGATGCATTCCCATACTCCTAACTAAACAAGGTGATTTTTGGTTTGATGATTTACCCAAGTCTAGACTGATGTTTTCAAAGCTCTAAAGTTGTTTGGTGGGATGGATTTTGATAAATATTTGGGATGGGTGAAATGTTTGATTTGATCCTAAATGAACCTAGGAAGGACTTGTTTACAAGACCAAGATATTGAAGAACACGCTTTTCTCTAAGAGTAATTCAAAATCAAAAGACCAATGTTTGCATGAAAACTATATGACCAAAAGATGCAAAGCACATGTGTGGGGTCCAATTGATTCAATCTTTGCTTAATGGATTCTTTTTACCACAAACACACTTTTTGATTAGGTTTTGAATCTAGATGTCTAATGTCTAAACTTTCCCCTTATCCTGTAAAGTGTATTATGCAGAAACCAAGGAAAATTGAGGCAAGAGTTACCCATTGTTGACCTTAGTAGGAGAAAATTGAGGTGAAATCCAAATTATTAGAAGCCTCTAAGGATACGAATCCCAAGGGAAAGCAATAACATGTGAATTTGTTCAAGGATATTTGCTTCTTCCTAAAGGGTTTGAGATTTGATGCTCATGTTGAATGTTGGTTTTCCAATGTTTTCGATCAAGGCACTATGTTTTCAAACTGACTCACAAGCAATATAACACCCTAGCTCAATTGGTACATTTTTCTTGGTGGGCTTGCCTCATGCCCTTCATAGTAGAAGAGATGATTTTACATGCAATCAAGGAAAAAATATAAAGGTGTGTTAAGAATGAAGTATTAACCTCTATATTTTAACCAAGATCGAACATGGCAAGTAACTTCTTGGAATCTAAGTTCCAATGCACCACTTTGATAAACTCACTCAATGGATCAATTGGTCACTAAAAAACAAAGGTTTTAGTTCAGACTTTCCATTCGTGGAGATCGACCCATATGGCGAGAGTCCCCTTTTAGATCCATCTCGTCAGAATCAACCGTGTGATATTGGTGTTTACTCCAATACCCACATTTATATCCTGGTTGGAAATACTATTGGCTTTAGAGTGTTACCAGTTGATTCGTTCCCTTGGGTGAGTAATTTTTCCCCAAGGTAGGCCCTCTAGGATAAAAAAAAAGCGAGTGAAAAAAATATTTGTAACTCGATCAATCTTTGTTGGCAACAAAGAGATAGAATATATGTAATAATGTCCCCACTCACACTCGCACAAGATCTTGTTCAATTTTAAACCCAAATCAAAGTGTGGAGGCAATATTTTATGCAACTTAATGTCATCAAAAAGACTTTTGGTTCTCAAGATCGCCATGAAGTGCAAGAGAAGTGCATATGCCTTTTTAGATGAGATTACTTTGAATAAGAGATTACGAAACACAAAAAACACATGTTCATTTTAAGCCTCAAAGCAATGATGAATTCATTTTAAAGCACCAAACGAAATATGAGTTAGCCTAAAATAGAAAATCAAAGCATATGACAAACTCTCCAAGCATTTTGAAATGTTCACTTTAAGGCCCAAAACTAAAGATGAGTTAGCATGAAACAAAAAATTAAGGCAGGCGACGGAAGCTCAAAGCATTTAAAAATGCTTTTAATTTGAAGTTTTAAGGCTTCAATTGTCTTTGCCTCCAAGATTTTTCCAAGATCGCCTCTTATCTTTCAATGTTACAAATCCCTTGCGTGAATGAAATGCTCCTTCTTCATTTTCCTTCCTTCCTTTAAGCAAAGTAAAAGCAATTAATGTTTAGAGCACTTAAAAGCATCAAATTTTTAGAAATATGATAACACTAATTACTAGTCAACTCTCTTTAAAGTAGCTATTTTGATCAAGGATATCATTCTAATTAATTAAGTATATCCTTCTTAATTAATTTAAGTAGCTACCCACAAGCAATAAGTAATTAGTGTACCCAAATAAGCAATAAGCAATTATCCCTTCAAATAAGAAATGAAAGAATGGAATTCTTCTAAATACCCACAAGCTCAGTACAAAAGGGAAAGATACACATTGATTGATATACACAACATTGATGGCTTAGTTTGGTCTCATCAAGATAAGCATAAAAGTTATATCTACCTTGTTTCTGATTGTTTTACCAGACTGCGCGCATGTGAAGGAATACTAAGAGGCTTTTTAAGTAAATGCTATTGGTAGGTTTAAGGCCAACTTCTATCTTAAATACCTCTGCTAGATGTAGACAGATTGAGATCCCACACCAATATCCCTACAATAAACTTTAAATGCAACATCGTCCTCATCTCGCATCTTTAAATGTCAACATCGGCCTTGCATCTATTACAGTGATTGCCCATGATATGTCTGACTTATGTCAAATGACCTCTACTGATGTCTCTAGAAAAAACAAGAAAAGAAAAGTCTTTGCATTCTCTTGAATCTCACAGAGTGTCTATTAGTTCAAGCACTTCTGCTATTCCTGTGATTTCTCCCTTGAGTTGTGTAGAAATTTAGACAGAAACTATAGAATCATGCAATGTATTGATATCTGAGATATAAGCTTTGTCGATTTTGGTTTAGCTTCTTGACTCGAGGCTCAAGGAAGGCTACAGAGGCAGCATGTGAGAGCAGGTAAGGACTACAACATTTCAAAATAGAAACATGAAACTAGGTTTTGCATCTTCTATTGCCTCGTAATGTCCACCGAAGCCTCTGACAATCTTTGAAAAGTAGTCTTTAATTTGGAAAATCGCAATTATTTCCCTTAGGAAGAAAAAATAATAAAAAATGAAATAATAAAAGACTTAAAAAGGACATAGACGGCTGGAGAGACGACCATTAAAGAAGAGGAATGGTGTGGGAGAAAAAGGGATGGCCGAGCCATTAATATGGTATGGCATCCCAACTCTATGGTCGTCCAAAAATGCCAGGCACGTTGTAGTCATTAAAATAGTCACTTTCTTTTTCTTTTGATTTAATATTCTTTCTTTTATTATACGCTTTCCTTCCTCACTTATGTTTTACTTCATCTACACTTCAACCCATTTCTTTCCTCTCACTTTTCACTCTATAGGAATAGAATCAAATGACTAGCATAGAAAATTCTCTGAGCGACTCAAATGGCAAGAAAGAGATACATTGGATTCAACAAACCTTTCTGTATTAGTCACTCATCACACCAGGGTATGGAGATTTATTTTCCATTCACATATTCAACAATTTCGAAAGGAAAGATAATTTCAACAATTCACAATACCTTGAAGATTTCAAGGATTCGAGTATATTCAGGTCCAAAGGTGAAGGCACAGTTATGACAGCGGCGGTTGGAGCTCAAAGCAGTGACTGTGATCTAAGTTGCTAACAATGACAATGTGATTAAAAAAATCATGCCTTCAATGTTTAAGACCAATGTGCTATTCAAAAAAAGAGAGAAAACAACAAAATTATCTTGAGCCTTTTCCATATTCTCTTATGCAAAAACTTTTCGTTGGAGATGGAAATTTGTATCAAAACTAAGATGCTCTATCATGATCTGTTGGAAATGAACTCGAACCAAGATAATAATGATACTTTCACAATCTAGGTGAATTTTATTTCAATCTTCTAAAACCTAACAGTATGCAAAAACTTTCACACAAGCATATTCCATAACAAGTCGTTGATTCAATTTTATTCTGCAATTAAAGAAAAGAAATATATGCATGTCAAGCAGGAAACTTGTGACTAAAGTTTATGTTTAAGGTTCCATATGGATGTCCCTTCATTGTTGCAAGAAATATGGCCGCTTCATCTATTTTATTTCATCAAAAACTAACATTCAAATACTTTTGAGAAAACTGCCCAAATTGTTCACCATTATGTAATGCTGAAAAACTGAAAACTAATGATTAATCTGTAAAACATCAACAATACATTCACTGAAGCATCTCAAAATGAAAATGCATACAACATAAAACTAAATCAATTCCCCCTCCCTCTAGCGCCATATTGTAGACACTAATTTTCACAAACCTCAAACAATGAACCACATTAGTATTGTTAGTTTGTTTAAAGCAAGTAACACTAGTATCTCTGTGAAATATTTAGCCATGCTAAAATAATGCAAACTAAATAGAACAAAAACAATTAAAAGTAAGCATATAAGAACATGACCAAACCCTATCCCATAGTGGATTGGTGCTATTGTGGAAAATATCCCTTTCCCAACCCTTAATAATGCAAATGATGATGATGGACAAAATTAGTTCTCAATTGAGAGAATGACTTTGCATGAAGACTTGTGGATCAAGATGTGGAGCTGAAATGCTAAGATTGTGGAGGATTTGATCAAGAATGAAGCCTTTTATTTATAGATTATCAAGTTGAAAGAATGCTTATGAGAGAGCAATGTGGGATAAAGATTAGGCCAATGAGATGAGGCCACTTGTCATCATGTGATAAGACATGAGGAATGTGCCCCAAGAGGGGGAAATTCAAATTTGAATTTGTGAAATAAATGTTGAGTTTGACTTGTGCAAGGGACATGTAAGAGCCATGTAAGAGCTCATAAATGACTTGTTGGATGTACATGTCCAATTGTTTTTGAATTCAAACTTGAGGGAATATTCCTCAAAGATGCCATGTTGATGGAAAATGTTGGATTTAATAAATCAATAAATTGATTTATTTGTGCAAGTGGCAAAATCTAGAGAATGTGATGGATAGTTGGGTTAGGATAATTAGGATTAGATTAGATTAATGATGATTAGGATGATTTTGACCTTTTTGACTTGAATATTTGATTTATTTAAATCAGAAAAGGATGGAATATGCATTTGGAGATTTAATTAAATAAAGTTTGGTTTATTTAATTAAAGGAATGATGTTTGATTTATTTAATTTAAATGAATAACCTTAGGAGTGAAATTAATGAGTTTAATTTACCTGATGCATGGATGAAGGTGAACTTGATTAATTTGATGAGTGGATGAATGTGAAACCTAGTTTACTTGATGAACGAGCCTAATTGAATGCATAATGTTAATTTTGTATGTCTACAGTACTTATATGTATATGTATGTGTATATATGCATATATATGTATATATATGTATATATAAATATATGCAATATATGTATATGTATCTATATATCTTTGTATAGATATGTGTATATATATGTATGTATATATATATGTATATATAACATCCAAAACATTGACTATTTTGTTGTGTTGCAACTATAGATGCTAAATGGAAGCTACAAATGGAACAATATAGCCTAAGGTGGACAGCAACAGAATGAATTGCATAACATTAGCTTCTTTATTCCATTGTAACCATTGACATACAATGCTGAAAAACATAGTTATAGACCTATGCAAAGGCTTTCGTGTGAAAGGCTAGTCCATATACAACTTATGCGTATACATATATATGTATATGAAGATTTTGTATGTATATATGTATATATATACATGTATATTTACATGTATATATAATGTTCATAGCTTTTGGTATATATGTGTGTGTGTGTATATATATGTACATATGTATATATATGTGTGTGTGTGTGTATACATATATGTACATACATATATCTATATATTTGTATATGTATTGTATGTATATATATTGTTGTATCTATATGTATATATATATGTATACAACACACACCTTTTGGAACCATCAACGCACGTAAAAAACACAAGATAGCCTTCAACCACCTTCACAAAAATTGCACAACCTATTTATATCTATATGTATATGTATATATGTGTACAACATGTATTGTATGTACATACATATATGTATATGTCTAGTATGTACATACACATATGTAGATATATGTATATGTATATATATGTATATATGTATATATATATATGTATATGTATATATATGTATATGTATATATATGTATATGTGTATATATATATGGCTATTTGTGTCAACTTTGCTTGGAATTTTTGTCAAGCTCACTTTTTTCCAAGCTTCCGGAAGCCAGGGAGAAGATCGCGAGTGGGTTATAACTTCGGCTGGAATTTTTGTCAGCCTCTCGAATTTTTTTTCCTTCTGATAACTATAAAAAAATGTGGTCGGGGTGATTGTTGGCTACTTTGGGAATACGACGACATTTGTTGAGCCACGTGGATAGAGAAGGTTGTTCAAATAAAATGTTGGTTCATGTCAACATTAATTGTTGTATGCTTTGCATGTACTGGGAATCGTCATAATAACAGCTTCCCTTTAACGCCTCAGGGAACAAAATGAATATTTGGTAAATTTTCAATGAGGCATTGTTTGGTGTCATTTTGTTGCTATACCTAATATAAGAGCCATGAGCATCAAGGGTAAGCTTTCGCGAGGGTGCAAACTAGATCAAGCTTTGTGCAGCTTTTGCAAAGGTGGGTGGAGGTTATTTTATGTTTTTTACAAAGGCAGATGGTTGGCAATGCAAAAGAAAAGTGTTGCCTATGATAATTATTTTCCCATTTTTTTGGAGGGAAGTTGGCAAGAAGAGGTGCTACAAGATTTTTTTTTTGGCATGGGTTTTAACTTTGAAACCTATAATGTTCAATTTATGGTTTTTGTTTACTCATTATAGTTGCAATCCAATCAAATAGTCATTGTTACACAACCTATGTTGAATGTTGTCCTCTGTATTCTTAGCCTCTGGTTTTCTTGTGTGTACTTTGGTTGGAATCCTTGCAAGCCTTTTTTATTTTTGAGCTTCCCGCAAATGAGGGCTAAGGTGGAAAATGGCCTTCCCTTTAAAAAAATCTAGGCTGAAATTCCCACGAGCCCCCGTTGTTTTAATCCTTGTGGAAAGAGCACAAACATCCAGACTGAATTTTCCCTCATTTGCCTAAATGAGAAGGCTAGGAATTCAAACCTTTTGTTAGCTGTAATATATTGCGTAGCTCAAAGTGGGGAATTATTATAGGCAACAAAAGCTTTAAATTTGTATCCTCCTCAACCAGTTAATTGAGGGAAAATGTTGTGTGGATGTTTGATCTCTTGAATGCTAGTTGGTTTTGAGATTGCTTGTTGTATGGTTTATGTGTGCTTGCAATACTTGTGATTGTAGTTGTTGTTTATCCAATTGTATATAAAGTGTGAAATGAAAGATTTCTCTTCCTTTATACTATACTTAATGTATGGAACAATATAGCTAGCAGTCACCCACATGCCAAAACCCACAATTGTAGATTGTTGATGGCCAGCTTGGGTTGTTTTTTTGGCTTAGTTCATTGCTATGCAATTTTTTTGTGCTTTAATATATATTTATATCTATGTGTGTATATATATATGTGTGTGTGTGTGTGTATGTGTATATATATACATGTATTTATATGTATATGTATGTGTATATATGCATATATATGTATTTATATGTATATATATGTATATATGCATATTAATATGTATATATGTATAAAATAAAACTCAATACAATAATCCCTACTCTCCACCCTACTATATTGGGTCATGGACCCTCATGGGCTCTCACCAAACCCTCGAGCAAGAATATACATTTCCCACCACTCTAATCAATCGTGAAATCAATATTGCGTACACGAGGATATGAATTTCTATTTGACCATTGTCACTGATTTTCCATTCTCACCTGCATACCAAAACCCACATAATAGAATAGATCTTGATATCAAGATTCACCAATGAAATAGCAGATTTAGTATTTTTGAACTATTCATAGAAAATTGAAACCATGAATGAAACAATATAGCCAACACTTTCCCACATGCCAAAACCCATAAAACTATATAGTCTTTTGACCAAGAATCGACACAATCAAACAATATTAGTTTCAAGAGCTAGCCACATGGAGAAACCCGCATAACATGCAAATTCAACACAGGAAATGCAACAATCCCCTTTTTAAAATAACATAAACTATTTTAGAAATACTCCACAAACGGTTTTTCCAATATGCACCTCTTTCGATTTCCTTCAATTACACCTCTTCCCACTTGGTTTCTCTTCCCTCCGTCCTCTCTCGATGGGTTCTTAAAAATGAACATAGAACTATCACAACCCACCCCGGCTATGGAAATTTTGTGAAGGTGGTTGGATGTTATCTTCTATTCTTTGCATGCCTTTATGGTTGTAAAAGGTGTGGGTTGTGATAATTCTTATATATATATATATATATATATATATATATATATATATATATATATATATATATATATATATATATATATATATATATATATATATATATATATATATGTATATGTATATGTATATGTATATGTATATGTATATGTATATATGTATATGTATATGTATATGTATATGTATATGTATATGTATATGTATATGTATATGTATATGTATATGTGTATATGTATATATGTGTGTGTGTGTGTTTCCTGTATATATATATATGTATCTATATATACATATATATATGTATATTTTTATATATGTGTATATATATACATATGTATATATATGTATATATATGTAAATATATATATATGCACAATACGTTATTGAAAATTGCATAGACATTTGCTTTGTTCCCCAAGGACTTTAAGCGCATATGTTACTTGCACCATCAACACTAAATGGAAACCATACAATGATTAATGTTGATGCCATTTTGCTAGCCTCCTCTACTGCCATGCCAAACGCTTTTTAAATTTAAAAAGAAAAACAAAACAACACCTGCTACACAGTGTTAGAGGCCTAGAAACACGAAGGCTGGGAAAAATTCCAACCAATGTTTCCCATGGCCCAATGCTAATTTTTGTTGTTTAGCTTTGGCTATATACTTTCATTTACAATGCATAATAAAATAGCTGAAATTATAGAGTCAATGTTGTTTGCAAAAATGAATTGTTCTCGATATGGCTATGCTCAAGAGGCTATACTATTTGAATTTTTGATAGGGTCCTAGTAAATACATTTATGTAAGTATATATATATATATATATATATATATACTTATCTAAAAATATATATATATTTGATAGAGAAGAATGCATTTTTGGATAAAAATATAAATTGTATGATATTAAATATTTGATTATGCATTGCAAAGAGTGGAATATAGCCAAAGCTATCGAATAACAGTTAGATTGTGTTGTGGAGAACAACACAAACTATTTAAATATATTTCAATCATTTACATAAAACAAAAGCCATAAATGAGACAATATTATATTTTGTTGTGTGTAGATTTGTATGTAAACCAAAGTAGATGTAAGCAATGTGCATCTGTATTCTTCCCAATGTTTATTGTTTTCTAAAAATAGTTATTTGTGTGAATATTGACATGACATACTTCAAATGTTATACTTCATATCAATTGTTATATGCAACATTCAAGCCTTTTTTGCTAATTATTTGTTTTCCTTTGTACTCTTGGTGTTTCTAGGGGAAAAAAGGAGGAATTTTAAAATTGAAACAGTGAACTTGGAGTACCAAATTGTATGTTAAGTATTATTTGAATCATTGAAGCCCTTGTTATTATTAATCATTTTTTTCCATATTGTTAATGGTTGTGTAAAAAAATTAAGTTCCCATGTTGTGTTTGGAAGTCATAGACCTTCTAGCTATTCGTTGGTGTTGCAACTCTTCATTCCTAAAAGAGTAGACAGAGCAATGTCAGTGGTCTCTAGCTCTTCCAAGGTTGGCGAACAATCCTCAAGTAGAAGTCTTGTAAGTGTATTTGTTGTTTATTCTATTGTTGCTTCCAATTATCTTGTTAGTTTCTCATGTACACCAAACAAATCAAAAAAATACTTCATTTGCATTAATAATTAGTATGATATATGTTCCAACTTATTTATATTTGAACTGTCTTTCTTGTTTCCCCTTCAATTTATTGGCCTTTTTTGAGTAACTTAGATCTTCGAGGGGAAAATTTCTTAGTTTCCAAATGTGTCAATATTGTTGTTTCCTTTTAGACTTGAGTCATTGTTATAGACATCTCATTGCTACCACTATGTTGAGTTTAATTGCCTTGTAGGCTACAAATGTGAATCTAGCCTTAACAAGAGATGCACTACACTTTATAGATGTTGGAGATGTTGTCCCATCTCCAGTCCTCCAACTAATGTCTTACCAAAAAAGAGGAGGTGATCAAAGCCCAGTCGAACGGTACAAATTCATCCTATTTGATGGAACCCACATGTAGATGGGAACTTTTCTTGTAAAATACAATGACCTTTTGTTTACAAGTGAATTGAAAATAGGTTTGATTGTGTTCTTGACAAACTATTTGTCTAGAAAGTTGCGGGAATTGAGGTTTGATATAGTTCTTCCTTGCTTGTTCTTGTAGTTTCCTACTTTCTTGTTTGTGGGGGCTACCTTTTAAATTATTTAATGTTTGTTTCATTCCAGGGCAATTGTCATACTGTCCCTAAATGTGAATATGATAGATTGTCAACTAATTTGAAAACCTAAATATTTTTTTAGAGATCAAGAACAAAAAGTTGGCTATGAGTCATCCTCCCCATCCAAACAAGCCTCCATCTTTAGAATTGATTCATCGCCAAGGAAACAAGATGCTTCTGCAAAAATCAGCCCTATTAAAGGGTTCAATGTTTACCAAACCAAATGGATGATAAAAGGCCGTGTAGCAACAAAGAGGGATATGCACCATTATAGCAAGCAAGGGCATGAGGGGTAGGTATTTAGCTTTGATATCATTCATGATGAGGGCACAAAAATATAGATTGCATGCTTTAATGAGATTGTAGACATGCATTATGATAAGGTTGAGGTTGGACATAATTATTATGTGTCAAAGGGATCGATGAGACAAGCAGACAAAAAATTTAATAAGTTAAATAGTCAGATGGAAATCATTCTGGATCAAAGTTCAATGTTAAAGTGCTATGATGATGAGGCCTTTGTGCCACAGAAAGTATTTTATTTCACACAATTAAATCAAATTGCAGATTGCACTAATAACAGTTTAATTGATGTTATTGGCACTATGGTGCATGTGGGAATGGTTTCGACCATACAAAGAAAAGATCAGTCCCAAACAATTCAGAGGACTATTAAACTTAATGATTTTTCATCATTTTCAATTGATTTTAATTTGTGGGGCTCAAACTGGGAAGCAAAGGGTCATGAGTTAGAGAGGTTGTAAACCCCTGGTTTAGCTCTCATCCTTGTTGTGAAAAATGCACGTGTTGGGTACTTCAATGGAGTTGTTCTGAACACAGTCATAGGGACTCTTCTATATATAAATCCTAACATACCAGAGGCACAACCATTGATCGAGAGAGGCTATATTGATCCACTTTCTATTGATCCCCCTCATCCAGTCCCTTGTAAGGTCACTTTGGGAAATGGGAGTCACTATTGTATATATGTTTGACCACTGCCTTGGCTTGCTAGAGACTTTGCAAGCTACTCTCAAGGCAATAGTAAAATTTATAAAAAAATATGCATTTAGTTATGTTGCATTCCCGTTGGAGATGAATGGTAGGAAATGCAAAAAAAAGTGTGAACAATCTGAGAAAAATACATGGTTTTCCCCAAAATGCCAGATAATAATAGTTGACTGTGACATTCGATATTTATTGCAACTAAAGATCGAAGACCACACAGGTGAGCTTTGGGAAACTACTTTTGATGAGGTTGCAACAAGCCTATTACAAATTTCAGCAAAATACCATTTGCATGTTGCAATATGAGTCTACCACTAAAATGAGTGTTGAGTTTGTTATCAATGTTGTCACCTACACAACATTTGTTTTCACAGTTCTAATCAAAACTCAAACTTATAATTTAGAAACAAGACTAAAAACGACAATAGTGGAGGTTGCAAAGCTTAACTTTGAAGCTGAGTGCAAGCTCTTACTATCAAATTTGTCTACTATTTTTGCCACCGTGCAGCAGGCTCTAGAGATAGTTGTCGTATTTCCTTTTGAAGACTAAGACAACCGTGGCTAATTGGGACTTTGTATATTTCTTTTAGTTCATCTTGGTTCAACATTTAGTTTGTTTAATTCCCTTGCACTCCTTGTCGCATCAAAAATAAATTTTCTCTCTACCGCTATTACTTTGTTATTTGTTTGAGTGGTTATATATTAAGGTGTTGAAGTATAACTTATAATTTCTAAGTTAAAAAGATACAGTTATTTTGTTTTCTATTAATTATGTTGGCTATAATTTCCTTACGTTTTAAGTGTATATTTCTAATTTAATTTTATACTGTTTATTTATATAGCCTTTTTTTCCTTTTTAGGAGATGTATTGCTATCTACACCTGCTCATTGTGACATAGATTTTGGGACCCGAGATGCTTGCTCTCTTCCTAAGATTTTTCACCTAGGAAGAGAGAGATTTAGGGTTCCAAAATGAACACTCAAATTAGGATGTATGCAATGTTGTTTAATGTAAATTAACTTAACTAAATGCAATTAACTAATTGAAATGAACTAAAATGAATGTAAAAGTGCAATTTAAGCTATGTTTGAAAACACATTGTGATATGAAAACTACTATGAAAATGGAGAAATTGAAAGAAGTATGCAGAACAGAAAGAGATGTATGAAATCAGAGTGCACTTGGATGAAATATGAGTTGTCTAGAGTGTCTGGAATGCTGGTGAATTTTACTAGTTTTTCATAGTGGGACTCATTCGCCCAGAGTGGTAAATCATTCCTATTGATGAAAAAGTGTCGGGAATTGATTTCTGACAGTCGGGATCCAAGATTTGACAAAATACAGATTTTTAGGTCTCAGGTGGGACTCATTTGACACCCATGGTGAATGGGTTCCACCTAGGACCTAAAACCAAGTGTCAAAAATAATGTTGTGTTTAATGTTGTTTGTTGGGATAATATGCAAAAATACACTTAATATAAGCATATGAGGGCATAAAGAGACAAAATAAAGCATGAGAAAGGTGTAAATAAGGAGATGTTCCTAGAAAAGTGTGAAGGCTTGTTACAAGACTTTACAACACTTCAATATAGGATTTTTTGATGTGTAAAAAGGTGATTTTTAGGTAAATTGTATTAAATAGAGTCTAGAAGAATGTAGAAATGTCTTACAACACTTCACAACACCTTCACAAGAGGTCATTCTTTGAATTTTAGTACCTAAATAAGCATGTCCAAGCCATGATATAGCATAGAATTAGAGAAACACAGATCCAACACCATGAAACAAGACCTAAAAGGCCATCAAAATGAAAAGGGGCCATTTTTCTATGGCACACTCATATATCTACTTGTGGACATAGTTGTATGTATGTGTGCATTTACATATGCATATAGATAAATATACATGCATGCAATTGAGATTTCCCTGTGTTATACAACTTGTTGGTACAGATTTGTTTGGATATATATGCATATATGCATACACAATTCAATATTTACAACTATATGTGATTTGTTCTAAAGAGAATGTTCTTTTTATCTTGTTTACAATGTTCTTAGTGCATAGAATATCTTGACAGAGTTTTGTGTAGATATATGTGTCGATGATGTATTTGTCTATGTAACTATCATGTCTAGCTAACCATCTAATGCTTACTAAGTCTTCTTGCTAATACTTTGTGATCCCTAATGATAGTACCATGTTGGATGTGGATGTAGTATGCTTCATGCCTATAATGTTTGTTATGTATGTTATGCAGCTCAATCCACAACCTAGTGTTGAACAATGCATTTTTGAAACTACTACAATCTGCTCATTTATTTTGGTGAGTTTTAAATAGAAAGTATTATTGCACAACCATTGGCGATATATGTAGCACATACATAAGACAATCTTCGCATGGTAGGTTGTGAAAAGTGACACTTGTTTCATGTGTGCATGCAAATCAAAAAGCTCAAGTTATAGAGGTTGCCTTCTTTTTTGTAAGTCTGAGTTGATTGTTGTTCTCTAAATTAGGGTATATTTTTCCCTTTCCTCTTTTCCAGCATGTCCCCTGTGATAATTTTTTGTCAGTGCTTCTCTTCGAAAACATGTCTGTGGTTTGCATGGGATTCTTAGCATGAATTTTTTCTATGCTTCTTTGTATGGCATCGAATTTCCACCTATGATTGTAATAGAATAAAATTCTTAACATAATCCAGTCTTCCTTTTATGGTCTGTTGCTTGCTATCCTAGGTTTTTTTCACCCATATATGCACCTCTTCAAAAAGGATTATATTTGGCTCAGAGGCTAGGCATACAAAAACATTGCATCGAATAGCAATCAACTGAATTGCTTGCCTCAACTGTGTAGACCTACCTTTGTATTTTGCTATAAATTGCAGGATACATATCGACAATTACAGTGCACTATAAATCAAACAAGATGATCTTCTCCAACAAAACTATTCATTATCATCATCATCAAAAGTTGCTCTTCTTTACAGTAAGTGAATTGCTTCTCCTTTCCTCGTCACCTCTATGCATATAGAATCTGGACCCTCTCTCAATTCACTTCATTATCATTTTGTATATGTGACATGTAATTGTCCTATTAATATATTATGCCTATAAATTGTACAGCCACTTAAATTTCATGTTCTAGATATTGCTTGCCAATAAAGCATGTTTACAATACCAAAGTTCACAATTTCCTTCTATGTAGGTTTATCCCATTGAAATGATTTTAGATTACAGCTACATTGTATTTGTATACAAGATGTAATGCTCCCCAAAAATGCTAAATCGCTTTATGATCCCACATTTACATATTGTATGTCCTTCACCTATATTCCATCTATATATAATGTAAACCTATGTATTCTTTTTTCCATTTCTCATTTCACAACTCCATGTCAAATTATAACAAATGTATAACGTTCATTTCCACTAAACAGATTCCCTCGGATGCTATACCATTTCCTTAAACATTCACCAAAGTGGTGCACAATTAATGTTACTACTCAAGGGTTTTCTCATAGCCAATGATGTTCCATAACCTAATATGCTAGGCTGGAGAGCAAGATTCCTTTTATGTGTCCAGAATCCAATCCATTTTGTACAAAAGGCAATTCTACAATTTATTTACTTACTTTGTTCTACTACAACTCCATTGCCTCTCATTTGTAATTAATTCTATAATTCTTTATATTTTATCATTTGTTTATTCTCTACTAATCAAAACAATTTTCCTTTGCAGGCCTTTTCATTTGATTAGATCTTGTATTGAGTCATTAGCAGCTGAAACATTACTCTCACCATCGATCATAGTGGTGGACAGTTTATTTTCTTGCTTGCGGGTTTGGTGAGAGTGCACGATGCTCCATGAGCCAATATGGTAGGGTGGAAATCAGGCCTTGATTTTTTTTGGCCATAGTGTATTCTCCCACACACACCAAGTATGGCTAAATTATAATCACTCCATTCAATAGAACTATAGCTATGAGTTTTACCTTCCCATTTTCATGGTTATTATGCAATAAAATAGTTAATGTTGTGTGGTTCATTCTATTTTTGAATAATCAGGTCACAGTAAACTTCACACTTTTTATTCTTGTAGACCATATTCTAGCCATAATGCAGTGTTTGATGAACTACTCTATTACAAACAACCTTTCAAAATAATGATAGTGACTGGAAAATCAGTGACAATGGCCAAATGGACAATCATATCCTCATGTACACTATATTGATTGTAATAAGCAATATTCATTTTACCATTGATCAGAGTGGTGGGAAATGTATATTCTTGCTCGAGAGTTTGGTGAGAGCTAATGAGGCTCCATGACCCAATATGGTAGGGTGAAGAGCATGCCTTATTGTGTTGAGTTTTATTTTATAGTTTTTTATGTACAGATTGCTATCTTTCTCACATAGTATTCACAAAAAAATAAAATGTTTTATGTTGTGGTTACAATGTACTAAAATAGTTCATCTTATAAACTTTATGTTAGCCTACATTGACCATTGTTGATAATTGATCTCTTGCTTAAGCTATATCATTCCATAGAGAGGCCGGGAAAATAGAGTGGTTGTACAAGAGGCCAGCGAAATGTCATCAGCATTGATTGTTGTATGGTTTTCATGTAGTGGTGATCATGCAAGTAATATATGTATACATCATAGTATTGACCACCCAATATTAGAGAGCAGGCCTCATTTTGCTATGTATACGCATATATATGACATAAGCTTTAAGGAAGTAAATAAAACATCATTTCTCAATCCTTTATTATGGATGTGCATACCACTCTCCAAAGCTTTCATCAAACAATTATACCAACTAGTTGATTGGCTTGTCTATGCTACCAAATTTTCCATACATGTCTCTAAAAAATTGGTATATACTCCTCCCACATTGATAGCTCTTTGAAACTATTTTGGTTTTCATCTCTATTTCTAAATTACCTCATCACTAAAGCTACCTCATCACCAATGTTGTGATATATTTTAAATGTTTCCTTGATTAGTCTACCTACAAGGGATTCTAACCCTTCTCTCCACTGTTTCAAGACTCTTTATTCAAGGCTAAGTTAGCAACATGGGGAAAGGTGCAGCCTATCTTATAGAGCATCTACCAAAAACAACAAACCATCAACGGTACTTCTGACCCTAAACACAACTTGAGAAGATCAATTGATAATTCACCAAAAACTCATTTCAACTCTCAACAAAAACCCTTCATTTAATAGCATTGCTATAAAGCATCAAATCATCAAACTTGTCTCCAAACCTTTATCAAACTCAAAAACATTTCAACCATCATCATTTTAACAAGAACAAAGCAAAAACCTAATTAGGAAACTCTGAATCCATTCATTCATTCAACATGCACCAATTTACTATTCAAAGCAACTTGCTCCACAAGGAAAAATGACAACAAACCAACCATTTATGCTTCTAATCTTTTACTATACTTCCAAGAAACTATAATCATCATGCTTTAGATTGAAATATTAAACCAAATACCTTGTGAGAAAACTCTAGAACATTCAATCTTGATCAACATGCATACTCAAGTCACCAATTTGCACCATGGTTCCACATTACTCAAAACACCAAAATAAAAAATTTCTTTCTAAACTTTGTTCAAGCATTAAGACATATCTACCAACATCACTTAGAAAGATTCAAACAAAAATCCATTAGTCAAATCACCGTTTGTATAGAATTACTCTTTTTAACAGTCAAGGCACCAAATTCCTAGTGGTGCAACTTTTGTTATGTAACTCGTGTGACCAAACAGACTGTTCCAATGCATCTGAATAGGTATTTTTATGCTAGGAATGGTCCTCTTTTGCATGCAAACACACATAATTGCTTTGAGCTACGTTCAACCGGATTGATCCCTTGCTAGTCTAAAGTGCAAAATGGCTACAAACTTTAGCATGATATTACTTGGATACCACAATGCTTAGAAACTTTTCATTTGATCCTATGGGATCGCATTGGGCCCCTCTATAATAACCTCTCTCAATTTTTGCTATGTTAGAGGCATTTTCCCATGGTGGCAAATTTTCACTTGGGAAAAAAGTTGTCAAATGCAAGTAGTTGAAAGTTGCAAAGTGGTGCAACTTTCATTCTGTAACTCGTGTGACCAAACAAACTATTCCAACCTATCTAAATAGGTATGTTTACACTAGGCCTATGGTCCTCTTTCGCACCTAAACACGTGGAATCGCTTTGAGCTATGTTAAGCCAGATCGATCCCTTAAGATTCCAAAGTGCAAAATGGATTCAAACTTCAGCATGTTGTTACTTGGATACCATGATGTTTAGAAACTTCTTCTATGATCCTATGATATTTTTTTGGGCCCCTCTTCAATAACCTCTCTTGGTTTTTTCTATCTCAGAGGCATTTTCCCGTGGTGGCAAATTTTCACTTGGGGAAAAAGTTATCAAATGCAAGTAGTTGAAAGTTGCAAAGTGGTGCAACTTTTTTTCTGCAACTCATGTGACCAAATGAACTATTCCAACACATACAAATAGGTATTTTTACACTATTCATGGTCCTCTTTCGCACCCAAACATGCGAAATCGCTTCGAGCTATGTTCAACCAAATCAATCCCTTAAGAGTCCAAAGTGCAAAATGGCTGCAAACTTTAGCATGTTGTTACTCAAATACCATGATGCTTAGAAATTCTCATCCAATCCTATAGGATCACATTGGGCCCCTCTATAATAACCTCTCTCAATTTTCTCTATCTCAAAGGAATTTTCCTGTGGTGGTGAATTTTCACTTAGAGAAAAAGTTGTCAAATGCAAGTAGTTGAAAGTTGCAAAGTGGTGCAACTTTCGTTCTGCAACTTGTGTGACCAAACAAACTATTCCAACATGTCTGAATAGGTATTTTAACACTAGAAATGGTCCTCTTTCTCACCCAAACATGTGGAATCGTTCTGAACTATGTTCAACCGGATCGATCCCTCAAGGGTCCAAAGTGCAAAATGGTTGCAAAATTTAGCATGTTTTTACTTAGATACCATGATACTTAGAAACTTCTCGTCTAATCCTATAGGATCATGTTGGGAAACTCTACAATAACCTCTCTCATTTTTCACTATCTCGGAGGCATTTTTCCATGGTGGAAAATTTTCACTTGGGGAAAAAGTTGTCAAATGCAAGTAGTTGAAAGTTGCAAAGTGGTGTAACTTTCATTTTGCAACTCGTGTGACCAAACAGACTATTCCAACACATCTGAATAGGTATTATTACACTATGCATGGTCCTCTTTCACACCCAAACACACGGAATTTCTCTAAACTGTGTTCAACTGGATCGATCCCTTAAGGGTCCAAAGTGCAAAAGGGAAGCAATCTTTGACAAACTATTACTCAAAAACTGTGATGCTTAAAAACTCTTTGTCTGATCCTACAAGATCATGTTGGGCCCCTCTACAATAACCTCTCTCAATTTTTGTTATCTCAGAGTCATTTTTCTGTGGTGTCCAATTTTCACTTGATGGAAAAAGTGTCGAATGCAAGTAGTGTAGTGGGCCCTCTATTGAATATTGTTGTTGTAGAGTAGTTGTAGGGCCTGTATGGCCTGATGGTGACTCCAAATTGATTTGAATTGTTGTTTCAGTGTCTTATATATCATTTTGACTGAGTTTGAGGCATTTGCATTGGGGTTGTAGAATCTTATTGAGTTTTCCCTATAGGTGGGTCTAAAACTCCAATTTAAAGGTTTTGAAGACATCGAAATATTATTATGGCCCATTCCACTGACTGTAACTCCTATATCTGAGTGGAATGGGTCTGATATGGTAGGATTTAGTTGATTGAATGGTTTTGAGAGTAGGAGAGGTCATTTTGGAGTTTGGGCATGATGCCCTAATTGTAAAATTTGAATGTTTTGAGTGAAATTTGATGGTTAAAGGTGGGTAGGTGAGGAAAACTTTTAGGGAAAATTTTTTTGGTGATAGATTAAGTATGTGCAGGCCATTTGAAGCATGTTTGATGCATTGGTGAAGTGTAAACAATTTGGGAAGTGGGATTTTCAATAAACCCCTTTGTAACTAGCTAAAAATGAGGGTTGTGTATAAAGAGGACTTAGTGAGTGGTTCATTGGCTAAAAGTTGTAGATTTGGTAGTTTAATAGACTGGTAAATGACTATCCATAGGAATTTTGGATTGGCAGATTGTTTAGAGGAGATTTTCTTTGTAAATTAGGCCTATTTGGCTTAAGTGGACAACAAAGAAGCATTAGTTTGAGGGATTTGTTCCAAAAGAGTTATATGAGCTTTTGAGATATGTTTTGGTATGCCTTAAGGGATGTCTAAAAATATAATTGGTTAATGGGTTTGAGATCAAATTTTTGAGATAGGTCCAAGAAACTAGGTCTGTGGACCTCAAGGAAAATAGTGAAGTTGTGAATGGAATCACCCTAGTTAGGGTTTTGGAGATTGAAGGCTTGTTGAAAGAAGTTAAATTTGTGATTGGTAATTGATGGCCTCCCTAATCTACATCACTTCTCTCCTATTGCAATTTTGGGTGGATTATTACTTTCAAAGTATTGGGAATGCTTTTCCTATTTTCTAGTTGGAAGTTGTCATTCTAAAAGGCTCATATCTTGATATATTTTATACTCATTCTTAATCAATTATCAAGTTAATAATCAATGCATTTATTTATAGTTAATCTTTTCTTTTCAATTTGTGCAATTTTGGAATTTGTAACTCTACTAGTATTCCTAGAAATATTAAATTTGTTTAGCATTAATCAATTAATATTCAAGAAAAACCATGAAGGACAACAATGATCAATTCTAGGGCTAACAAATTCATAAGTATACATGTGAATAATTCAAGCATGTACATGTGAATAAAGGAAGCACAATTACTCAAAAACACATAAAACTTGTAGTATACACACGAATACATAGTATTCGCAAATTAATACAAAGTATATGCATGAATACAAGGTATATGCATGAAAACATGTAAGTCACAAAATATACATTGGAATACATGTAAGTCACAAAGTATACATGTAAGTTGTAAACCATACACTTGAATACACATAACTCATATCTATTGAACCATGGAGTTATAATGCAACTATGGAAACCATCGATAATATATATTTGTATTAACCAAATATCCTTATAGGCATACATCAATATATGTCAATATAAGTATAAAATATAGGTACAAAAGAGCCATATAGGCTTACGAGTACCATATAGGCATACAATGTAAAATATATCCAATACAAAATATGTACAAAAATGCCATATAGGCATACAACAAAGGGCTCTGGAATCAAAAGTCATCGCTCTCTAGGCTCTCGAAATAAACTCTTTCCCTTTGCTTGTCAATCGGATGGCAATACGTCTATCACTCATTTATGCTACAGTCAAGGAGTGCTCCTGCTACTCCTCCTAGTGTTTAGTTATTGGTAAAGTCTTATTTGTTATGTAATAAGAAGTAAAGACATTAATATATAGAAATTATATTATAAAAAATGATATATTTAACAAAATAATAACTTACCGCCATCTGATGATCACTCTCCATGAGGTAAATATTTGAATTCCCATGCTACTCAAGGCATGCTAAAGCCCTATATAAACCATCCAAATAGAAATTAAACTATGAATCAATAATGGTTTATTTTTCACTAACTAACATCTATAACAACGAATGTAAATTGAAATTTAGTAATTTGCCTCATACCTCCATTGTCAGAGCCATCACGGATTGTATATCAGATGAAACACGGATGTTCATAGTCATCTAAAAATAAAACAACAAATTATTCAATCACGAAAACTACAATAGCGATCCACGTCATGACTTATAATGTATGAGATAATGAACAAAATTTTGAGTACTTATTAAACTATATATTTCTGACTATCATGATTACTATTTTCCCTATCCATATCTTGTTCAAAAGCACATATTTTTAGGATTTTACCCATAGCAACAAGGCGGTGAACCATTTGATAAAATGCTTTCATAGACATGCACAATAACTGTGGTGGCATAGAGAAGGCAGTGAACTATTTTTAAAAATGCCTCAAAGAAATGGGGTCTCATGGTGATGGAATGTCATTACAAATAAATTATGCACGTCATGGAATTCCATCACCATAAGACTGTATTTATTTTAGGAATTTTTTCAAACAACTCATTGCCTTCTCTATGGTATTATTGCTTACTATTATGCTGTAATCAAAATTTTTCCAAGCATCCATAGTTTATTGGAAAGCATCTATTTTAGACTTTTAGCCATAGCAACAAGGAAGTGAGTAGTTTGATAAAATGCTTTGGTACACATGTATGGAAAATGCAGTATCATAGAAAAGGTGGTGAGTTGTTTGAAGAAATGCCTCGAAGAAATGTGGTCTCATGGTGATGGAATGGAATTCCATCACCATGAGACCACATTTCTTCAAGGTATTTTTTCAAAGTACTAACTGTACAAGCCTATGCTATTGCTTACTATTATACTTTGATATATTTTTTCCAAGCATCCATAGTTTGTTGGAAAGCACCTTTTTTAATATTTTAGCCATAATAGCGAGGAAATGACCTATTTGATAAAATGCTTTGATAGACATGTATGGAAAATGTGGTAGCAGAGAAAAAGTTGTGAGCTGTTTGAAAAAGTGCCTCAAAGAAATTTGGTCTCATGGTGATGGACATCACCATGAGACCGAATTTCTTGGAGGAGTTTTTTTCAAACAACTCATTGCCTTGTCTATGCTATTGCTTACTATTATTCTTTCAAATATTCCTTCCAAGCATCCATACCATAGCAAGGTAGTGAACTGTTTGAAAAGATGCATCAGTAAAAAGTGGTCTCATGGAATGCCATGACAAGCAAATGCAATTGGAAGTTGCTCCTAGACTTATTACTTATGCTATGTGAATTAATTGCATCACTACTTATGTTGACTTTCTAAACAACTAGATATTGTAGTTGACATTTTTTCATCTACCAACATCTAGTTATTAGTTATAGAATGTGAAGTAATGCTTTGTGTTTGAAAGATGTGCAACACAACGTAATCAACAATATGAATATGAACTACGTAAATCTGTTAAGTACATTTCATTAGTTAAACTCTTTACTCTATTATCTGTGTGTAGGTTTGACTAAATCCACTAGCACTGGGAGGTGTTCCCTTGAAACCTCCAATATTAGCCTATTCAACATCCAAAATCACATATTAAAATACCATTTGTAAAACAATGCTATTAACATGTAATAAATTTATAACTATTTAGTTACATATCTCAATGGTAGGTGTAGTGGAGAAATAAGCAGGTGTAGGGCTGGTGTATCCAGTATCAACACTCTGACCCTACAAATTTATTAAAATCATAAAACTAAATTAGTTAATATTGCATTTCAAAATCAAAATTTAATAAATTAAATTCAATGAACATGCTAACTTTTACCTGAGTATCAATGTCATAAGCCTCATGCAAAATTTTAGTTTCCCTTTCCATCTCCATAGCTGTAGAGGGATCCTACGTAGCAACCTCCAGAGTGTCAGTGGGTTCATATGAACAAGTCGCCCCGCAAGATTGATACAAATGGGATTGAATCCCACCACTCAAATATTCCCCTAGATGGCATTGTAGAATATGGTTGGCATGTTGGCTAACACTCTGGGTCAAAGAGATGATGGCCTACAAAGTCTCTATGTTGGCACTCTCCTTCATGACAAAAGGGATGATGATGTGCTCATGAGGCATCCTAGCGAGAGGTTGTCTCCCTTGCCACGTAGGATCCTACTGTGCACTGGGTCTATCTTGAGCCGACCCCCCACCTCTCCCCTGGAAGTCCCTCATATCAAAATAATTTGGTATTTTGTTCAAGATGAGCTCACAGTATAGTTTCCTAAGGAAATATTGTGGGACTTCACAATTGTTGCATGGTGGGTCATCAAAAACCATATACCACCTATCCCAAAAAAAAATTGTAATCTCTTGGTGGTGGCACCAATGAATAGGAAACCTCTTCGCATTGAGGGTAAGATTTGCATTTGACTGTGGGTCAATGAATAATGCACAAAAATCACATTTTATTAATTTTTAAATTTGTTACATCTTTATACGATAATTTATCTTAGTAATAAGCCCTAGTTTCCTACCTCTTATCCCGCCAACCAGTTAATTATTTATTGATTGAATCTACATGTTTTAACATTTATTTCAGTGAAGTTACCAGGGTCATTCTTTCTGTGATTGAACCGTTTGGATCATTCAACCTCCTAATTAAATCCTCAATTTGTTTTTGATTGTTCTCATTTCACTCATTAAGTTTTGTTGAGTGCAAGGAGGATGTTGAGGGATTGGTGGACAAGATTGAGGTTGTGGTTGATTAACTTGGGGATATTTTTGTTGTTGTTGTTGTTGTGCTTGTTGAGGATTTTGTTCCTCTTGTTGTTGTTGTGCTTCTTAAGGATTTTGAGGATGATTTGTAGGTTGATTAACATCTCCTACAAATTCAAAAAATAAATATCAAAAACAACCTAAAACTAACAAATTAAAAACAAAAAATAAACAATCCTTACCTCTCACACCTCCTCGTCAACATGGTGACATCCTCACGATGAAATAACAACCGTTGATCAAGAATTTTGCAAAATACCTCCTCCCATAACGTGAGCATGAAAATTTGGGGATTTGGCTGCGGACAAGAGAAAAAACATAGTCAAATGCAAGAATGAATTTGAATTGTTTTTTTTTTCTTTTAAAAAGTCATAACATGAGCTTTTTATAACATACTCACATTATGGGCTCATTGTGGCTGAGCCTCAGGCTTGGCACACCAAGCCATAACATAAGCACATTATAACGCACTCATGTTATGAGTTTTCAAAACTTTTTTAAAAAGTTGGCCACAAATTGGCTACCCATCTTCATGCACCTGCCCCAATACCATCCATAAAGACTTGAAGGAAAGAGTTGAGAAGAAAGAAGAATTTTAGTTCCCCTCCATAGGTGGCAAGAAGCAAAAGAAAAAAAAGGTCTCCAATTGTTCAGGTATAGAAATATAAGAAGAAAGGGTTATCATCAAAAAACAACATAGTGAGTAGATTTATTCAAAATTATTTTAGTATCATACATAACAATAATTATTGCTCTTACATCACATGTTAAAAATATGTCATTGTAGATTTGGATGATCAAGATATTAATAGAAGATAGTGAGTGCCATTCTCTATTGATCTATTTAACCAAACAACCAATTAAATACAAATTATTGATGGAAATTTTCTATCTATTAAATGTATTTGTTCATTAAATTAGATATTTCCCTATTCCTATTTCTAACCAATTTTCTATAATTAATCAAATAAATAGCATATACAATTTGTGAAACTCAGCCATCAATGCTTAATGTTATACCCAATTAGAAATTTCAAAAAACCATTCCAAGTAATTTAGAATTTTAATATTATTTTTATAAGTATATATTGTATTTTTAGAAAATATTGTATGTATGTTGATTTATAATTAAATATGCATGTCATTGTAGCTTTAGATTATCAACGAAATAGTGGGCAACATAACTTAACCATTTTCTATTGATCTTAACAAAACACCAACAACAATAGATGCAATTCAAGTTAGAGATGGTAAATAAATTATAAAATTATTTTATAATAATTTTTTATGTTTAATTTTTAAATCAATTTAATAACTAAACTGTGTAATTTACAGGTTTTGATTACATTGCAATAGAGGATCATGTTTAACACTATTTGGATATTCAATATAGTTTACTGTACTTTCAACTTATATTGTATATTTACAAAATTGACTCTTTGGCATAATTATAAGAAATATATTGATATATTTTCATGAAAAATGGTACGATCTTGTGTAAAGTAATAAATAAAAGTATTTTTATTAGTTGAAATTTTTTTGTAATTGTTAATTGTATGATTTTTTTAGAGTAATTTTTTCTATATTATACAAAGCTCTGTGATGAATGATCAATTTTATATTTAACTATTTTGGTAGGATTTTAAATCTATCTTCTTAATATTGATATGCTTTATGTAGTGATATTTTTTTATAAAATAAAATGTATAGTAGATATAATAATTAAACATGTAATAGATATTTTTAAAGCTCTTCAATTATTTGTGAATTTATGTGATCAAAGGATAAAACCACTTGGTATAAGCAATGTGTGTCCTTACAAAATATTTGACTTGTTAATTTCATTGCCTTTCTAGGACCTTCTCTATCAATGTTCATCACATGTTGAAAAAAGACATTTATTAAGACATTAGAGACAACCACTTTAAAGGTTACTTAAAATCAACCAAGATAGAACTAGTAGAATCATTTCTAATAAATAGGCATCATTTCTTTAAGTATTATATTCTTCTTCAAAATGGGAAAATTATTCCTCGAAGTATATCATAGCCTCCTTTGGTTTGAGACTCCTATTAGGTCAATTGAGAGTGTCCTCTCATTAGTTATGTAGAAATATAAAATAGTTAATTTATAAACATCATTGCATTTGCACAATTTACAACAATGATCTAGAATCATAAAAATATTATGTATTTAGTTATCTAGTGTATTGCACAATCTTTGATAAGATTTATTCTCTTTAGAGAAAGCCAAGGTTGTAAATATAAAGTCCTATTAATGTGTAACTATATTCTTCAAATGTGTTGTTTGTTGGTTGTTGGCTGGCTATGTTTTTGTTTTGTTGTTGGGTGTTCTTGTCTCTTTACTTTGAGCAACTTGTCCATCTTTGTTTGGGTTTCAGGTCCCATCAAAACCTAATGGTTTCAATTCCATTCAAAACATGTTTCTCCACTAATCAAAAACTATATTCTTCAAAGCGAACTAAATATAGACTCAAACTTTGTAAGATTCATTAGGAAAATTCTTCTTCTTAACCTCACCTTTATATTCATTTTTCAACCATAAACTTAGAGGTAAATTTGAGCTCATTTTTTTTTCAATATGCATGCTTTGTTAGGCATGCAAGATCTCAACAACATAGAAAGGCTTGATTCAACTTAATTTTTTTTATGTACTTCATTTTTTCTTTCTTTCATTTGTTTCTTTCAAAATGTGTAGATGAAATGTCACTTTTCCTACTACTCATCATTAATCTATTATAATGATTAATGCACAATAATATTTTTGTTTTAAATTTAAAACAAATGACTGCATGCTCCACACTAAACTTGAAATGTGAGGAAAATTTATTCCCTATCAAATGAAAACTATGTGACAATGAGATTTTAAAATGCCTTTGATTTTATTCCTTAAGAAAATTTATAAACTATAAGAAATTTCTATTATCCATTTGTTAAAACAACTTCTTAAATAAGAGAAAAGGCCACATTGTTGAGTGGGACCATAAGTTTCAAGATGAGATATTTTGATAGTAGTACACTTTTTTAAGTAAACCATGATAAAATAACTTATTCTAAAAGGTTTATGTTTGTACTACAACAAGTACGGAATACTATTATACAATATTTTATCAAAAGATATATATGATTGGATAATGTTATTGACAAGTTTAGGATCACTTTAATTTATATATTATACTATTTTTAAATATGTAAAAACATAAATTATTTCAAAATAAATATTTCCCTCCAATAGAATATGTCAAATAAAAAATGTTATTTTATCATAAAATAATTTTATTAGTTGTTTTTTTTAACTATACTTTCCTAAAAATAAGTAACCTAATAAATTTATAATAAGTACTAATACTATGTTAAAATGGTTAAAAATAATAATAATAACAAGTGCCACATAGTGGCTAGTACTTTCCTTTATAGTATTTTAAATATAATAAAATAAATGTAATTTTTGTTAACATGAATAAAATTAAATGTGAATTTTCTTAATTATAGTATTAACATAATATTTAAAAATGTCACATTAATGTTAATTTTTATTAAAATAATATAAATAATTAATCATTATAATGTAAATTGTATCATAATGCATGCTTATGTTCTAACTTATGGAATAAAAGATAGTTACATGAATTTATATTAAAAAATAAATAAAAATCAAATGACGGGCCATTTTTCTATGGCACACTCATATATCTACTTGTGGACATAATTGTATGAATGTGTTCATTTACATATGCATATAGATAAATATGCATGCATGCAATTGAGATTTCCATGTGTTATACAACTTGTTGGTACATATGTGATCAGATATTGGTTTGCGTGTTGGATATCTATGCATATATGCATACACAATTCAATATTTACAACTATTTGTGAGTTTTTCTAAAGAGAATGTTATTTTTATCTTGTTTACAATGTTCTTAGTGCATAGAATATCTTTACAGAGTTTTGTGCAGATATATGTGTTGATGATGTATTTGTCTATGTAACTATCATGTCTGGCTAACCATCTAATGCTTACTAAGTGTTCTTGCTACTACTTTGTGATCTGTAATGATAGTGCCATGCTGGATGTGGATGTAGTATGCTTCTTTCCTATAATGTTTCTTATGTATGTTATGCAGCTCAATCCACAACCCAGTGTTGAACAATGCATTTTTGAAACTACTACAATCTGCTCACTTATTTTGGTGAGTTTTAAATAGAAAGTATTATTGCAACCATTGGCAATATATGTAGCACATACATAAGACAATCTTCGCATAGTAGGTTGTGCAAAGTGACACTTGTTTCTTGTGTGCATGCAAATCAAAAAGCTCAAGTTATAGAGGTTGCCTTCTTTTCTGTAAGTCTGAGTTGATTGTTGTTCTCTAAATTAGGGTATATTTTTCCTTTCTACTTTTCCAACACGTCCCCTGTGATAAATTTTTTCCAGTGCTTCTCTTCGAAAACATGTTTGCGGTTTGCATGTGATTCTTAGCATGAATTTATTTCTATGCTTCTTTGTATGGCATAAAATTTCCACCTATGTTTGCAACAAAATAAAATTCTTAACATAATACAGTCTTCTTTTTATGGTTTGTTGCTTGCTATCCTAGTTTTTTTTCACCCATAATGCACCTCTTCAGAAAGGCTTAGATTTGGCTTAGAGGTTAGGCATATAGAAGTATTGTACCAAATAGCAAGCAACTGAATTTCTTGCCTCAACTTTGTAGACCTACCTTTGTATTTTGCTACAAACTGCAGGATACATATCGACAATTACAGTGCACTATAATCAAACAAGATGATCTTCTCCAACAAAACTATTCATTATCATCATCATCAAAAGTTGCTCTTCTTTACAGTAAGTGAATTGCTTCTCCTTTCCTCTTCACCTCAATGCATATAGAATTTGGACCCTCTCTTGATTCACTTCATTATCATTTTGTATATGTGACATGTAATTGTCCTATTACATATTTTTTGCTTATAAATTATACAGCCACTTAAATTTCATGTTCTACATATTGATTGCCAATAAAGATGTTTACAGTACCAAAGTTCACACTTTCCTTCTATGTAGGTTTATCCCACTGAAATGATTTTAGATTACAGCTACATTGTATTCGTATAAAAGATGTAATGCTCCCCAAAAATGCTAAATTGCTTTATGATCCCACATTTACATATTGTATGTCCTTCACCTATATTCCATCTGTACATAATGGAAACAGGTCTACTTATATTTTTTTCCATTTCTCATTTCACAACTCCATGTCAAATTATAAAAAATGTATAATGTTCATTTCCACTTAACAAATTCCCTCAGATGCCATACCATTTCCTTCAACATTCATGAAAGTGGTGCACAATTAATGTTACTACTCGACGGCTTGCTCATAGCCAATGATGCTCCATAACCTGATATGCTAGGCTAGAGAGCAGGATTCCTTTTATGTGTCCAGACTCCAACCCATTTCGTACACAAGGCAATTCTACATTTTATTTACTTACTTTTTTCTATTGCAACTCCATTGCCTCTCATTTGTAATTAATTCTATAAGTCTTTATATTTTATCATTTTTCTATTCTCTACTAATCAAAACAATTGTCCATTGTAGGCCTTTTCATTTGATTAGATCTTTTATTGAGTCATTAGTGGCCGAAACATTGCTCTCACCATTGATCATAGTGGTGGACAGTTTATTTTCTTGC
>VDFB02026320.1:113975988-114017073 GCA_007258455.2 Sequoia sempervirens | reverse complement strand
AAGGTCGCGAGTGGGTTATAACTTTGGCTAGAATTTTTGTCAACCTCTCGAATTTTTTTCCTTCTGATAACTGTAAAAAAATGTGGCTGGGGTGATTGTTGGCTGCTTTGGGAATACAACGACATTTGTTGAGCCACGTGGATAGAGAAGGTTGTTGAAATAAAATGTTGGTTCATGTCAACATTAATTGTTGTATGCTTTGCATGTACTAGGAATCGTCATAATAATAGCTTCCCTTTAATGCCTCGGGGAACAAAATGAATATTTGGTAAATTTTCAATGAGGCATTGTTTGGTGTCATTTTGTTGCTATACCTGATATAAGAGCCATGAGCATCAAGGGTAAGCTTTCGCGAGGGTGCAAGCTAGATCAAGCTTTGTGCAACTTCTGCAAAGGTGGGTGGAGGCTATTTTATGTTTTTTGCAAAGGTAGATGGTTGGCAATGCAAAAGAAAAGTGTTGCCTATGATAATATTTTTCCCATTTTTGTGGAGGGAAGTTGGCGAGAAGAGGTGTGTTTGAACCAAGTGGGAAGAGGTGCTACAAGATTTTTTTTTTGTCATGGGTTTTAACTTTGAAACCTATAATGTTCGATTTATGGTTTTTGTTTACTCATTATAGTTGCAATCCAACCAAATAGTCATTGTTACACAACCTATGTTGAATGTTGTCCTCTGTATTCTTAGCCTCTAGTTTTCTTGTGTGTACTTTCGTTGGAATCCTTGCAAGCCTTTTTTATTTTTGAGCTTCCCACAAATGAGGGCTAAGGTGGAAAATGGCCTTCCCTTTAAAAAAATCTAGGCCGAAATTCCCACGAGCCCCTGTTATTTTAATCCTTGTGGAAAGAGCACAAACATCTAGACTGAATTTTCCCTCATTTGCCTAAACGAGAAGGCTAGGAATTCAAAATTTTGTTAGCTGTAATATATTGCATAGCTCAAAGCAGGGAATTATTATAGGCAACAAAAGCTTTAAATTTGTATCCTCCTCAACCAGTTAATTGAGGGAAAATGTTGTGTGGATGTTTGATCTCTTGAATGCTAGTTGGTTTTGAGATTGCTTGTTGTATGGTTTGTGTGTGCTTGCAATACTTGTGATCGTAGTTGTTGTTTATCCAATTGTATATAAAGTGTGAAATGAAAGATTTGTCTTCCTTTATACTATACTTAATGTATGGAACAATATAGCTAGCAGTCACCCACATGCCAAAACCCACAATTGTAGATTGTTGATGGCCAGGTTGGGTTGTTTTTTTTGGCTTAGTTCATTGCTATGCAGTTTTTTTGTGCTTTGATATATATTTATATCTATGTGTGTATATATATATATGTATCTATATATATGTATACATATATATGTGTGTGTGTGTATATGTGTATATATATATATACATGTATTTATATGTATATGTATTTGTATATATGCATATATATGTATTTATATGTATATATATGTATATATGCATATTAATATGTATATATGTATATATGTATAAAATAAAACTCAATACAATAATCCCTACTCTCCACCCTACTATATTGGGTCATGGACCCTCATGCACTCTCACCAAACCCTCGAGCAAGAATATACATTGCCCACCACTCTAATCAATCGTGAAATCAATATTGTGTACATGAGGATATGAATGTCTATTTGACCATTGTCACTGATTTTCCATTCCCACCTGCATACCAAAACCCATAGAATAGAATAGATCTTGATATCAAGATTCACCAATGAAATAGCAGATTTACTATTTTTGAACTATTCATAGAAAATTGAAGCCATGAATGAAACAATATAGCCAACACTTGCCCACATGCCAAAACCCATAAAACTATATATTCTTTTGACCAAGAATCGACACAATCAAACAATATTAGTTTCAAGAGCTAGCCACATGGAGAAACCCACATAACATGCGAATTCAACACAGGAAATGCAACAATCCCCTTTTAAAAATATCATAAACTATTTTATAAATACTCCACGAACGGGTTTTCCAATATGCACCTCTTTTGATTTCCTTCAATTACACCTCTTCATACTTGGTTTCTCTTCCCTCTGTCCTCTCTCGATGGGTTCTTAAAAATGAACATAGAACTATCACAACCCACCCCGGCTATGAAAATTTTGTGAAGGTGGTTGGATGTTATCTTCTATTCTTTGCATGCCTTTATGGTTGTAAAAGGTGTGGGTTGTGATAATTCTTATATATATACATATGTGTGTGTGTGTGTGTGTGTGTGTGTAGTATATATATATGTATGTATGTATATATGTATAGTATATATATATGTATATATGTATATATGTATATATGTATGTATATATGTATATATTATATAAAATGTATATATATGTATTATATATATGTATATATACATGTATTATTATTATTATATTATATATGTATATTTTTATATATGTGTATATATATACATATGTATATATATGTATATATATGTAAATATATATATATGCACAATACGTTATTGAAAATTGCATAGACATTTGCTTTGTTCCCCAAGGACTTTAAGCGCATATGTTACTTGCACCATCAACACTAAATGGAAACCATACAATGATTAATGTTGATGCCATTTTGCTAGCCTCCTCTACTGCCATGCCAAACGCTTTTTAAATTTAAAAAGAAAAACAAAACAACACCTGCTACACAGTGTTAGAGGCCTAGAAACACGAAGGCTGGGAAAAATTCCAACCAATGTTTCCCATGGCCCAATGCTAATTTTTGTTGTTTAGCTTTGGCTATATACTTTCATTTACAATGCATAATAAAATAGCTGAAATTATAGAGTCAATGTTGTTTGCAAAAATGAATTGTTCTCGATATGGCTATGCTCAAGAGGCTATACTATTTGAATTTTTGATAGGGTCCTAGTAAATACATTTATGTAAGTATATATATATATATATATATATATATACTTATCTAAAAATATATATATATTTGATAGAGAAGAATGCATTTTTGGATAAAAATATAAATTGTATGATATTAAATATTTGATTATGCATTGCAAAGAGTGGAATATAGCCAAAGCTATCGAATAACAGTTAGATTGTGTTGTGGAGAACAACACAAACTATTTAAATATATTTCAATCATTTACATAAAACAAAAGCCATAAATGAGACAATATTATATTTTGTTGTGTGTAGATTTGTATGTAAACCAAAGTAGATGTAAGCAATGTGCATCTGTATTCTTCCCAATGTTTATTGTTTTCTAAAAATAGTTATTTGTGTGAATATTGACATGACATACTTCAAATGTTATACTTCATATCAATTGTTATATGCAACATTCAAGCCTTTTTTGCTAATTATTTGTTTTCCTTTGTACTCTTGGTGTTTCTAGGGGAAAAAAGGAGGAATTTTAAAATTGAAACAGTGAACTTGGAGTACCAAATTGTATGTTAAGTATTATTTGAATCATTGAAGCCCTTGTTATTATTAATCATTTTTTTCCATATTGTTAATGGTTGTGTAAAAAAATTAAGTTCCCATGTTGTGTTTGGAAGTCATAGACCTTCTAGCTAGCCGTTGGCGTTGCAACTCTTCATTCCTAAAAGAGTAGATAGAGCAATGTCGGTGGTCTCTAGCTCTTCCAAGGCTGGCGAACAATCCTCAAGTAGAAGTCTTGTAAGTGTATTTGTTGTTTATTCTATTGTTGCTTCTAATTATCTTGTCAGTTTCTCATGTACACCAAACAAATCAAAAAAATACTTCATTTGCATTAACAATTACTATGATATATGTTCCAACTTATTTATATTTGAACTGTCTTTCTTGTTTCCCCTTCAATTTATTGGCCTTTTTTGAGTAACTTGGATCTTCAAGGGGAAAATTTCTTAGTTTCCAAATGTGTCAATATTGTTGTTTCTTTTTCGAGTTGAGTCATTGTTATAGACATCTCATTGCTACCACTATGTTGAGTTTAATTGCCTTGTAGGCTACAAATGTGAATCTAGCCTTAACAAGAGATGCGCTACACTTTATAGATGTTGGAGATGTTGTCCCATCTCTAGTCCTCCAACTAATGTCTTACCAAAAAATAGGAGGTGATCAAAGCCCAGTCGAACGGTACAAAGTCATCCTATCTGATGGAACCCACATGCAGATGGGAACTTTTCCTGTAAAATACAATGACCTTTTGTTTACAAGTGAATTGAAAATAGGTTTGATTGTGTTCTTGACAAACTATTTGTCTAGAAAGCTGCGGGAATGGAGGTTTGATATAGTTCTTCCTTGCTTGTTCTTGTAGTTTCCTACTTTCTTGTTTGTGGGGGCTACCTTTTAAATTATTTAATGTTTGTTTCATTCCAGGGCAATTGTCATACTGTCCCTAAATGTGAAGATGATAGATTGTTGACAAATTTGAAAACCTAAATATTTTTTTAGAGATCAAGAAGAACAAAAAGTTGGCTGTGAGTCGCCCTCCCCATCCAAACAAGCCCCCATCTTTAGAATTGATACATTGCCAACGAAACAAGATGCTTCTACAAAAATCAGCCCTATTAAAGGGTTGAATGTTTACCAAACCAAATGGATGATAAAAGGCCATGTAGCAACAAAGAGGGATATGCACCATTATAGCAAGCAAGGGCATGAGGGGTAGGTATTTAACTTTGATATCATTCATGATGAGGGCACAAAAATATAGATTACATGCTTTAATGAGATAGTAGACATGCATTATGATAAGGTTGAGGTTGGACATACTTATTATGTGTCAAAGGGATTGATGAGACAAGCAGACAAAAAATTTAATAAGTTAAATAGTCAGATGGAAATCATTCTGGATCAAAGTTCAATGTTAAACTGCTACGATGATGAGGCCTTTGTGCCACATAAAGTATTTTATTTCACACCATTAAATCAAATTGCAAATTGCACTAATAATAGTTTAATTGATGTTATTGGCACTATGGTGCATGTGGGAATGGTTTCCACCATACAAAGAAAAGATCAGTCCCAAACAATTCAAAGGACTATTAAACTTAATGATTTTTCATCATTTTCAATTGATTTTAATTTGTGGGCTCTCATCCTTGTTGTGAAAAATGCACGTGTTGGGTACTTCAATGGAGTTGTTCTGAACACAGTCATAGGGACTCTTCTATATATAAATCCTAACATACCAGAGGCACAACCATTGATCGAGAGAGGCTATATTGATCCACTTTCTATTGATCCCCCTCATCCAGTCCCTTGTAAGGTCACTTTGGGAAATGGGAGTCACTATTGTATATATGTTTGACCACTGCCTTGGCTTGCTAGAGACTTTGCAAGCTACTCTCAAGGCAATAGTAAAATTTATAAAAAAATATGCATTTAGTTATGTTGCATTCCCGTTGGAGATGAATGGTAGGAAATGCAAAAAAAAGTGTGAACAATCTGAGAAAAATACATGGTTTTCCCCAAAATGCCAGATAATAATAGTTGACTGTGACATTCGATATTTATTGCAACTAAAGATCGAAGACCACACAGGTGAGCTTTGGGAAACTACTTTTGATGAGGTTGCAACAAGCCTATTACAAATTTCAGCAAAATACCATTTGCATGTTGCAATATGAGTCTACCACTAAAATGAGTGTTGAGTTTGTTATCAATGTTGTCACCTACACAACATTTGTTTTCACAGTTCTAATCAAAACTCAAACTTATAATTTAGAAACAAGACTAAAAACAACAATAGTGGAGGTTGCAAAGCTTAACTTTGAAGCTGAGTGCAAGCTCTTACTATCAAATTTGTCTACTATTTCTGCCACCATGCAGCAGGCTCTGGAGATAGTTGTCGTATTTCCTTTTGAAGACTAAGACAATCGTGGCTAATTGGGACTTTGTATATTTCTTTTAGTTCATCTTGGTTCAACATTTAGTTTGTTTAATTCCCTCGCACTCCTTGTTGCATAAAAAAGACATTTTCTCTCTACCTCTATTGCTCTGTTATTTGTTTGAGTGGTTATATATTAAGGTGTTGAAGTATAACTTATAATTTCTAAGTTAAAAAGATACAATTATTTTGTTTTCTATTAATTATGTTGGCTATAATTTCCTTACGTTTTAAGTGTATATTTCTGATTTAATTTTATATTGTTTATTTATATAGAGTTTTTTTCCTTTTTAGGAGATGTATTGCTATCTACACCTGCTCATTGTGACAGATTTTGGGACCCGAGATGCTTGCTCTCTTCCTAAGATTTTTCACCTAGGAAGAGAGAGATTTAGGGTTCCAAAATGAACACTCAAATTAGGATGTATGCAATGTTGTTTAATGTAAATGAACTTAACTAAATGCAATTAACTAATTGAAATGAACTAAAATGAATGTAAAAGTGCAATTTAAGCTATGTTTGAAAACACATTGTGATATGAAAACTACTATGAAAATGGAGAAATTGAAAGCAGTATGTAGAATAGAAAGAGATGGATGAAATCAAAGTGCACCTGGATGAAATATGAGTTATCTAGAGTGTCTAGAATGCTGATGAATTTTACTAGTTTTTCATAGTGGGACTCATTCGCCCAGAGTGGTAAATCATTCCTATTGATGAAAAAGTGTCGGGAATTGATTTCTGACAGTCGGGATCCGAGATCTGACAAAATACAGATTTTTAGGTCTCAGGTGGGACTCATTTGACACCCATGGTGATGGGTTCCACCTAGGACCTAAAACCAAGTATCAAAAATAATGTTGTGTTTAATGTTGTTTGTTGGGATAATATGCAAAAATACACTTAATATAAGCATATGAGGGCATAAAGAGACAAAATAAAGCATGAGAAAGGTGTAAATAAGGAGATGTTCCTAGAAAAGTGTGAAGGCTTGTTACAAGACTTTACAACACTTCAATATAGGATTTTTTGATGTGTAAAAAGGTGATTTTTAGGTAAATTGTATTAAATAGAGTCTAGAAGAATGTAGAAATGTCTTACAACACTTCACAACACCTTCACAAGAGGTCATTCTTTGAATTTTAGTACCTAAATAAGCATGTCCAAGCCATGATATAGCATAGAATTAGAGAAACACAGATCCAACACCATGAAACAAGACCTAAAAGGCCATCAAAATGAAAAGGGGCCATTTTTCTATGGCACACTCATATATCTACTTGTGGACATAGTTGTATGTATGTGTGCATTTACATATGCATATAGATAAATATACATGCATGCAATTGAGATTTCCCTGTGTTATACAACTTGTTGGTACAGATTTGTTTGGATATATATGCATATATGCATACACAATTCAATATTTACAACTATATGTGATTTGTTCTAAAGAGAATGTTCTTTTTATCTTGTTTACAATGTTCTTAGTGCATAGAATATCTTGACAGAGTTTTGTGTAGATATATGTGTCGATGATGTATTTGTCTATGTAACTATCATGTCTAGCTAACCATCTAATGCTTACTAAGTCTTCTTGCTAATACTTTGTGATCCCTAATGATAGTACCATGTTGGATGTGGATGTAGTATGCTTCATGCCTATAATGTTTGTTATGTATGTTATGCAGCTCAATCCACAACCTAGTGTTGAACAATGCATTTTTGAAACTACTACAATCTGCTCATTTATTTTGGTGAGTTTTAAATAGAAAGTATTATTGCACAACCATTGGCGATATATGTAGCACATACATAAGACAATCTTCGCATGGTAGGTTGTGAAAAGTGACACTTGTTTCATGTGTGCATGCAAATCAAAAAGCTCAAGTTATAGAGGTTGCCTTCTTTTTTGTAAGTCTGAGTTGATTGTTGTTCTCTAAATTAGGGTATATTTTTCCCTTTCCTCTTTTCCAGCATGTCCCCTGTGATAATTTTTTGTCAGTGCTTCTCTTCGAAAACATGTCTGTGGTTTGCATGGGATTCTTAGCATGAATTTTTTCTATGCTTCTTTGTATGGCATCGAATTTCCACCTATGATTGTAATAGAATAAAATTCTTAACATAATCCAGTCTTCCTTTTATGGTCTGTTGCTTGCTATCCTAGGTTTTTTTCACCCATATATGCACCTCTTCAAAAAGGATTATATTTGGCTCAGAGGCTAGGCATACAAAAACATTGCATCGAATAGCAATCAACTGAATTGCTTGCCTCAACTGTGTAGACCTACCTTTGTATTTTGCTATAAATTGCAGGATACATATCGACAATTACAGTGCACTATAAATCAAACAAGATGATCTTCTCCAACAAAACTATTCATTATCATCATCATCAAAAGTTGCTCTTCTTTACAGTAAGTGAATTGCTTCTCCTTTCCTCGTCACCTCTATGCATATAGAATCTGGACCCTCTCTCAATTCACTTCATTATCATTTTGTATATGTGACATGTAATTGTCCTATTAATATATTATGCCTATAAATTGTACAGCCACTTAAATTTCATGTTCTAGATATTGCTTGCCAATAAAGCATGTTTACAATACCAAAGTTCACAATTTCCTTCTATGTAGGTTTATCCCATTGAAATGATTTTAGATTACAGCTACATTGTATTTGTATACAAGATGTAATGCTCCCCAAAAATGCTAAATCGCTTTATGATCCCACATTTACATATTGTATGTCCTTCACCTATATTCCATCTATATATAATGTAAACCTATGTATTCTTTTTTCCATTTCTCATTTCACAACTCCATGTCAAATTATAACAAATGTATAACGTTCATTTCCACTAAACAGATTCCCTCGGATGCTATACCATTTCCTTAAACATTCACCAAAGTGGTGCACAATTAATGTTACTACTCAAGGGTTTTCTCATAGCCAATGATGTTCCATAACCTAATATGCTAGGCTGGAGAGCAAGATTCCTTTTATGTGTCCAGAATCCAATCCATTTTGTACAAAAGGCAATTCTACAATTTATTTACTTACTTTGTTCTACTACAACTCCATTGCCTCTCATTTGTAATTAATTCTATAATTCTTTATATTTTATCATTTGTTTATTCTCTACTAATCAAAACAATTTTCCTTTGCAGGCCTTTTCATTTGATTAGATCTTGTATTGAGTCATTAGCAGCTGAAACATTACTCTCACCATCGATCATAGTGGTGGACAGTTTATTTTCTTGCTTGCGGGTTTGGTGAGAGTGCACGATGCTCCATGAGCCAATATGGTAGGGTGGAAATCAGGCCTTGATTTTTTTTGGCCATAGTGTATTCTCCCACACACACCAAGTATGGCTAAATTATAATCACTCCATTCAATAGAACTATAGCTATGAGTTTTACCTTCCCATTTTCATGGTTATTATGCAATAAAATAGTTAATGTTGTGTGGTTCATTCTATTTTTGAATAATCAGGTCACAGTAAACTTCACACTTTTTATTCTTGTAGACCATATTCTAGCCATAATGCAGTGTTTGATGAACTACTCTATTACAAACAACCTTTCAAAATAATGATAGTGACTGGAAAATCAGTGACAATGGCCAAATGGACAATCATATCCTCATGTACACTATATTGATTGTAATAAGCAATATTCATTTTACCATTGATCAGAGTGGTGGGAAATGTATATTCTTGCTCGAGAGTTTGGTGAGAGCTAATGAGGCTCCATGACCCAATATGGTAGGGTGAAGAGCATGCCTTATTGTGTTGAGTTTTATTTTATAGTTTTTTATGTACAGATTGCTATCTTTCTCACATAGTATTCACAAAAAAATAAAATGTTTTATGTTGTGGTTACAATGTACTAAAATAGTTCATCTTATAAACTTTATGTTAGCCTACATTGACCATTGTTGATAATTGATCTCTTGCTTAAGCTATATCATTCCATAGAGAGGCCGGGAAAATAGAGTGGTTGTACAAGAGGCCAGCGAAATGTCATCAGCATTGATTGTTGTATGGTTTTCATGTAGTGGTGATCATGCAAGTAATATATGTATACATCATAGTATTGACCACCCAATATTAGAGAGCAGGCCTCATTTTGCTATGTATACGCATATATATGACATAAGCTTTAAGGAAGTAAATAAAACATCATTTCTCAATCCTTTATTATGGATGTGCATACCACTCTCCAAAGCTTTCATCAAACAATTATACCAACTAGTTGATTGGCTTGTCTATGCTACCAAATTTTCCATACATGTCTCTAAAAAATTGGTATATACTCCTCCCACATTGATAGCTCTTTGAAACTATTTTGGTTTTCATCTCTATTTCTAAATTACCTCATCACTAAAGCTACCTCATCACCAATGTTGTGATATATTTTAAATGTTTCCTTGATTAGTCTACCTACAAGGGATTCTAACCCTTCTCTCCACTGTTTCAAGACTCTTTATTCAAGGCTAAGTTAGCAACATGGGGAAAGGTGCAGCCTATCTTATAGAGCATCTACCAAAAACAACAAACCATCAACGGTACTTCTGACCCTAAACACAACTTGAGAAGATCAATTGATAATTCACCAAAAACTCATTTCAACTCTCAACAAAAACCCTTCATTTAATAGCATTGCTATAAAGCATCAAATCATCAAACTTGTCTCCAAACCTTTATCAAACTCAAAAACATTTCAACCATCATCATTTTAACAAGAACAAAGCAAAAACCTAATTAGGAAACTCTGAATCCATTCATTCATTCAACATGCACCAATTTACTATTCAAAGCAACTTGCTCCACAAGGAAAAATGACAACAAACCAACCATTTATGCTTCTAATCTTTTACTATACTTCCAAGAAACTATAATCATCATGCTTTAGATTGAAATATTAAACCAAATACCTTGTGAGAAAACTCTAGAACATTCAATCTTGATCAACATGCATACTCAAGTCACCAATTTGCACCATGGTTCCACATTACTCAAAACACCAAAATAAAAAATTTCTTTCTAAACTTTGTTCAAGCATTAAGACATATCTACCAACATCACTTAGAAAGATTCAAACAAAAATCCATTAGTCAAATCACCGTTTGTATAGAATTACTCTTTTTAACAGTCAAGGCACCAAATTCCTAGTGGTGCAACTTTTGTTATGTAACTCGTGTGACCAAACAGACTGTTCCAATGCATCTGAATAGGTATTTTTATGCTAGGAATGGTCCTCTTTTGCATGCAAACACACATAATTGCTTTGAGCTACGTTCAACCGGATTGATCCCTTGCTAGTCTAAAGTGCAAAATGGCTACAAACTTTAGCATGATATTACTTGGATACCACAATGCTTAGAAACTTTTCATTTGATCCTATGGGATCGCATTGGGCCCCTCTATAATAACCTCTCTCAATTTTTGCTATGTTAGAGGCATTTTCCCATGGTGGCAAATTTTCACTTGGGAAAAAAGTTGTCAAATGCAAGTAGTTGAAAGTTGCAAAGTGGTGCAACTTTCATTCTGTAACTCGTGTGACCAAACAAACTATTCCAACCTATCTAAATAGGTATGTTTACACTAGGCCTATGGTCCTCTTTCGCACCTAAACACGTGGAATCGCTTTGAGCTATGTTAAGCCAGATCGATCCCTTAAGATTCCAAAGTGCAAAATGGATTCAAACTTCAGCATGTTGTTACTTGGATACCATGATGTTTAGAAACTTCTTCTATGATCCTATGATATTTTTTTGGGCCCCTCTTCAATAACCTCTCTTGGTTTTTTCTATCTCAGAGGCATTTTCCCGTGGTGGCAAATTTTCACTTGGGGAAAAAGTTATCAAATGCAAGTAGTTGAAAGTTGCAAAGTGGTGCAACTTTTTTTCTGCAACTCATGTGACCAAATGAACTATTCCAACACATACAAATAGGTATTTTTACACTATTCATGGTCCTCTTTCGCACCCAAACATGCGAAATCGCTTCGAGCTATGTTCAACCAAATCAATCCCTTAAGAGTCCAAAGTGCAAAATGGCTGCAAACTTTAGCATGTTGTTACTCAAATACCATGATGCTTAGAAATTCTCATCCAATCCTATAGGATCACATTGGGCCCCTCTATAATAACCTCTCTCAATTTTCTCTATCTCAAAGGAATTTTCCTGTGGTGGTGAATTTTCACTTAGAGAAAAAGTTGTCAAATGCAAGTAGTTGAAAGTTGCAAAGTGGTGCAACTTTCGTTCTGCAACTTGTGTGACCAAACAAACTATTCCAACATGTCTGAATAGGTATTTTAACACTAGAAATGGTCCTCTTTCTCACCCAAACATGTGGAATCGTTCTGAACTATGTTCAACCGGATCGATCCCTCAAGGGTCCAAAGTGCAAAATGGTTGCAAAATTTAGCATGTTTTTACTTAGATACCATGATACTTAGAAACTTCTCGTCTAATCCTATAGGATCATGTTGGGAAACTCTACAATAACCTCTCTCATTTTTCACTATCTCGGAGGCATTTTTCCATGGTGGAAAATTTTCACTTGGGGAAAAAGTTGTCAAATGCAAGTAGTTGAAAGTTGCAAAGTGGTGTAACTTTCATTTTGCAACTCGTGTGACCAAACAGACTATTCCAACACATCTGAATAGGTATTATTACACTATGCATGGTCCTCTTTCACACCCAAACACACGGAATTTCTCTAAACTGTGTTCAACTGGATCGATCCCTTAAGGGTCCAAAGTGCAAAAGGGAAGCAATCTTTGACAAACTATTACTCAAAAACTGTGATGCTTAAAAACTCTTTGTCTGATCCTACAAGATCATGTTGGGCCCCTCTACAATAACCTCTCTCAATTTTTGTTATCTCAGAGTCATTTTTCTGTGGTGTCCAATTTTCACTTGATGGAAAAAGTGTCGAATGCAAGTAGTGTAGTGGGCCCTCTATTGAATATTGTTGTTGTAGAGTAGTTGTAGGGCCTGTATGGCCTGATGGTGACTCCAAATTGATTTGAATTGTTGTTTCAGTGTCTTATATATCATTTTGACTGAGTTTGAGGCATTTGCATTGGGGTTGTAGAATCTTATTGAGTTTTCCCTATAGGTGGGTCTAAAACTCCAATTTAAAGGTTTTGAAGACATCGAAATATTATTATGGCCCATTCCACTGACTGTAACTCCTATATCTGAGTGGAATGGGTCTGATATGGTAGGATTTAGTTGATTGAATGGTTTTGAGAGTAGGAGAGGTCATTTTGGAGTTTGGGCATGATGCCCTAATTGTAAAATTTGAATGTTTTGAGTGAAATTTGATGGTTAAAGGTGGGTAGGTGAGGAAAACTTTTAGGGAAAATTTTTTTGGTGATAGATTAAGTATGTGCAGGCCATTTGAAGCATGTTTGATGCATTGGTGAAGTGTAAACAATTTGGGAAGTGGGATTTTCAATAAACCCCTTTGTAACTAGCTAAAAATGAGGGTTGTGTATAAAGAGGACTTAGTGAGTGGTTCATTGGCTAAAAGTTGTAGATTTGGTAGTTTAATAGACTGGTAAATGACTATCCATAGGAATTTTGGATTGGCAGATTGTTTAGAGGAGATTTTCTTTGTAAATTAGGCCTATTTGGCTTAAGTGGACAACAAAGAAGCATTAGTTTGAGGGATTTGTTCCAAAAGAGTTATATGAGCTTTTGAGATATGTTTTGGTATGCCTTAAGGGATGTCTAAAAATATAATTGGTTAATGGGTTTGAGATCAAATTTTTGAGATAGGTCCAAGAAACTAGGTCTGTGGACCTCAAGGAAAATAGTGAAGTTGTGAATGGAATCACCCTAGTTAGGGTTTTGGAGATTGAAGGCTTGTTGAAAGAAGTTAAATTTGTGATTGGTAATTGATGGCCTCCCTAATCTACATCACTTCTCTCCTATTGCAATTTTGGGTGGATTATTACTTTCAAAGTATTGGGAATGCTTTTCCTATTTTCTAGTTGGAAGTTGTCATTCTAAAAGGCTCATATCTTGATATATTTTATACTCATTCTTAATCAATTATCAAGTTAATAATCAATGCATTTATTTATAGTTAATCTTTTCTTTTCAATTTGTGCAATTTTGGAATTTGTAACTCTACTAGTATTCCTAGAAATATTAAATTTGTTTAGCATTAATCAATTAATATTCAAGAAAAACCATGAAGGACAACAATGATCAATTCTAGGGCTAACAAATTCATAAGTATACATGTGAATAATTCAAGCATGTACATGTGAATAAAGGAAGCACAATTACTCAAAAACACATAAAACTTGTAGTATACACACGAATACATAGTATTCGCAAATTAATACAAAGTATATGCATGAATACAAGGTATATGCATGAAAACATGTAAGTCACAAAATATACATTGGAATACATGTAAGTCACAAAGTATACATGTAAGTTGTAAACCATACACTTGAATACACATAACTCATATCTATTGAACCATGGAGTTATAATGCAACTATGGAAACCATCGATAATATATATTTGTATTAACCAAATATCCTTATAGGCATACATCAATATATGTCAATATAAGTATAAAATATAGGTACAAAAGAGCCATATAGGCTTACGAGTACCATATAGGCATACAATGTAAAATATATCCAATACAAAATATGTACAAAAATGCCATATAGGCATACAACAAAGGGCTCTGGAATCAAAAGTCATCGCTCTCTAGGCTCTCGAAATAAACTCTTTCCCTTTGCTTGTCAATCGGATGGCAATACGTCTATCACTCATTTATGCTACAGTCAAGGAGTGCTCCTGCTACTCCTCCTAGTGTTTAGTTATTGGTAAAGTCTTATTTGTTATGTAATAAGAAGTAAAGACATTAATATATAGAAATTATATTATAAAAAATGATATATTTAACAAAATAATAACTTACCGCCATCTGATGATCACTCTCCATGAGGTAAATATTTGAATTCCCATGCTACTCAAGGCATGCTAAAGCCCTATATAAACCATCCAAATAGAAATTAAACTATGAATCAATAATGGTTTATTTTTCACTAACTAACATCTATAACAACGAATGTAAATTGAAATTTAGTAATTTGCCTCATACCTCCATTGTCAGAGCCATCACGGATTGTATATCAGATGAAACACGGATGTTCATAGTCATCTAAAAATAAAACAACAAATTATTCAATCACGAAAACTACAATAGCGATCCACGTCATGACTTATAATGTATGAGATAATGAACAAAATTTTGAGTACTTATTAAACTATATATTTCTGACTATCATGATTACTATTTTCCCTATCCATATCTTGTTCAAAAGCACATATTTTTAGGATTTTACCCATAGCAACAAGGCGGTGAACCATTTGATAAAATGCTTTCATAGACATGCACAATAACTGTGGTGGCATAGAGAAGGCAGTGAACTATTTTTAAAAATGCCTCAAAGAAATGGGGTCTCATGGTGATGGAATGTCATTACAAATAAATTATGCACGTCATGGAATTCCATCACCATAAGACTGTATTTATTTTAGGAATTTTTTCAAACAACTCATTGCCTTCTCTATGGTATTATTGCTTACTATTATGCTGTAATCAAAATTTTTCCAAGCATCCATAGTTTATTGGAAAGCATCTATTTTAGACTTTTAGCCATAGCAACAAGGAAGTGAGTAGTTTGATAAAATGCTTTGGTACACATGTATGGAAAATGCAGTATCATAGAAAAGGTGGTGAGTTGTTTGAAGAAATGCCTCGAAGAAATGTGGTCTCATGGTGATGGAATGGAATTCCATCACCATGAGACCACATTTCTTCAAGGTATTTTTTCAAAGTACTAACTGTACAAGCCTATGCTATTGCTTACTATTATACTTTGATATATTTTTTCCAAGCATCCATAGTTTGTTGGAAAGCACCTTTTTTAATATTTTAGCCATAATAGCGAGGAAATGACCTATTTGATAAAATGCTTTGATAGACATGTATGGAAAATGTGGTAGCAGAGAAAAAGTTGTGAGCTGTTTGAAAAAGTGCCTCAAAGAAATTTGGTCTCATGGTGATGGACATCACCATGAGACCGAATTTCTTGGAGGAGTTTTTTTCAAACAACTCATTGCCTTGTCTATGCTATTGCTTACTATTATTCTTTCAAATATTCCTTCCAAGCATCCATACCATAGCAAGGTAGTGAACTGTTTGAAAAGATGCATCAGTAAAAAGTGGTCTCATGGAATGCCATGACAAGCAAATGCAATTGGAAGTTGCTCCTAGACTTATTACTTATGCTATGTGAATTAATTGCATCACTACTTATGTTGACTTTCTAAACAACTAGATATTGTAGTTGACATTTTTTCATCTACCAACATCTAGTTATTAGTTATAGAATGTGAAGTAATGCTTTGTGTTTGAAAGATGTGCAACACAACGTAATCAACAATATGAATATGAACTACGTAAATCTGTTAAGTACATTTCATTAGTTAAACTCTTTACTCTATTATCTGTGTGTAGGTTTGACTAAATCCACTAGCACTGGGAGGTGTTCCCTTGAAACCTCCAATATTAGCCTATTCAACATCCAAAATCACATATTAAAATACCATTTGTAAAACAATGCTATTAACATGTAATAAATTTATAACTATTTAGTTACATATCTCAATGGTAGGTGTAGTGGAGAAATAAGCAGGTGTAGGGCTGGTGTATCCAGTATCAACACTCTGACCCTACAAATTTATTAAAATCATAAAACTAAATTAGTTAATATTGCATTTCAAAATCAAAATTTAATAAATTAAATTCAATGAACATGCTAACTTTTACCTGAGTATCAATGTCATAAGCCTCATGCAAAATTTTAGTTTCCCTTTCCATCTCCATAGCTGTAGAGGGATCCTACGTAGCAACCTCCAGAGTGTCAGTGGGTTCATATGAACAAGTCGCCCCGCAAGATTGATACAAATGGGATTGAATCCCACCACTCAAATATTCCCCTAGATGGCATTGTAGAATATGGTTGGCATGTTGGCTAACACTCTGGGTCAAAGAGATGATGGCCTACAAAGTCTCTATGTTGGCACTCTCCTTCATGACAAAAGGGATGATGATGTGCTCATGAGGCATCCTAGCGAGAGGTTGTCTCCCTTGCCACGTAGGATCCTACTGTGCACTGGGTCTATCTTGAGCCGACCCCCCACCTCTCCCCTGGAAGTCCCTCATATCAAAATAATTTGGTATTTTGTTCAAGATGAGCTCACAGTATAGTTTCCTAAGGAAATATTGTGGGACTTCACAATTGTTGCATGGTGGGTCATCAAAAACCATATACCACCTATCCCAAAAAAAAATTGTAATCTCTTGGTGGTGGCACCAATGAATAGGAAACCTCTTCGCATTGAGGGTAAGATTTGCATTTGACTGTGGGTCAATGAATAATGCACAAAAATCACATTTTATTAATTTTTAAATTTGTTACATCTTTATACGATAATTTATCTTAGTAATAAGCCCTAGTTTCCTACCTCTTATCCCGCCAACCAGTTAATTATTTATTGATTGAATCTACATGTTTTAACATTTATTTCAGTGAAGTTACCAGGGTCATTCTTTCTGTGATTGAACCGTTTGGATCATTCAACCTCCTAATTAAATCCTCAATTTGTTTTTGATTGTTCTCATTTCACTCATTAAGTTTTGTTGAGTGCAAGGAGGATGTTGAGGGATTGGTGGACAAGATTGAGGTTGTGGTTGATTAACTTGGGGATATTTTTGTTGTTGTTGTTGTTGTGCTTGTTGAGGATTTTGTTCCTCTTGTTGTTGTTGTGCTTCTTAAGGATTTTGAGGATGATTTGTAGGTTGATTAACATCTCCTACAAATTCAAAAAATAAATATCAAAAACAACCTAAAACTAACAAATTAAAAACAAAAAATAAACAATCCTTACCTCTCACACCTCCTCGTCAACATGGTGACATCCTCACGATGAAATAACAACCGTTGATCAAGAATTTTGCAAAATACCTCCTCCCATAACGTGAGCATGAAAATTTGGGGATTTGGCTGCGGACAAGAGAAAAAACATAGTCAAATGCAAGAATGAATTTGAATTGTTTTTTTTTTCTTTTAAAAAGTCATAACATGAGCTTTTTATAACATACTCACATTATGGGCTCATTGTGGCTGAGCCTCAGGCTTGGCACACCAAGCCATAACATAAGCACATTATAACGCACTCATGTTATGAGTTTTCAAAACTTTTTTAAAAAGTTGGCCACAAATTGGCTACCCATCTTCATGCACCTGCCCCAATACCATCCATAAAGACTTGAAGGAAAGAGTTGAGAAGAAAGAAGAATTTTAGTTCCCCTCCATAGGTGGCAAGAAGCAAAAGAAAAAAAAGGTCTCCAATTGTTCAGGTATAGAAATATAAGAAGAAAGGGTTATCATCAAAAAACAACATAGTGAGTAGATTTATTCAAAATTATTTTAGTATCATACATAACAATAATTATTGCTCTTACATCACATGTTAAAAATATGTCATTGTAGATTTGGATGATCAAGATATTAATAGAAGATAGTGAGTGCCATTCTCTATTGATCTATTTAACCAAACAACCAATTAAATACAAATTATTGATGGAAATTTTCTATCTATTAAATGTATTTGTTCATTAAATTAGATATTTCCCTATTCCTATTTCTAACCAATTTTCTATAATTAATCAAATAAATAGCATATACAATTTGTGAAACTCAGCCATCAATGCTTAATGTTATACCCAATTAGAAATTTCAAAAAACCATTCCAAGTAATTTAGAATTTTAATATTATTTTTATAAGTATATATTGTATTTTTAGAAAATATTGTATGTATGTTGATTTATAATTAAATATGCATGTCATTGTAGCTTTAGATTATCAACGAAATAGTGGGCAACATAACTTAACCATTTTCTATTGATCTTAACAAAACACCAACAACAATAGATGCAATTCAAGTTAGAGATGGTAAATAAATTATAAAATTATTTTATAATAATTTTTTATGTTTAATTTTTAAATCAATTTAATAACTAAACTGTGTAATTTACAGGTTTTGATTACATTGCAATAGAGGATCATGTTTAACACTATTTGGATATTCAATATAGTTTACTGTACTTTCAACTTATATTGTATATTTACAAAATTGACTCTTTGGCATAATTATAAGAAATATATTGATATATTTTCATGAAAAATGGTACGATCTTGTGTAAAGTAATAAATAAAAGTATTTTTATTAGTTGAAATTTTTTTGTAATTGTTAATTGTATGATTTTTTTAGAGTAATTTTTTCTATATTATACAAAGCTCTGTGATGAATGATCAATTTTATATTTAACTATTTTGGTAGGATTTTAAATCTATCTTCTTAATATTGATATGCTTTATGTAGTGATATTTTTTTATAAAATAAAATGTATAGTAGATATAATAATTAAACATGTAATAGATATTTTTAAAGCTCTTCAATTATTTGTGAATTTATGTGATCAAAGGATAAAACCACTTGGTATAAGCAATGTGTGTCCTTACAAAATATTTGACTTGTTAATTTCATTGCCTTTCTAGGACCTTCTCTATCAATGTTCATCACATGTTGAAAAAAGACATTTATTAAGACATTAGAGACAACCACTTTAAAGGTTACTTAAAATCAACCAAGATAGAACTAGTAGAATCATTTCTAATAAATAGGCATCATTTCTTTAAGTATTATATTCTTCTTCAAAATGGGAAAATTATTCCTCGAAGTATATCATAGCCTCCTTTGGTTTGAGACTCCTATTAGGTCAATTGAGAGTGTCCTCTCATTAGTTATGTAGAAATATAAAATAGTTAATTTATAAACATCATTGCATTTGCACAATTTACAACAATGATCTAGAATCATAAAAATATTATGTATTTAGTTATCTAGTGTATTGCACAATCTTTGATAAGATTTATTCTCTTTAGAGAAAGCCAAGGTTGTAAATATAAAGTCCTATTAATGTGTAACTATATTCTTCAAATGTGTTGTTTGTTGGTTGTTGGCTGGCTATGTTTTTGTTTTGTTGTTGGGTGTTCTTGTCTCTTTACTTTGAGCAACTTGTCCATCTTTGTTTGGGTTTCAGGTCCCATCAAAACCTAATGGTTTCAATTCCATTCAAAACATGTTTCTCCACTAATCAAAAACTATATTCTTCAAAGCGAACTAAATATAGACTCAAACTTTGTAAGATTCATTAGGAAAATTCTTCTTCTTAACCTCACCTTTATATTCATTTTTCAACCATAAACTTAGAGGTAAATTTGAGCTCATTTTTTTTTCAATATGCATGCTTTGTTAGGCATGCAAGATCTCAACAACATAGAAAGGCTTGATTCAACTTAATTTTTTTTATGTACTTCATTTTTTCTTTCTTTCATTTGTTTCTTTCAAAATGTGTAGATGAAATGTCACTTTTCCTACTACTCATCATTAATCTATTATAATGATTAATGCACAATAATATTTTTGTTTTAAATTTAAAACAAATGACTGCATGCTCCACACTAAACTTGAAATGTGAGGAAAATTTATTCCCTATCAAATGAAAACTATGTGACAATGAGATTTTAAAATGCCTTTGATTTTATTCCTTAAGAAAATTTATAAACTATAAGAAATTTCTATTATCCATTTGTTAAAACAACTTCTTAAATAAGAGAAAAGGCCACATTGTTGAGTGGGACCATAAGTTTCAAGATGAGATATTTTGATAGTAGTACACTTTTTTAAGTAAACCATGATAAAATAACTTATTCTAAAAGGTTTATGTTTGTACTACAACAAGTACGGAATACTATTATACAATATTTTATCAAAAGATATATATGATTGGATAATGTTATTGACAAGTTTAGGATCACTTTAATTTATATATTATACTATTTTTAAATATGTAAAAACATAAATTATTTCAAAATAAATATTTCCCTCCAATAGAATATGTCAAATAAAAAATGTTATTTTATCATAAAATAATTTTATTAGTTGTTTTTTTTAACTATACTTTCCTAAAAATAAGTAACCTAATAAATTTATAATAAGTACTAATACTATGTTAAAATGGTTAAAAATAATAATAATAACAAGTGCCACATAGTGGCTAGTACTTTCCTTTATAGTATTTTAAATATAATAAAATAAATGTAATTTTTGTTAACATGAATAAAATTAAATGTGAATTTTCTTAATTATAGTATTAACATAATATTTAAAAATGTCACATTAATGTTAATTTTTATTAAAATAATATAAATAATTAATCATTATAATGTAAATTGTATCATAATGCATGCTTATGTTCTAACTTATGGAATAAAAGATAGTTACATGAATTTATATTAAAAAATAAATAAAAATCAAATGACGGGCCATTTTTCTATGGCACACTCATATATCTACTTGTGGACATAATTGTATGAATGTGTTCATTTACATATGCATATAGATAAATATGCATGCATGCAATTGAGATTTCCATGTGTTATACAACTTGTTGGTACATATGTGATCAGATATTGGTTTGCGTGTTGGATATCTATGCATATATGCATACACAATTCAATATTTACAACTATTTGTGAGTTTTTCTAAAGAGAATGTTATTTTTATCTTGTTTACAATGTTCTTAGTGCATAGAATATCTTGACAGAGTTTTGTGCAGATATATGTGTTGATGATGTATTTGTCTATGTAACTATCATGTTTGGCTAACCATCTAATGCTTACTAAGTGTTCTTGCTACTACTTTGTGATCTGTAATGATAGTGCCATGCTGGATGTGGATGTAGTATGCTTCTTTCCTATAATGTTTCTTATGTATGTTATGCAGCTCAATCCACAACCCAGTGTTGAACAATGCATTTTTGAAACTACTACAATCTGCTCACTTATTTTGGTGAGTTTTAAATAGAAAGTATTATTGCAACCATTGGCAATATATGTAGCACATACATAAGACAATCTTTGCATAGTAGGTTGTGCAAAGTGACACTTGTTTCTTGTGTGCATGCAAATCAAAAAGCTCAAGTTATAGAGGTTGCCTTCTTTTCTGTAAGTCTGAGTTGATTGTTGTTCTCTAAATTAGGGTATATTTTTCCTTTCTACTTTTCCAACACGTCCCCTGTGATAAATTTTTTCCAGTGCTTCTCTTCGAAAACATGTTTGCGGTTTGCATGTGATTCTTAGCATGAATTTATTTCTATGCTTCTTTGTATGGCATAAAATTTCCACCTATGTTTGCAACAAAATAAAATTCTTAACATAATACAGTCTTCTTTTTATGGTTTGTTGCTTGCTATCCTAGTTTTTTTTCACCCATAATGCACCTCTTCAGAAAGGCTTAGATTTGGCTTAGAGGTTAGGCATATAGAAGTATTGTACCAAATAGCAAGCAACTGAATTTCTTGCCTCAACTTTGTAGACCTACCTTTGTATTTTGCTACAAACTGCAGGATACATATCGACAATTACAGTGCACTATAATCAAACAAGATGATCTTCTCCAACAAAACTATTCATTATCATCATCATCAAAAGTTGCTCTTCTTTACAGTAAGTGAATTGCTTCTCCTTTCCTCTTCACCTCAATGCATATAGAATTTGGACCCTCTCTTGATTCACTTCATTATCATTTTGTATATGTGACATGTAATTGTCCTATTACATATTTTTTGCTTATAAATTATACAGCCACTTAAATTTCATGTTCTACATATTGATTGCCAATAAAGATGTTTACAGTACCAAAGTTCACACTTTCCTTCTATGTAGGTTTATCCCACTGAAATGATTTTAGATTACAGCTACATTGTATTCGTATAAAAGATGTAATGCTCCCCAAAAATGCTAAATTGCTTTATGATCCCACATTTACATATTGTATGTCCTTCACCTATATTCCATCTGTACATAATGGAAACAGGTCTACTTATATTTTTTTCCATTTCTCATTTCACAACTCCATGTCAAATTATAAAAAATGTATAATGTTCATTTCCACTTAACAAATTCCCTCAGATGCCATACCATTTCCTTCAACATTCATGAAAGTGGTGCACAATTAATGTTACTACTCGACGGCTTGCTCATAGCCAATGATGCTCCATAACCTGATATGCTAGGCTAGAGAGCAGGATTCCTTTTATGTGTCCAGACTCCAACCCATTTCGTACACAAGGCAATTCTACATTTTATTTACTTACTTTTTTCTATTGCAACTCCATTGCCTCTCATTTGTAATTAATTCTATAAGTCTTTATATTTTATCATTTTTCTATTCTCTACTAATCAAAACAATTGTCCATTGTAGGCCTTTTCATTTGATTAGATCTTTTATTGAGTCATTAGTGGCCGAAACATTGCTCTCACCATTGATCATAGTGGTGGACAGTTTATTTTCTTGCTCGGGGGTTTGGTGAGAGTGCACGATGCTCCATGAGCCAATATGGTAGGGTCAAAATCAGGCCTTGTTTTGTTTTGGCGATAGTGGATTCTCCCACACACCAATTATGGCTAAATTATAATCACTCCATTCAATAGAACTGTAGCTATTAGTTTTACCTTCCCACTTTCATGGTTGTTATGCAATAAAATAGTTAATGTTGTGTCATGGTTCATTCTATTTTTGCATAATCACCACAGTAAAATTCACACTTTTTTGTTATTCTTGCAAAACATATTCTAGCCATAATGCAGTGTTTGATGAACTAATCTATTACAAACAACCTTTCAAAATAATGCTAGTGACTTGAAAATCAATGACAATGGTCAAATGGGCAATCATATCCTCATGTACGATATATTGATTGCAATAAGCAATATTCATTTTTCCATTGATCAGAGTGGTGGGCAATGTATATTCTTGCTCAGGGGTTTGGTGAGAGTTGATGAGGCTCCATGACCCAATATGGTAGGGTAGAGAGAAGGCCTTATTGTGTTGAGTTTTATTTTATAGTTTTTATGTATAGATTGCTATCTTTCTCACATAGGATTCTCAAAAAAAAACAAATGTTTTAGGTTGTGGTTACAATGTACTAAAATAGTTCATCTTATAAACTTTGTGTTAGCCTACATTAACCATTGTTGATAATTGATCTCTTGCTTAAGCTATATCATTCCATAGAGGAGGTCGGGAAAATAGAGTGGTTGTACAAGAGGCCAGTGAAATGTCATCCGCATTGATTGTTGCATGGTTTTCATGTAATGGTTATTGTGCAAGTAATATATGGTTTAAAGTCCTCATTAAACAAAATGAATATCTGTGCAATTATTGATAACGTACTTTTCGGTCTCATCCTTTGGGTTCATGTTGTTGTTGAAGGTAGCTATGGAGGCTAGCGAAACAACATCAACATTAATTGTTGTACAGAAACCACGTAGTGTTGATGGTGCAAGTAACATTTGTTTCAAATTCCCCGACATACAAAAAAAATGTCTATCCAGTTATCGATAGCGTATTGTTTGGTTTCATTGTCTTGGTTTCTATTGTTGTTGAAGGTAGCTGTTAGCATTGCAAGCTTCTTTGGGAATCACTTTGAAGGTGGTTGTATTTTATCTTGTGTTCTTTTCATGCGTTCATGGTTGCAAAAGCTATAGGTTCTAATAAATTTGTGTTCATTTTTTGCAAGCGGTGGAGAAAGAATGGAGGGAAGAGATAGCAAGTGAGTAGAGATGCAATTGAAGGAAGCAGGAAGAGGTGTATAATTTTTATTCTTCCACCCCCATCATCTACTTGGTCTTAGTTATTTCTATAATCTCTTCATATTCACAGTTGCTCCAAAGAACATGCTTCTCCTTTAGGAGAGAGAGTTCAAGAAGTGGGATGTTGATATTCCAGTATAGATGCTAAATAGATGAATGAGCTTTCAAACAACTATATGTTGAGGGTCAAAACAACACAACATTAAAAATAATATTACTATTCTATTTCTCCTAGAAGAGAAATAAAACACATGGAGATCTAACTCCCAAGGTCTTGGTAATTGGTTCTCAACTATGCTGATTTCACTCAGTCTTTGATATAACTATAACATTTGTTCAAGGGGCCTTTGCTGGTAATAAGGAACGAGACTACACAACATCAAGTAGTCTACGTTTGGGGAGTTTTAAATAAAAGAAAAAGATGAAACATAACTTTTAATCAAAGAAACGTGAGTAAAATCCTTATATATTCAGACATGCATATCAATAATGAATGTTTATTCCACCTAACCATAACTACAACAAGATGCAATCCATAGAATAAACTATGCTACTACATACATCCATAATGCTAATTTAGATACCATCAATATTCACTAAACTTACTTTGAACAAACAAATCACTCACTTATCATCCAAAACACAGATCAAATGAATACAATAACAATTTAATTCACAGATAATCCAATGATATGATCTTGAATCCAATTCCTTCTATTGAATTTCATCAAATAAGGAACAATTAAGCACAGCAAAATCATTGGCGTATGGATTAATCATGTACCATTAGCCTTATCAAAATAGATCCAAACTTTAAAATCATGACATGAAAACGTATGAAAAACTGTAAAATGACCCAGTGTTACTGAACTTTAGAATATTTCTCTAAAACATTGAAATCTTAGAACTAGTTTCTATCTTCTATCATCAGGTGGCTGATCTTTTTTCAATTAGCCAACCTTTACAAAGTAGATTTTAATAGTACATATAGGGTGCCACATGCACGAGTTTCTCAATTATCAATCAAGATCCACAATTCATGGAGTTGAAACTGAACACAAAAGTAGACTCAGGAACCCCTATTTCAAGGTTGATCACTATGTTGTGCCAACAAGAAATCTGATATTCTAAGAAGAGAATGAAACTGGCAGATCAAACTCAGAGTTGAGCCTATTTCAAAACCCACAAAAGGAGGAGAAGAGTAGATAGAGTATGGTGAAAAGAGTCAGTCACTTTTTCACTGAACGCTCAAGGATGTACTCATCAAAACTGGAGAAAACCTGTTGAAGAGTACCCAAATTTGGCCCATCCAACCAATCACCTTCAAATTTGATTCTTTCAAATTATGTGGAAACCAACCTTTGCATCTCCTTTAGCTTGATTAGCTCCTTTTTTGAAGTTCTTACCTCCTCCTGGATATCCATAAACTGATCTAACAATAAATTCTCCCCATCATATCCCTTTTGCATAATCTCTTCAAACGTACCCCTCCATTTCTCCCTTAGTTTTTCCAAAGATAGGCCTTCTTTTTTTGAGGAATCTAAGTTGATTAAAATGGCCACAATTGTCTCCAATTCAACCATCTGTTGATTCAAGTCTTTACTCATTTCTCGGACTTCTTCTTGATGTCTATGCATAGCCCTAGATTTATATCTTATGATGCTCATAGTTTTTCCACAAAATCCACATTACCATGCTCAAGAATCGAATATTCCAACAATGTGGACTTGGGAACTTTGCTGACATCTTCAATCCTTTTAACATATTCCTTATATTCATCATCCTGCTTATCCAGAGCCTTGACCTGCTGGTCTAGATCCTCTGCCAATTCAAGAGGAGTCTTATGAATCTTAGAACCTTCAACAAGAACATCATCAACCTCCTGGTTGAGCTTATCCAACCATTTATCCATCATTCTTACCTTGCTCTTCATTTGAATCAAATCATCTATTTCCCTTGTTGTTAACAAAATCGGGGATTCAGGAAGAGCAGCTTGTTGAGAAATGGGACTTGAAACATCTTTCAAAAGACCATGGAGCTGATCCAAGTGAGCCTTAAGCTCATCCTTCCTTTGTTTATCCTTGATCATCTAGGTTTTAGTTGAAGAGGCCACAATATCAATTAAACTCATCTATTGGTTTCTTATAGGATTTCCCAAATTTATTGCCCCCAGCTAATAATCAATTATTTGCATATCATCACGGCTCTTCTCCATTACAGGTATAGCACATTCAGCAACAATCTCTCCAGCATCAGTGAGCCTAGTAGAGTGAAGAACTCGGGCCTTCCTTTTAGGTTTCTCTTTCCCAATCTCTTTCATCATTTCTTCCCAATTCAATGGTTGTGGTTGGAAAACTTGTTTTCTTTCCAAGTCCAATTTTAACCAAGTAGGAGCAATAGGAGTAGTGGCTACCTGGGCTGAAGAAGAAGCAACAGTAGTGGAAGACAGAGGTTGTAACAATGTAGGCCCCAGCTGAGAATCAACTTCTTGCACATTTTGTTGATTACTTTGTTCCTTTTCCTATGATAACCTTTATGCTTGCTCTTTATCATTCTATTCTTGCATATTTTTAGCCTCCAGCTCCTTCTTTAAACATTCCTCTTCCTCTTTATTTTTCTCTAGCATTTGATCCCACTACTTCTTCAACTCTTCAACATAGTCCCATTCCTCCTTGGACTTCTTTTCATATTCAACAATCTCAACAGCCTCTCTTTCCACTTTCAAATGCTCTTGCTCTTCCTTTTTCCTATAAGCCTCTTCTTGTGCTTTGAGCTTAGCTTCAATAGCTTCTTTTTCTCTTCTTTGTTGGGCCTTTTCCTCTTCAAGGTTATGAATTTTTTGCTGCATTATCAACTTATCCCTTTCATCTTGAATTTTGAGCTCCTGCTCCTTTTGTTGTTGTTGTTGATCCAATTCATTAGCCTTAACCTTATCTTCCAACTCCTTCTGCTTGGCTGCCAACTCAGATTGTGCCTTGGCCTCCTCTTCCTATTGCTTAGCTGATGCTTCAGCTTGTTCCTTAGCATCAGCTTCTCTTTTCGCATCTTCAAAGAGTTTCCATTTATCTTCTTTAGTCAATATGTGTTCAGCCCCTGCATTATCTGTCATATCAAAAGATGTTAATGTCGGATGCCCTTTATCTGATGCAGTCTTCTTTGAATTTGTTTCTATGTTATGTATCTCAATTTCATCCTCCATTCGCTTTAAGACCTATGCTTCAGTATGGAGGGCTCCCTTTGGTGATTCTTGACCTAATTCTTGTGCATCAAAGGGCTAAGGAGGTACCTCCCCTGCAAGAGATGCAGAAGCACCTACCTCCACAATTGTATCATCTTCCTGTACCTCTAGAAGGTCTTGAGGAACCACCTCCTCTTGTGTATTAGAAGGCATAAACTCTAAAGGCTCCTTAGGTGCCATCCTTCTCTTTTCTCTTTTATATCCTTGAGTGGTGCCTGCAACTTTCCTCTTCTTAAATGATGGAGCCTTGACCTGATTAGCCCTCAAACTCACCCATTGAATACTCCTATCGAGCATTGGTCTTGCAATTTACATTATGTCAATTGTCTCATCAGCATTCCAATCTATTAGATCAAGATCCTTAGTACCAATCTTGTCTGCATCGTACCTGGGATCCAAAACCATCCCATCATCATAAAATGTTTTTGGAATGTCTTCCTTTATCCCAAACTCAACCATAAGTAGGATAGGTATCCTTTCATAATGCCTTTTCCTAAGGTCATATTCATCTTGCAAGTCCTCCAAAAAATCCTCCAATAGATTAAAGTGCTTCTCAAAGACACTGGGAAGCAAAGCCCTCATCCTGTGTGTGGGGTCATAGTATTTCCTTGCAGTATACAAGCCCAACTTTAAATAAACTAATTCATCACAAACGGCCTTAGCTGCCTGAATGTGTGGATAGCTAAAAGCTCCCAGCTTCATTGGAAACTTATAGCACCCAATCTTGTGTTTGTTTCTAAATTGGAAATTCACAGCCAAGGCTTGATAAATAAACTCCATTAAAATGATCCTATCACCACAACATCTAGGTAACAAATGGGGGTGACCATAAAATCCTACTAACCTGAAATAGGTGAATGTGGGGTACTGGATAAACCAATACCCCCATTCATTCACAAAATCCATTGCCTCCCTACTAAGCCTATACCCAGCATCACCATTAAGCTTGTTAATAATGACATAAAGAAAGGCATCATTAACCCTTCTATAATGTTGCTCTAATGCCTACAAGGTGAGCTGGCTATAATACTCCCACACTCTTTTCTATTCTTGGGCTTCCCCCAATATACCTATTGTTTGAAGTCTAAGAAAAATCCCTACTCGAGCAGTTACATAAACTACATAGGAGGTCATAAAGAAATTCTTGGTTTCTCTCACTTTTATCATTTGATTGTGAATGTTGTCTGATACTATCATTGACCAGTCAAATTGTTGCCTCCCATCTAGAATAGTTTGAATGAAAGGAAACATCCATTCTTTAAACAGTGAAGCATCCCTTTTACCAAATACCCTAGAAAGGAACATGATTATATCTGCAATTTCTTTACTAAACTCTACCCCCTTAGGCTATTTTAGAAGCTTGGTCAGAGACTTCTTTTCCACCTCATCCAAGTCTTATTCATGTGAAACCTATTCCTCTCCTTATTATCACTGTAAAGATTCAAAGCCCCTACCTCATTAAATTGCTTAGGATTCTTGGAATCAGGTATATGAAATAGGAATTTGATCATTGGAGGCATGAAGTCAATAATGACATCACCCTTTACATCCACACACTACCTAGTAGCAGGGTTATATGCTCTAGCTGCTGCAAGAATCAACTCTAGACATTGGACAGATAGGGGGAAGAGTGCAACATGTGCCAACCCAGATTGAACAATCCTTTCTATCCTTCCTGTGACCTCCTCCTCTGTGAATGTCTCCTCATGCAATTCTTCATATTTAAAAGGGCCCAAATTAGTGTTATTAATATTAGCCCAGTCTGAATCAACTTTGCTAGCTGTGAGGATAGCCTCCCTATGCCTACATCTCAAGGTATATAGAAGTTTCTCCACCTTGATCTTCTTCGGTCTAACTCCTTGCCATGAAGTTTCACCTGGTTGGCTTCTCTAAGAGGCCTCATCTGATGCTCCTAACATTTTTAATTCTTGTAGTAATTTCATGTATTAGATGAACAAAACATCTAAGTTAGTCAATCAAATAATCCCTCCTCCATCCTCCCAAGATAATATTGTACTTGGTCAAACTATGCCTTTATTGAAGGCGAAACCGTAGAAGTATTAGGCATAGTTAATGTTTCTTATCATGCGGCGGGGCTGACATCAGAACTAGACAAGGAGTAAAATAGTGTCAGAAGTGGGATCAGAATGGGAACCGGACCAAAATAGGGTCAAAGGCAGGATGGGAATGGGAATCGGACTAGAATAAGGTCGAAGGTAGGACAGGAATGGGAATTGGACCAGAACAGGGTTGGAGGTGGGACGGGAACAGGAATCAGACCAGAAAAAAATATTAGTTACCAAGTTCAACTTCCCCTCCAAATCCAGTCCCTACCAAAAGTAAAGGCATAGTGACATCATAGTAATGAACGAGAGGAGATCAATTCTAGCAAATGGAGAGTATTTAAAACAAGGCAATCATATGAACCATAAACCCTAGGTCACATGGGCCCCAAAGGAAACTAGAAATAGCATGGTTTATCCCTCCTATAGCTCCTCCATACAAAAGTCATTAAAACCATGGAAAAGGTTATATTGCAAATCCCTAATTTGCATGATACGTCATTTCCAAAAACTAGGGCACAATGAGAAATCTGTACGAACAACCCAAAATCGACGTGAGAAAACCATAACAGGGTCTCAAAATGAAATACATTACCCAAGCAAGGAAAACCCTTCAAAAATAAAAACCTTAGTCAAAACTAGAGTACGACAATCGAACCCGAACTGAAAGTGACAACAGAACAAACAACAAAACAAAAATGACAAATGAAAATGAACCCAAAACGAAACGAAACGAAAAAGGAAGAACCAAAAAAGCATAACAAGAAGAACAGGAACAAACACAACCAAGCAAACAAATTCACAGAAGAAAAACCTCCCATGAATTTTCTAAAACGACACATGGGAAAGAATAAACAAGAGAAAGAAAAGCAAAAGAAACCTACTTCAAAACACTCTTCAGGACTGACTAGTAATTAGCCAATATTTGCTCCGTAATTCACCATTGCGATCAAATTGATTCTTTCAAGACTTTCCTGGTCGTGATTTGCTTAAACAATTTGCATAATAATAACAATGAGGCTGTTTAAGCATAATTAAGCCTTTAATCATTAATTCACGTGTGCAAATAGGCTGCATTTAATGCCATAAATGTGATAGGTCGAGGACAAAGCCAACGACACAAATAGACAATTAAGTCAAGTCCACATAACATCAAAAGGTAAGGCGGATGCGGAGCCAGGTTGGAAACAAGATAAAGAAACTACACAAAGTTCCCTATTTCATTTCCAACCCCAGATCTAGTCCCGACAAAGAGACTGACTGAAACAACTAGAGACGGAGGCGGAGACAACCAAAATGGAAATTCACAAAGTTTGAAGTTCTATTCCAGGTCCAAATCCGGTCCCAACCAAAAATAAAGGAACAAAACACACAAGCACAAGGGAAGTGGGACCGGAACGAATATCGGACCCAGCCCAAACAATAAAGAAAACGAGAAAGAAAGAGAGTGAAGACGGAGTCGGGACGAGAACACAATATGGAAATTTGAAACTTCCAATGTGAGTTCCAATCCCAGTTCCACTCCCACGCGAGCAAACAAAGAAAACACAAGGAAACGACCAACAAACAAGAGGATGAACCAACCCAAGTGCTCATCAAAAACAACCAACAGAACAAAAAGGACAAACAAAAGAAAAAGCGGAGTCAGGGTCGGAACGATATCCAAACTAGAAACATTGAAAGAGTTCCATATTTAGATTTGGTTCTGGACCCGTCTCTGACAGAACAAAAGACAGACTTAGGATCAAAACAAACAACTCCTAAGACCCAACCAAGAAACCAAAGGCCAACAAAACAAAACAAAAAGGGGGAGCCATTTTATTCCAGAATAAAACAAAATGGGGTGGTTATGCAAGGCATAACACTGTGAAGATGAAGAGATTATAAGACTGGCTAAGACAATGGGAACATTGATTTCACCATTCATCATAGTACTGGCCACCCAATATTAGAGAGCAGGCCTCTTTTTGTTTTGTTCCATTTTATATTTGCTATGCCTGCAATTGAATTGCTCACTTGAACAATACTATTCATTGGCATCATCATTAAAAGTTGTACTTTATGGTAAGTAATTGCAATGGTTTAGTGATAGCCGATGACACTCCATGATCCAAAATGGTAGGGTGGAGAGCATGCCACCTTTTTTGTCTCCACACCTCAATGCATTGTGACTAGAAGGTTTGGCCTTTGCAGTAAAATTTTTGCATAGGGACATGGGTATCAGTTTTTAGCTTTCTATTGTGATGGTTATAATGGAATAAAATAGTTAATTTTATAGAGTTCATTCTATTTTTTCATAATCAGCATACTAAACTTTACACTTTTTTTTAATTTTTGTAGACCATATTCCAGCTATAATGTGGTATTTGATGGACTAATTTCTTACAAAAACCTTTCACAATAATGATAGTCGCTAGAAAATCAGTAACAATGGTCAATTACATAATCAGATCCTAATGTACTCTATATTGATTGTAATAAGAAATATTCATTTCACCACTTATCACAGTGGTAGGCAATGTATATTCTTTCTTGGGGGTTTGGTGAGAGTCCACGAGGCTCCATGACCCACTATGGTAGGGTGGAGAGAAGGCCTTATTGTGTTGAGTTTTATTTTATATTTTTATGTGCAAATTGTTATCTATTTGACATAAGATTCATAAAAAAATCATATGCTTTAGGTTATGCTTACAACATAGTGAACTAGTTGATCTTATACACTTTATGTTAGATTCCATTGGGAATTGTTGATTATTGTTCTCTTGCCTAAGCTATAGCGTTCGAATATTGACAAGGTGTTGTCAAAAAGGCTATGTTGTTTCAATTTTTGATAGTGTTGTATTGAGTTATTGCCAATTCCCTCTTGCTCTCCCTTTATGATTTGCATTTTGTGCTTGAATTTTTAAATTTCCTTTTCGATCATTTGATTGCTCTTCTCTGTTGGGAGAAATAGTTCAAGAATTTAGGTGTTAATTTTCTAGTTTATATGGTAAACAGATGGACAACCTTTGCGAATCAAGTTCAACCAACTATAAAGATGAAGTGATTGTAATTGTGGTTATGAATCAACATCCTAGTTCTTGAGTTCTCTTTCCCAAGAGAGAAAAGTCGATGACACTCCATGAGCCAATATGGTAGGCTAGAGAATAGACCTGCTTTTCTATGTCCATACTTCAATCCATTCCCTACATAAGGTATTCCTAGATTTTATTTACTTATTGTGTTCTATTGCAACTATATTGCATCATCTTTGTAATTAATTGTATAAGTCTTTATATTTTCTGATTTATTTATTATGTATCGATGGTGTGTGTTTATCACACTAACACTTTTCTTTTATTCTTGTAGACCATGCTACAGCAATAATACGGTGTTTCATAAACTAATGTGTTACAAACAACCTTCCTAAATAATGATAGTGACTGTAAAATCAGCATCAATGGTCAAATAGACAATCATATCCTAATGTACTCTATATTGATTGTAATATGCAATATTCATTTCACCACTAATCACAGTGGTGGCCAATCTATTTTCTTGCTCAAGGGTTTGGTGAGGCTCCATGAGGCTCCATGACCCAATATGGTAAGGTGGAGAGTAGGCCTCATTGTGTTAACTTTTACTTTATATTTTGTATGTATAGATCGCTATCTTTCTGACGTGGGAATCAGAAAAAAAAATCATATGTTTAAGCTTATGGTTACAATGGACTAAAATAGTTGATCTTATATACTTTATGTTAGATTCCATTGGGAATTATTGATTATTCTTCTCTTCCTTATACTCTACATCGCACAAATAATTAAATTGTTTTAACCAAAATTCGTCTACAGTACTTCGTTGGTGGCTATGAAAAGATCCTTAGTTTGTATCATTAAGAATTGATGCAGTTGTCAAATTATGGGGTGTCCTTATATAATCATGAATACAACTAATAGTATGTCACAATTATTATTTCCAATCTAAATACACATTATTAATGTTATCAATTATTTAGACATTCAACCTTATCCATAATAATATTATATTTTGATTAACTAATGAAACTTAATGATATTGATATTATTTTTAGATTGTTTTAACTATAATTGATCTAGGGTTCTTTGTTACTAGCTATGAAAAGATCCTTAGTTTGTATCATAAAGAATTGATGCAATGACTAAATTATGGGGAGGGCTTATATAATGATATAGTTGCCAAATTATGGGGTGTCCTTATATAATCATGAATTCAACTAATAGTATGCCACAATTATTATTTCCCATCTAAATACACATTAGTAATGTCATCAATTATTTAGACATTCAAACTTATCCATAATAATATTACATTTTGATTGACTAATGAAACTTAATGATATTGATATTACTTTTAGATTGTTTTAACTATAATTGATCTAGGGTTCTTTGTTACTAGCTATGAAAAGATCCTTAGTTTGTATCATAAAGAATTGATGCAATGGCTAAATTATGGGGTGGGCTTATATAATGATGAGTTTGACTAATTTTATGTCAATATTATTATTTCCCAACTAATTGCACATTAGTAATGTCATCATTTTAGACATAGAACCCTATCCATAATAATATTATATTTCGATTAACTAATAAAACTTAATGATATTGGTATTACTTAATGAAATCATTTCAAATTTAATAATAATATTTTTCTTTAATAAACAACTTAACTACATAATATTATTATTTACCCCGCCAAACCAATTACCAATAATACATTTGATGTTATCACCAAATAATTAATTGAATGTTAATACAATTGTTCTTCAACCAAACCTCTATATGTTTATATATATATTCTACAAAGTTATTTCTTCACCAACTATTGCTTACACACTTTATCCTTTATATACATATCCTCCTTTCAGCCCATTAGGGTTAACACCCTCCTTTGGTCACCATTATAATTTAAAATAAAATAATGATGTTAAACTCTAAGGTAAAAATGGGATGCAATATTGTTACCACTCAATCACTTTAATTATCATCCATAATATATCTAGCAATCCATTGTATTGTTTGTTTGATTCCCTAATGTGTAACTATATTATCTACATCTGCACATAACTACTGTGCCCACTCATACCATTCACATTCAAATGTCTTCCCACAAACACCTACACATCATTTGCCTTTCATGTCCCTCTCCAAATGTCCTATATAAAGATTTGTGTTGCAGATGTAATTTAAATCATGTGCAATTATTTTTCCGCACATAATGTGGCTGTGGCATGTTGTCCATGCATCCGAAAAAAAGGGCTGAGTTTGCATGTTAAATTTTAAAAGCAGCCAATGAAAATATTAAAAGGAAAAAGCAGTGGTGAAAATGGATGGTCAATAAGTGTCTTGCATACCTCTTAAACAATGTAAACCATTGATCACCAAATTCAGCTTGGCTCTTTTCAAATAGAGTCTAAATATAGGCAAAAATAATAATTCAAATTTCTGAAAATAATTCAAATTTCTGAAAATAGGAAAAATAATGATGAGGACTAACTACAGTTATGCTGTATGCATGGATGCAGCCCTGCAGGTGCATATACAATAATCTGATAAACTTAGATGTTCTTAAATATATGTTAAATTAATTGTTCAACTCAAGATTTTTGGCATGTGGGTTATCAAATTAACAATTAAGTTTAAGAATAATTGGTTTTAGAAAAATAAATTTAGAATTTGAATAGGGTGGTTTAGGTTGCACTATTTGACCTAGTTTAAAGTGGGAAAATTCTAAGAATGATGATTAGTCTACATTACGGGGATTTTTACTAGCTTTTTGTTAGTGGATTTAGGGATAAGTATTAATTTGTATATCAAATGGATCAAACTGAGTGTCACAACCATATATTACATGCATATACACAAAGTAGCATAGAACATTGGTTTAAAAGTTGAGGAATGCACTCTTATACCTTAGATTTTACCTCCACTTTAGTGTACATGCAAATCTACTTGAACATAAATTCTTAAGTGAATTGAAAGAAATAATCAAATTATAAATACATTTTTATAAATTTTAAATCTAACGTGTACCTCTTTGTTCTTGTTATTGAATAGAAGATCTATGAACCTATCACTAAACATGATAATGGAGAAAATGAGTAGAGAGTGCATATCTAAGATATAATTGTGTGTAAAATTGATGTACTAGAAAATGCACAAAGGATTCCCCTATGCTGCTCTAAGAGAGAGAAAGTATGAGTAGATAGAATCTACAAAAGAAATGTTACATTTCCTCCCAAGAGGTAAAATCAAGGGAAAGAACCAAAAGAAAATTGTGACATGACACACATAAACACAAATCATGTAAATAATACCTATATAAAATTATACAAAATGTAAGTAATAGAAAAGGGGGTCAACCTTGATAGAGATCAATGGTGTATCATCGAGATAAGTGTGTTTCCTATGATATTTAATATGAAAACATCTTCAATATATATGGTGTCACAATGAATTTATGGTGATTGTGATGATGGATACTCATGAAGTATCTCTTGATGAACAAGAATGTGATGCAAAGGTTGCAATTCGATTGTTATTTTGGAGAAATAGGGTAATATTATATCCCTCACGTTAGTGCTTCTATTTTATGAAATTATTTTGAAACTTTCAATGGTTATTTCTTTCTCAGAACTTTGAGCCTTGTAATGAAAATGTATAGTTAGCAATGCATCCTTTGTAATTTGTGAATCATATTGACTCTCTTGAGGGGCCATTATTTTTATTGTTATATTAATCATATTTCTAGTTTCAATCATCATATCACCATATTTTATGCTATTGATGCTCTTTTGTGCATATATACGGGTCCATGATACTCATGTTTTATTCCTTTATCATTAACATGTATTTTTAGTATGCTAAATGTGGTCTAGGAATAGTCAAGAAAAGTGATATAACATTTGGCCATAACTAGATTTGGGAGGATATACTCTTCACATGGAGAATTTAAGCATTTTTTTATGAGATTTCATCATCATCTTTGGATCATGTGAAAAAATAAAAAACCTTCAGTCTTCTTATATATTCTTATCTAGAATGGGAAGTAATCTTGCTCAAATTTTTTGTGTTGTTTCTTCCCAAGGGGAGAAATATTGTTCAAAATTCATGGATTAGCTTTAGCATCCAATATCAAGCATCTACTATTACTACAAGAATCATCTTGAGTTGAGGTTGCATGGTTTCTCTTCTCATCTCAATTTTAGGAGGGATTATTTCTTTGCATGAAGTTATTTACTTCTCACATTTTAGGGGGTCACATAAACCTTCTCTCTTTTCCCTCCTATAGGGAGTAACATTAATTATATTTATGTGTTAGAATTAGTCCTTGGGGGTCATGATGAGTCCTCCTGCTATCTATATCTTCTTCACTTTAGCATTGACATTGTATCATTTCTCTTGTGGAGAGTGGTTTTATTCCCACTAATTCTTCTCATTTACTGCTTTTTTTAAAAAGCTACATATGATTACCTAACATGGCCTAGTAGCCAAGACTCATCCTCATCTTATATACAGTACTCCCTAATTTGCACTTAAGGGGGAGTGTCGGTTTAAATAGTGGCATTATCTATTTAGTTAGCTTTTAGCCGACCTAGGAGATTTCTATTGACACTAGTTAAGTCTATACTCAAGTACTTTTACTTTTTTTCTCACTTCATGGTTGAGACACATGTACATTCACTTATTGAGACACCTATTGCATGCATACTTTCCACTTTCTCACACACTTTTTAATTGAGCTCACAAGTGTTCCACCTTTGGAGAGGTAGTTAGATACTAAGTCTTAACTTTCTACCTCCTTTACCTTGCCTATATAAGAAATTCTTTTGGGTATATTTTATACATAATTATTGTAGCTGAATTTGAAGACTCTTATTGCAATTATGTCATATTGACATTTGTGTCTCTCAAAATCTATGAATTTATTTTACGCATTTACAAATTGTATCTTAGAATATCCCTTAAAATTTATTGGTTAATTCATTTGTTTTCATATTTCTAACACAAATCATATTATTATCAATAAGATCTTGGAGATTATGCTTTAGTGCTACATGTATCTACTTCTAGTATGTTTTATAATTTGATAGTAGTCATTAATTAGCATTTAAATATAGGGGAAGTTCTTCGAGATCAATTGATTTCATGAGAGGTAAAGTAACAATCTAATTTTATAAAAGTAATTTTAATGCCACATGTGGGTGGTGCTCTAATCAACTAAAATTTTGTTGGCCTTTTATTTTTACATTGATAATAAATTTACCTTAGATTTATATCAAAATATATCCTTAGTGCCTCTATATTTTAGATTTTATTTCAAACTAAACTTATGGGAATAAGGATGGGTATTAAAGATTTCATAGTGTAGTCCAGGTTTATATTTAATAATTTAGACTCATAACCATGTATATGCATTGGCATGCAAATCTAAAAATGAATTGTAAATATTAAAAAATATATTTTCCATAATGATGGGAAGGAGATTTAAAAAAACCCATGAAGTAACTAATTTTATAATGCTTTTAAAAACTAATATTAGCTTACCATGATTTACAACTAATTGAAAAGTGTTTAATTTTTTGAAATGTTTAAGCAATTAAAAGCAATGGTAGAAAAATAATCATTTAGATGTATATCGCTCTCTTTCCATTAAAAAAACGTCGGGTTCACCAATGTAATCAAGGGAAAATCAGATTTTGTTAGAGGGGTTAGCACAATAACATTAAAATCCCATTGAAATAACAAAGTACAAAGGAAATAATATGAAAAAGGAACAATGTTACCCTAGGTCTTCATCTTCCATGGTTGACCTTTGTTACACCTCCTAGCTTGCAGTAAATAAAGATGCCCTCAGATTTATATGAGCAACTATGACAAATGCCTAAGCCCTATGCAAGTGTTGAAGGATTTGCATAAAAGAAAAATAACCTCACAATAAGCTAAAATGGCAAATGACTGTTAAAATGATAGCCCTAAGTTGACAGAAAATAGACATGGACCAGAGAGAGAGAAGTCTGAGAGAGGTAAATGAGAACAAAATTGCCATTTTATAAAAACTACAATTTCGAATGTGTGGCCAGGATGAAAAGATGACCAAAAACCCTAGAATTAATGATCAAGATTGAATGTTGCAATAAGAATTAGGGTTAGGTCAAAATTAGGGCAAATGATAAGGATGAAGGGCCAAGATTGAATTATAAGATAATTCAATCAAGGGTCAAAATTAAATGAGATGTTAAAAGATAAGAATTAATTTGAAAGATAAGACTGGCACGGACAAAGAGGTTGCTGGAGAAATTAAATAATAAAATTTATTTACTCCAGGTGACCAGTAAATAATTAAATAATAAAGATATTATTTAATTATGGAGGAATGTGACAAAAAGGAATTATTTGGGTTAAATAATGATTTAATTCAAAACTCAAGAGGATTGACTAAATTAAATAAATCAAATTTATTTATTTTTAATGAGAGAAAAAGCTAGTGAATATTTAAATAATTAGAATAATTATTTAATTATAGTGGAAAGTGGACAAAATTAAATAAATAAGAATTAGAAGAAGGGGACTTAATTAGTGATGTAATTAAATAAATAGAATTTATTTATTTAATAATCAAAGAAGAAATAAATGACCAAAGGGGGAATTAAATAAATTAAGAAATTTATTTAATTAGAGAAAGACTTAGATAATTAATGACGTATTAGATAAATAAATAACATTTATTTATTTAATAATCAGGGAGAAACAACTGACATGAATTAATTAAATAATTATAAATTATTTAATCAATAGTCGAATGTGGACCAAGGACATAATTAAATAACTTAATTATGCTAGGACGAAAGTGGTAAAAATGAAGCTTGCAGGCCTAGGTCATTTTTAGGTGTCTACAAGGCTATATTGGGTATATTTTAATATAAATATATATATGTAACATTAAAATTGTTAAGGTTATGGAGTTTTGGTTGATTCTTATTGTATAGCTTGGGCTATATTGTGGCTTTCTACATGTGGGTGGTTGTTGAAATTAATGTTGCTTGATTTATGGCTTTCGTATTTTGGTTATGGTTGGAGCAATATAGCCTAACACAGACAACAATAGTGAACCATCCCTTATGCAAAACAACATGGAGTACATAACATTAACTATTTTACTGCATTCCAACCATTGCCACAAAACAAAATATATGAAGGAAACAATATTGTTATCCACACTCACCCATATGGCCAAACACACAAAACACTAAATATCACAGTGACAAATCCATACAAAAACATGTGCACAAAAGTCAAACCATAAATCAAACAATATCATTACGAACAAAGTATATACTCTTTTTCCAACACAAACCTATCAAAAATGCAACAATATACCATAGAACAACACAACCTGTATAACATTAACTATTTCATTGGGTTGAAACCATCACACACAAAAACACGACTTTCAATAGTGGCTCACATACAAAACCCACAAAACACAGAAATCTCCCAGTAATAGACCAACTCCCTTCACCACGAAAATGTGAACCCTAAATGAATCAATATTGGTTTCAATGGTAACCTAGATGGGGAAATTCACCAAAAGCACAGTAGGTTAACTATGTTCCATCCATTCACACAAAATGGAAGCCATAAATAAAACAATATTGCCAACACTCACCCACATGTGAAAACCCAAAAAACACAAGAATTGCCTTGATGATGTTGAAAGAAACCCTAGGCAAAATTCTATTATTCACCCTAGTCTCGTCAGGCTCATCTATGAGCATTATCAAAATTTACCTGCTTTGCCTAAAACTGTTGATGTTGGGGATTTGGATGATGAGGATACGGAGAGTAGCAGGGAAAATGATCCCTTGGCCCCTCTTTCTTTTTCCCCTGTTGGGTCTAAAACCACTGTTTCCCAGTCCCTTTCTTATCGGAATGTCCTTTTGGGTTTTGCTCTGCCTTCTTGTCCTTATCTACAGCCCTCGCCTGATTGCCCTATCCTGGGGTTTGCTTCACCGTCTTGTCTTAATCCTCAGCCGTCTCTTGGTTGTGCTACCTCAGGTTTGGTTT
>VDFB02026320.1:113828443-113975888 GCA_007258455.2 Sequoia sempervirens | reverse complement strand
GGTCGCAGGGTGCAACAGCACGTGGCGAGGGTAGTGTTAGATGCTATCCCCAAGGTCGGTGAGGAGGGGGAGATGGAGCAGTAGCCTAGACAGGAGAGAGAGGGCGAGGAGAGACAGGAGGGGGAGCCAGAGGTGGGGGGACAGGAGGAGGCGGAGGGGGAGAGACAGGAGGAGGATGTGGAGGTGGATGTCAGGGTACCAGAGGTGGATGTGGTAGGGGAGCAGGAGGTGGAGGGGGAGAGACAGGAGGCGGAGGTGGCAGGGGAGGAGGAGGCCAAGTTGGCAGGGCAAGATGATGATGATGATGACGAGGAGGATGAGGCCATAGGTGAGGCAGAGAGACTCTTGAGATGGCAGATGGCGGAGCGGGAGGAGGAGATACCATCCTCAGAGTTGCCACCAAATGTTACAGCTGATCAGCGAGTGGCCGATCTTCAGCAGAGATTAGCCGCCAGCCTGGCACAGGTTAGGTCCCTATAGTCGGCACTAGAGGTAGCCCGTGTAGAGCGGGATCAGGCGGTGATTCGCCAGCAGGATGCAGCGCGGTGCTGCACAGAGTTTGCGGCCCTATGCACAGGACCCACAGGAGACATGGCTCGGGAGCTTGCTAGGGTGAGCACTAGGTTGGGACAGTACAGGACCCTCTATGAGCAGGCAATGCCGCCAGAGCAGCGAGATCCTACCCTATCTTGATCACAGACGATGACAGGTAGTGGGCACAGGTCGGGCAGTGGCAATGGTACTAGGAGCCATACCAGTGTCGGAGGGTCGACTTCCACAGGACACACATCAGGCCACAGGTCACATCACTCCCGCAGGCATACTCTGAGTCACCATTCAGGGCATAGTCAAGGCTCCATTGGCTCAGTGCAAAGGTCGGGATAGGTACAGCCACCAGTGACAGATCCGTCCACTCAGAGTCCAGCTGCAGTGACTTCGCAAGTATTCACTACTATCACGATGATGCCTTCACTCACAGTTCCCTCATCTTCACAGACACAGGCCACTACAGGACCATCCATTGTTTCAAAGCAAGTGACAGGGCCTCAGCCACCACCACATTCTTCACCCCAAGGGGATGATGAGAGCCTACCATAGGGGCATATTTGTATTTGGACACACTATGTTTATTGTTGAGCCTGCGAGCTCCATTTTTGGGATATCCATTGACTCTATCCTGTGACATTGCATATTTTTGAGATGGTATTATATGATGATGCAGTTTTGATGCGGCCTATATGTGTTATGTGATGTTATATGCATTATGTTATTTATGATGTATGATGCTTAATTTATGATGCCATTTATGTATTATGATGTCTATGTTGTGATTTTTTGATGCCATGATGATGCAATGTTTATATGATTATGTAAATGATGTGCATGATGCTTATGTAAAAGATGCAATGATGATGATTATGTTAATGATGTGCATGATGCTTATGTATATGATTTAATTCCTTGTATGATGTATGTATGGATCTAATGCAATGTGTTTATTTAATGCCATGGATTATGAATGTATGGACCTAATGCAATGTATATGATCATGTATGCACTTATGTTTTTGGATGCCACAGGATATTATCATGGGATGGACAAGAGAAGATGGCGAGACTGATGAGAGAAGATGACCAGACCAAAGAGGAGAAGACATGAGACCCACAAGAAGACACAAATCCTTCAAAACTTTACTATAGGACTTTTAATATTCGTTTCTCTTTAATCATCATTGGGAAAACTATTGTAATGGCCAACAAACACCAAGATATGACATAGATCAAGGTGTGCAAGGTCGTACCATTACCCAAGACAAAACAGTCATAGACAAGGATTATTATGACTCATACTAGGAGCGTGCTTGCCCCAATCTTGTTGTCATCATCAACCACAAGTAGAAAAAGACAAGGACAACCCATGAAATGTCACTGCTTCTCTAAATCCTGTTTCTAGGATCTCCTTGAGAAACTAGTGACATGGTTGCCAAAAGACAAAAATAAAGTCTCTATCATGATATGTCGTTGCTTTTCTAAATCCCCGCATCAGGACCTCACTGAGAAGCTAGTAGTCATGCGTGTCAATTGTCATGCTACGTCGCTGCTTCTCTAAATCCTGCTTAGTGGGATCTTGCTAAAAAACTAATAACATGATAAAGATGAAAAGACAATTGTCAAGTGTTTGCCAAGTGCGTCTGGATATCCATTGTTCTGATGTCAAGATGGCATGTTTGATAATGTCGAGATGTCCTAATGTTTTAAAGTTTTGAGGACCCTAAAAAATGTCGAGACTTTGGTGAATTCAGGAAGGACTCATCCTGAATAAAGCCGATGTCGAGGGGATTTGATCCCTAATGGTTGTAAAGGGGGCCCCTGAAATAATGACGATGCCTAGGAAGGACACATCCTAAGGCATGAATGACCGAGTTGATTCTTCAGAAGGACTCATCTGAAGAGTACCGATGTCAGGAGGAGTGATCTTTAGATGCCAGGAAGATCGCTCAAAAGACTAAATGACGATGACGATGCCTAGGAAGGACATATCCTAAGGCATAAATGATCGAGGTTGTCGTTCAGAAGGACTCATCTGAGGACTAACCAAAATTTGACAGTTTGACTGGTTATAATGATGATTTGACTTGTTTTGACTGAGGTTGACTTGTGTTTGACTATATGCCGATATTGCCTTGATGATGTGAGATTGCACTAATGAGATTGTCATGCCAAATAACATGATTGTTTTACTATGTTTTTAGGAGTTTTCCTCACGTGGAGAAATGATTGAAGACTTTTGCGTGTGTGCCAGTGCAGTGCCCCGAACCCTAATGGACTGACCTAGTGCGGCCTTGGGGGCTCATCGATAGATGGCCTTGCCTACATCATACACTTAGAGACCTTGTAGTTCGACACGACCAATGACTTTGTCTTGATGACCAAAGATTGCGCCATGATTTATTTTGACAAACCTAATAGGACTAACCTAATGTCTCGGGGACTCAAGTATGAGTCTTGCCTACGTAGCAAATGCGCAGAGACAACGTAGTTCAGACAATGACATGGACTTATTGACTTGATTGACTTAGACCAGAGATGACAGTGCACTTGTGTGCCTTGCGCAGTCTAATGTTTTGCTTGGTTTTCTTCAGGATGTTTTACGATTTTTAGATCTTTTTTCAGGCCATTTTGCAATGTTTTTGGTCTTTTTTTAGGACATTTTATGATGTTTTTGTCTTTTTTCAGGACATTTTATGATGTTTTTATCTTTTTTTAGGACATTTTACTGCAGTTGTATGATAAACATGTTGCCCCCAGTCAAGTTTAAGACTTAGTTGTTTGCAAGGAATACGGATAGGATGCTGCTAACTTGCTGGACAAACAGTCGTCAGGGCTTGATGTCAATCGTTCATCCACTATGACAGGTAGAGTAGGATGTGATGGCAATTTACGGAATAACGGTGAAGATAGCTTTCATCCTAAGCCAAGTTTAGACCAAGTGACAATAGATGGCAGAGCAATGATTGATTACGCATGGCGCCTGTTTGCCAGGTTTTCACCATGGTACTTGTCCAAAGCGCCTATTTCCCAGGTTTTCACTATTGGACGAATTATTTTTCACTATTTATGATTTTTGATTTTTTTTACACCAAGACCCTCAAGCTTGCTGTGTTTCACCATGTGACGATGCCCATTTTTCAATTCTTGCATTAGGCCCCGCCATGTCCTCCGATGCCATGCGAGAACTTTATAAACGATGGACTCAAATAACTCGTTCTCTATCCGTGTTGCTGCTGATATGCTCCAACCAAAAGAAGATATGATAATATATGGATCCAGCCAGTTTGGTTCAAATTTTCTTGGCTTTTATCTGTCTGCTTGGTTCTTGGGGTTCTGCATGAGAACTAGGTCACCACTGTCAAACTTTCTGACCATAACCTTTTTATTAAACATGACAGCGACACGCTTTTGAGCATCGTTGAGTTTTGTCTTCTCTCGCTTAGTACTTCAGCTCGCAGCGCATTATCGTATTCCTCTTCATTAGGTTAGGACTCCTTCAAGAGACCCGTAGCGGCGCGAATTTTGACCTCAATGGCAGATGGCTCACGCCTCAAAAACCAGGCGACCGGGGTAGCTCCCTCAGAGGGGCGGTTAAATGCTAGTCTGCAAGCCTGGCTGCAGGGATGTTGTATGTGCTAACGCGCTAGCCGCCATTGGGATGTACCTTTTTGATCTTGATAATGGTTTTATCTACGCCTCAAATTTTGGCCATTTCCTCGAGTAGTATGGGATGAAAGTGGTGTTGGATATGGAATCGGGCCATAACTCACGTATATCTTGGTTTTGAATGGATGTCCATTGTCAATGATGATGGATTTTATGTGAGCTACACCGGCAAATGATGTAGTTGAGGATAAACTTTGATATTTGTTTGCCAGTAATGTATGTCAATGGAATGGCTTCGATCCACTTTGTGAAATACTCAGTGGCGATGATAATGAATTTATGGCCATTGGAGGAGGTTGGATGAATCTTACCCACAAGGTCGAGCCCCCATTGAGCAAAGGGCCACAGAGAAGTGATTGGCCGAAGTTCTTGTGCTGGAGCATGGACCAAATCACTATGGATCTGACACTTGCGACAGGTTCTGACATATTCTAGTGCATCTTTTTCCATTGTCGGCCAATAATATCCAAGTCTCGTTAGTTTCTTAGCCAGAGTAGGACCGCTCGAATGAGATCTGCATATACCATCGTGCACTTCTCGTAAGGTCGTACATGCTTCATCGGTGTTAAGACATCTAAGGAGGGTATTGTCGAAACTACGGCGGTATAGGGTGTCACTGATAACGGCATACCTTGCGGATTTCCTAATGAAGGACTGTTATTGGATAGGTTTGATGGAAGGGTGTGAGTCTTTAGATAGTCATAAATGTCTTGATACCAAGGAGAGTTGGGACCAACAAGTTCGCTAACCATTTCCGACTCTAGGATATCATATGCCGGTATCAATAGTTGTTCTACTAGGAACTCAAATTGTGACACATTTTTAGGGATGTCCAAGAGAGAACTAATAGTAGCCATTGCGTCAGCTACCTTATTTTGTACCCTGGGGATTTGTTCAAAAGACACTGATTGGAAGTATGTTAGAAAACTGTCCACCATCCTCTTGTAAGGAAGCAACTTCTCATCCTTTGTTTCATAGTCACCATTCACTTGGTTGATTACTAGCTGGGAATCCCCAAATACAAGCAATGTCTGAATTTTCCATTTGATCGCCAACTTGAGACCTATAACCAGTGCTTTGTATTCAGCAATGTTATTTGTACAAGGGAAAGCGATTCGAAAAGACTTAGGAATTGAATCCCCTTGTGGTGTGATGAACAAGATTCCAGCGCCTGAGCCATGACCAGTGTGGGACCCATCAAAATACAGCTTCCATGGTGTTGTTGGTTCTGTATGAAAAATGGACTCGTCAGGAAAATCAGTTACCAACAGATGAGAGGCTTGCATTGGCGCATATGCCAGTTGATCTGCTATTACTTCTGTCTTTTATTGTCTTTACAGGCTCAACATACTGTATGTCGTACTCACTTAGGATCATGACCTATTTTGCCAATCGGCCCGTTAACGCTGCTTGACTTAATAAGTATTTCAATGGGTCAATCTTGGCAACCAGTTGTGTCTAATGATTGAGCATATAATGCCTTAGTTTTTGGGCTGCAAAGACAACTGCGAGACATGCACGTTCAATGTATGTGTAATTCAACTCATAACCTATCAGTGTGTGGCTGATGTAGTAGATTGCTCTTTCTTTCCCTTCATGATCATTTTGGGCCAGTAATGCCCCCAGTGCTGAACTAGTGGTCGAGATGTATAGAATTAATGGCTTTCCATGAATAGGCGACATGAGGACTAGTGTTGATAGCAGGTAATCTTTGATTTGCTGGAAGGCCTATTGACATTTATCTGTCCATACAAAGGGGACACCTTTAAGCAACAAGTATTGGAATGGGTGGCACTTATCTGCCAATTGGGCTATGAAACGGCGAATAGATTGCACTCTGCCTTGTAGGGTTTTGAGTTCATTGATCCCTCTAGGTGGAGGCATGTCTATGATTGCTTTGACTTTTTCCAGATCAACCTCTATGCCTCGTCGGGAAACTATGTACCCCAATAGTTTTCCTATGTGACCCCAAAAACACACTTCTTAGGGTTTAGTCGAACCTTGTACTCTTCCAGTCTCTTGAAAATTTTGTCGAGTACCTTCAAATGATCTTTCCTAGTTGCTGATTTGGCCAATAAGTCATCTACGTAGTCTTCCATTATATTGTGCATCATATCATGGAAGATCGTGGTCATAGCCCTTTGGTATGTGGCACCTGCATTTTTGAGACCGAAGGGCATGACATTCCAACAGTATGTACCCCATGGGCAAGTAAATGCTATTTTGTGTTGGTCCTCAGGAGCAATGTGGATTTGATTATAACCAGAGAAACCATCCATGAGGGATAGCATCTCGTGTCCTATAGTTAGATCGACTATGATGTCAATGTTGGGCAAAGGAAAGTCATCCTTTGGACATGCTTTGTTTAGGTCCCAGAAATTTGTACATACCCGAATTAGTCCATTTGGATTTGTCATCGGCACTAGGTTGGAAATCCATTCAGCATAATCTATAGACCTTATGAATCCGGCATCCAGTAATTTCTTTCACTCGGCCTTAACCAATAGAGCAACTTGAGGGTGCATTTTGCTCAACTTCTGCTTGACTGGTTTAGCATTGGGTACTAGTGGCAGATGATGTAGAACTAGTTCGGGGTCCAATCCTGGCATGTCAGCGTAAGACCATGCAAAATTTATTTTCTATTCTGCAAAGAATTTATGAAAGTCTGGTCTCTCTTCATCTGTCAATGATGCCGCAAATAGGACCATCTTGGGGTCTTCTGGAGTCGAAATGTTATCCTCTATAGTGTCCTCAACAAGCATGGCCGATCTCTCCTGTTGCACGGGGAGAAAGTCCAATCCTCCATCTTTGGGCGCCTCCGAGAGGTTTTCACCCACAGATACGTCCTTTGTTTTTACTATTTTATCGTCAAGAGGTGCCTTTCGGGTTTCACCTAGAGACATTTCATTTTTTACTTTATTTTTACTTTTGTGACTAGAGGACTGAACCGTCTCACCGAAATATGCTGCGCAATCTAAATCAATAGTAAATCCTAATCTGTGGTCCCCACTGGGTATGCCTTCGTATAATCCCATGAATTCGGCAATGGCTTCATCATTTTGGAATGTGTCTAGAACTAGCGGTCCTTGTTGGTCCCAATCGACTAGTTCAGGGTAGACTAATGAAATGCCATTGTCAAGGCTAGTGAATTCGAGTGAGGATGCCGATAGCATATAGATGGATTTTTTGATGTTGTAGATGAGGTTATCATCATCCAATTCAACGTCGGATTCTATCCAGTATTCTCCTTCACTAGTGTCATATTCGTTGTCATAATAAGGAGTGAAGGTTTTAGAGCCTTGGCTATCAATGTCATCTAACACTTCGGATAGATTAGACTGAGGGGGTTCGGATGATGGTTGTTGTGTGTCATGGAAAGTGGGAGTGGGATTTTGACTATTTGGTGTCTGCTCAATTTTGAATGTTTGCCAAAATCGTTGTTTAGAGGTCAATTCCCCTGGTTCGACAAACAAATCATCAAGACAACAGTCGCTTAGGGATCGTTCGGAGCCGAATTCCCACTCATGGGAGTCTGTTTCGGTTAGGGTTTCCCTAGTAGTCTCGACACTTTCAGAAGCATGTACTTGCTCACTGGAAAGTCCAGAGGTACGTCGATCGCCATTGTTAATTGATCCAAACCCTAATCCAAGATACTTCAGAGTTTGGAAAGTTTCTATGGGTTCCCTTCGACCATTTTTATTTCTTCCAAGGCCACTAGTACCATCGTAGCCTTTAGCCTTCATAATGTTGTAACCCTTGCCATATTTCTGAACTGGTAATGGGGGTAGTGCGACTGTATCCTTATAGATCCATCCTGTGATGTCGGCAAGGTCTTCATCATTCATGTCTCCCCATTTAATGAAAACTGTATTCGGTGGAACTTTGAATGTTTCTTGCGGTTCCATTCTGAAACATGGTCGACCATATATCTTTGGAGGAGTGGGTATTGTAGTTATGCTATATGATGTATTTAGTTTGAACTCTCCACAGCCCAGGTCCTGGATTTTGATAGTTGCATCAGTCTTAGGACTGGTGGAGGGTGGTGGTATGGTGGAAGACATGGATGGAGTGAATGCGGAAGATGACATGAGCATGGAAGGGTTGATGTATTTGGACGACGAGGAGCCAGGTGCTTCTCGGTTAATCGGTACTCAGTTTTTAGATATACCCCTTAAATTGGTACAATATTGGAAAGGGTCGGGGTCTCCGTATATGGTGACTTATGTACTGTCAAAAGGGAACTTGAGGCATTGGTGGTATGTTGATGGAACGGCTTTTAAAGCGTGGATCCATGGACGGCCAAGTAAAATGTTATATGGTAGTTCCAAATCCAGGACCTGGCAGGTGGTGTCTACAATGATCGGTCCCACTCTGATAGGGAGAGAGATAACACCCCTTGAAGAGCGTTCCTCGTCATCGTATGCTTTGATCACTATGATTTTCGTTGGGTCTACGCACGCATCAGAGAATCCAAGAGCCTTAACCAATTTGAGAGAGCATATATTCAACCCTGCTCTGCCATCTATTAAAACTCGCCGAACTTTGTGCTTGTGGACAAAAACTTCTGTGTAAGGAGTCATTGTGGTTGGTTTTATGTGATGAGTAATCTTGGTCCGAGAAGGTGACGTGGTGTGGTGTGGTAAGATATCCCACCATAATTTCAAACTGATTGACATCAATGTCCTTCGGGACCGATGACTCTAGGAGAGTTTTATCCAGGATTTCTTTGTGCGCAGGAGAGATACGAAGCAGCTCAAGAATAGATATTTGCATCGGAGTCTTTCCTAGTTGGTCAATTAGGTTGAACTGTCCTTTGGGTTTCCACTATTGTGGGGTTGAGACAAGTTTTGGTTGTTTGGCAGATGAAGTGGGTTGTGATTGCTTAGCAGATGGGCCTGCTATAATGATCTTGGCTTGTCTAGGGGGAGGTGGACCAGCTATAGTGACCTTGCCACTTCACATAGTAGCGTTGCACTGTGGTGCTCTCTTGATCGTAATGGTGTTGATGTACTCATCGTCAGTTCTAACATTATTTATTGTTGGTCCACCAAAGTAATCGTACTTGGCTCGGGTGAAGTTAGCTTGGTTGTGTGGACCTAAAGTGGAAGCATTATGAGAACCATGATCCTGCAGTGGATTCTTGTGGATAGTATGGTCCGAGTTAGAGGTGAATTGTGATCCACCTACCTCGATGGTGCGATTGACAATGAGGTCTTGGATTATGTTTTTCAGTTGTCGACAGTTGGAGGTTGTATGCCCTTTGACTCGATGGTATTTGCAATGTGCATTGTCATTCCACCATGCTGGTTTGAATTGTCTTGGGTCATATGGTTTTATTTCTGGAAGTGTGATGACCCCATGTTGGATACATTTCTTAAGGATTTCTTCAATGGGATCACCCAAATGAGTATATGTGCGACCCCTAGGGAATTGTCTCATCTGACGATATTGGCCCTGATTGTTTTGACCATTTTGACTGTTTGAAGAAGTATTGGGAGGAGGTGTTAATGTCGTTGTTGGTCTGTTTTGTTGTGGAACCCCTTTTAGGGCCAATACGTGACCTACAGTGTTTGCAGTCTTGGCATCAACGACACCATCATTTGTGACATGTTTGTTCTTAACCCAATATTTGTTTTTGTCCACGGGTGGGTTGGTGTTTGTGTTTTTGGAACTATATCTCAATTCTCCCTTTGTGATAAGGGCTTTCTCAATTTGGACCCCCTTTTTGATCAATTCTGTAAAGTTTGTGCAACAATGTATTTGCAGTGCAAATTTGAGGGGTCCTAGAAGTGTTTGGACAAACATGTCCACTTTTTCGCTTTCGGGGATGTCAATGTGACATCGACTAGTGAGACTTCTCCATTTTTGAAAGAACGGGATGAACGTCTCACCCAACTCTTCTTGTGTGAGATGGCACAAGCTAGTGATAGAGGTGTCTATGTCAATGTTGTATGCGTAATTTCTTATGAACTTTCATTTAAGCTCATCCCATGTCCGGATATCTTTTTGGGTTGAAAACCATTCAAGGGCTTGACCCACCAGACTTTTGGAAAAAAGTCTCATCAAGTATGTGGGTTCATAGGCGATATCCATACAGTTGGTTGCGAATTCGCGAACATGTTCAATGGGATTTGTCTTGCCTCTATATTTTGTGAAGTTTGGTGACACGTATCCTGGTGGGAATGCAGGCATATATAAGTTTGTGTCGAATGGATATACATCCAGATCATATGATATTTCTGATTTTCCGCCTGTAATGAACATGTTTTGCATTTTCTTCTCCATATCTCTCACTGTTGCCTTCAGTTCATCTATGGTAGGGTCATTTACGTTTCCATATGTTGGAATGCCTGGTACACCATGTGTTCTTGCGTGAGTATAGGTGTATTGTGGCGGTACAGGTTGTTGCGGTACATATGACGTGTGTTGTTGGTATTGGAAGTTGTGATTAGGTGCATGTTGATGAGTGTGAACGTTGGATGAGTATGTTGGAATGTGTCCCCCACCCATGTGTGTCGTTATTTGAGGGATGTAGTGACCATGACTGGTATAGTGTGTTGATGATGTCATGGGTTGTGTTATTTGGCCACTTTGTGTAAATTGCTGATTTTGAACAAGGGGGACATTTGTGTTAGTGCTTTGGGAGGTAATGACATGTGACTGTGTTGTCGTGTTGACGTTTTGTTGTTGGCCTTGGATAAAGATACGTCCAGTGGCTCCTCTCGGAGGATTTTTTGAAGTACTACTGAATGGATTTGTTGAAGTTGTATTCATGGTAGTAGTTGTAGTTGTCAAGGGGGGATTGTGGTGACTTGAGGATGCCCCCGTGGTGTTTACTGTTGTGGTAAAAAGAGGATTGGAATAATTTTCCCATGTTGTCGAGGAGCCAAGATTTGTTCCATCCGATTGGGGTAGTGTTGTGGATGTTGTGGATGATTGTGATCCCCCAATGGATGTAGCGTTTACTGTATTGGAGATGTTTGGGACATTGGATGTGGTATGCGATGTCGTTGTGGTGTCAAAAGGGGTGTTGTTTGTAGCATTTGGAGATTGACCGCTATGTGCAATGTTATGTGCGTTATTAGCGTTAGGGTTGTTTAGTGTGTTAGTGTCAAACCCTGGTGGTAACTTAGCTCCTTCACTCAAGAGCATGGCTACGAATCTGTCTTTGTCTTGACGCGCTATTGTTTCAGCAAGCTTATAGACCTCTGGGTCTTGTGTCAATGCCTCTATGTTTTCTTGAAGTAGTTGACCATTTTCATCTCTTTGCAAGTAGAGGTCGAATGAACTGGTTGATGAGGATTGTGTTGTCAGTAGAGGTTGAGTGTCTAGATTGGAAAATGGATCGTACAAGGTCCAGTTTGAGTCATGTGGAGGATTGTTGGGATCTTGCCTAAAGTTTTCCATTTGTCTTTTTTGTTTTTGGAGTCTGGTTTCAACCATAAATGAGATTTTCTCAAAAGGGAATGTCCACTAAATGCAAGTATGACACTAGGTGAAATCTAAGGTTCAAACTGACGACTAAAATGACCACTATTTTTGGATTTTTGTGAATAAGGTATGCAATGTGGATGCAATGTAAGATGAGGTTATCTAAGCACTTCTAAGCTTGAACTTTGTTTTCGATTTGGACTGCTAAAGGACTTTGTTGTTAATGACAAGTTGACAAGATGACTAGTGAGTCTTCCTAACTAGACTTTTGAGTTGGAAGAAATCTCACAAAAGAGGACAATGACTAAAAGGATGTTTGATAACTTGGTCCAAAAGGGTCTAATTTCAAAAATAATGATTTTTCCAAGGGGTGCTTAAGATTTTCCTACTCCTAAGTATGCAAGATATGAACCTAGGGACAACGTAATGTTGAATGTATGACACTTAAATGGGGTGAGGTATGAAACCTAAGGTGATCAATGCAAGCTAAGAGACAAAACTTTGAGCAATTTCAAATTGGGTTTCTGGCAGAATCTTTTTAATAATAGAGTTTGATGAATGGTTGACAGTTTGGAGGTCTCTGGTTTCGACTGTGAAGTTTTAAAATTTTGACAGGCAAATGCATCTCAGTTTGCAAATTGCGTCATGGTTTAGCAGATGCGGTTCAGTTTTTCACTTGCGACTTTTTAACTGTCAGATGCGACTCGATTTATCATATGCAGCTTTCAAATTGACAGATGCATCACAACGTCTACAGATGTGGCGTTCAAAGTCTCAGATGTGGTTTATCAGAGCAGTTGCGTTACAATATGTTAGTTGTGGTTTGACAGCTATGACAGTTTTGTTTCAAAGTGATTTTCGTGGTATTTTGATGGAAGTTTTGATCTGTTTGACGAATGTTTTGTTTGGACTGTGATAAAACCAGAATGCACTTGACAAACACAGCGTTTTAAGGGGTAACCAAACACACATGAGATAAGCACAATCCTAAAAAGGCCACTAGGCCTGGGTTTGTATACTTGATATAGCCCACCAGTTATACCCCGGATTGGTGATGAACACCTTTCCTTCTCGAGAGCGGATAGCTTAGAATTTTGGTGGCATTGGCTCCCCTCCATGGCTCATTAATGTCATTCGAGCACACCAAATTTAGATTCATTGGGTAGTGACATCCCAAGAATTGCTATCTCTACTCAAGGGGATCAGTAGTGAGTAATCTTCGGGCATGATACTGTACTTGCACTATATCAAGCAACGGCCAATAGAACATTGGACACTAAGACAAGAAGTGTTTAATTTGAGCATTCCGTTAGGGGGCGTGATCCATGCAGTGAGAGTCCCCTTTCGGATCCATCTCATCGAACCACGCGATTCTTGGCTTTCAAGAACCCTTTTTTTCTATACCGGCTGGAAGTCCCTCGGTGTCAGGGTGCTACCGGTCTGAGTCGTCCTGGGGTGAGTACTTTTTCCCACCAGAACAGGCCCAAGTTCTAGAGTTAGTAACCATTTCTCTTACACCCAAGATCGCACAAATGCGCAAGGGGAGAGGATACTCTGATATACCAAATCATGAAGGGTAATATAATAGAAAAGAATGGGTCTGGTTTTCTGATCACAAGGTTTTCACCAAGTGAGAGCATACTCACCTACCACTCCACAAGCACAATCAAGCATAAAAGACATGATTCTTTTTATAAGCACCAAAAACCAATGTTTGTTAATCTAGAAATAAACAAGCACAATGTTTGTTTTTTCCTTCTTTGACATGCGAATTTGCAAATAATGAGTTAGTAGTCTTTTTGAAACAATGGTCTTCGACATACGAATGGGGATCGCCACATGCTACAAGAGAGGATTAGTAACAAAATCTAACCTAACCCACATGCAAGAATAAAAATAGAATACAAAAAAATAGAAAATCTGAAAACCAGAAACTAGAAAAGCCCGAAATCCGAAAATTAGAACCTCAAAACTGATAGGAAAAATTTACCAGGCAAATGCGGCGCGGCAAAAAAATTACCAGGCAGATGCGGCGCGAAATGAAAAATGCGTCGTTCGGGTTTTCGAATGCGGCTCGGAATATCGAATGCGTCTCTGTAGCTATCAGTTGCGGCTCGTCATAACAGTTGTGTCGCTTATGTCATCAAATGCATTGCGACGATTGCGGCGATCCATACCTGTACCCTGCAAAACAACAAAAAACAACGAAAACAAACCCTACGAAAATAGAAAGCCGCTACAAGAAAGGATTAGTGACACAAAATCTAATCTTATCCAACATGCAAGAATAAAAATAGAATACAGAAAGACATAAGATTAGAAAACCCGAAATCCAAAAATAAAACCCCAAAACTGAAAGAAGAATTATACCAGACGGATGCGGCACGGAATAGCAAATGCGGCTTTCGAGGTTTCGAATGCGGCTCAGGAAAATAGATGTGTCGTTATTAGCGTCAGTTGCGGTGTGATAGAGCAATTGCAGTTCTACTGTTCTCAGATGCGTCACGACGCATCGGATGCGTCACAATGTTTTTTAAAAAAAACTTGGGGTGATCCGTACCTGTACCTTGCAACACAACAGAAAACAACAAAAAAAAATGTACAAAAAGCCGAAAAACGACATCGGGTTCACCAATGTAATCAAGGGAAAATCAGATTTTGTTAGAGAGGTTAGCACAATAACATTAAAATCCCATTGAAATAACAAAGTACAAAGGAAATAATATGAAAACAAAAGGAACAATGTTACCCTAGGTCTTCATCTTCCATGGTTGACCTTTGTTACACCTCCTAGCTTGCAGTAAATAAAGATGCCCTCAGATTTATATGAGCAACTATGACAAATGCCTAAGCCCTATGCAAGTGTTGAAGGATTTGCATAAAAGAAAAATAACCTCACAATAAGCTAAAATGGCAAATGACTATTAAAATGATAGCCCTAAGTTGACAGAAAATAGACATGGACCAGAGAGAGAGAAGTCTGAGAGAGGTAAATGAGAACAAAATTGCCATTTTATAAAAACTACAATTTCGAATGTGTGGCCAGGATGAAAAGATGACCAAAAACCCTAGAATTAATGATCAAGATTGAATGTTGCAATAAGAATTAGGGTTAGGTCAAAATTAGGGCAAATGATAAGGATGAAGGGCTAAGATTGAATTATAAGATAATTCAATCAAGGGTCAAAATTAAATGAGATGTTAAAAGATAAGAATTAATTTGGAAGATAATACTGGCACAGACAAAGAGGTTGCTGGAGAAATTAAATAATAAAATTTATTTACTCCAGGTGACCAGTAAATAATTAAATAATAAAGATATTATTTAATTATGGAGGAATGTGACAAAAGGAATTATTTTGAGTTAAATGATGATTTAATTCAAAATTCAAGAGAGTTGACTAAATTAAATAAATCAAATTTATTTAATTTTAATGAGAGAAAAGGCTAATGAATAATTAAATAATTAAAATAATTATTTAATTATAGTGGAAAGTGGACAAAAATTAAATAAATAAGAATTTATTTAATTTTTAGAAGAAGGGGACTTAATTAGTGATGTAATTAAATAAATAGAATTTATTTATTTAATAATCAAAGAAGAAATAAATGACCAAAGGGGGAATTAAATAAATTAAGAAATTTATTTAATTAGAGAAAGACTTAGATAATTAATGACGTATTAGATAAATAAATAACATTTATTTATTTAATAATCAGGGAGAAACAACTGACATGAATTAATTAAATAATTATAAATTATTTAATCAATAGTCGAATGTGGACCAAGGACATAATTAAATAACTTAATTATGCTAGGACGAAAGTGGTAAAAATGAAGCTTGCAGGCCTAGGTCATTTTTAGGTGTCTACAAGGCTATATTGGGTATATTTTAATATAAATATATATATGTAACATTAAAATTGTTAAGGTTATGGAGTTTTGGTTGATTCTTATTGTATAGCTTGGGCTATATTGTGGCTTTCTACATGTGGGTGGTTGTTGAAATTAATGTTGCTTGATTTATGGCTTTCGTATTTTGGTTATGGTTGGAGCAATATAGCCTAACACAGACAACAATAGTGAACCATCCCTTATGCAAAACAACATGGAGTACATAACATTAACTATTTTACTGCATTCCAACCATTGCCACAAAACAAAATATATGAAGGAAACAATATTGTTATCCACACTCACCCATATGGCCAAACACACAAAACACTAAATATCACAGTGACAAATCCATACAAAAACATGTGCACAAAAGTCAAACCATAAATCAAACAATATCATTACGAACAAAGTATATACTCTTTTTCCAACACAAACCTATCAAAAATGCAACAATATACCATAGAACAACACAACCTGTATAACATTAACTATTTCATTGGGTTGAAACCATCACACACAAAAACACGACTTTCAATAGTGGCTCACATACAAAACCCACAAAACACAGAAATCTCCCAGTAATAGACCAACTCCCTTCACCACGAAAATGTGAACCCTAAATGAATCAATATTGGTTTCAATGGTAACCTAGATGGGGAAATTCACCAAAAGCACAGTAGGTTAACTATGTTCCATCCATTCACACAAAATGGAAGCCATAAATAAAACAATATTGCCAACACTCACCCACATGTGAAAACCCAAAAAACACAAGAATTGCCTTGATGATGTTGAAAGAAACCCTAGGCAAAATTCTATTATTCACCCTAGTCTCGTCAGGCTCATCTATGAGCATTATCAAAATTTACCTGCTTTGCCTAAAACTGTTGATGTTGGGGATTTGGATGATGAGGATACGGAGAGTAGCAGGGAAAATGATCCCTTGGCCCCTCTTTCTTTTTCCCCTGTTGGGTCTAAAACCACTGTTTCCCAGTCCCTTTCTTATCGGAATGTCCTTTTGGGTTTTGCTCTGCCTTCTTGTCCTTATCTACAGCCCTCGCCTGATTGCCCTATCCTGGGGTTTGCTTCACCGTCTTGTCTTAATCCTCAGCCGTCTCTTGGTTGTGCTACCTCAGGTTTGGTTTCTGGTTTTAAAGGCACCTCGGTTACGAAATTGGTCTCGTATTCTAGGAATTCTATGGAAATTCATTCTGATAAACCTATGGTCAGTAAAGAGTCGGCCCCTAGTGCCCCTACGTTTGGAAGATTTGTGAATGCCCCTAAAAACTCCCCTAATGAGGGTGAAATTAATTCTTCCCTGAATAACCTTAGGCCTGAGGACATTATGAGGGTGGCAGAAAAAAGTACAGATAGCCTTTTCATTGTTCTTAAGTGGACCCAGAAGGACGTTTGTGAATTGATTGGTCGTAACAGAGATCTTAGCAACAAAGTCATGGAACTAGAGCAGAAGATAAGCTGGAGTTGTAATGAGAATGAGGGATAGGACACCCCCTTACCGGGGAAAATACAATAGGTGCAGGAGGAAAGATTGACTAGGTTGGAGTGCAATATGACCAAGATTGGCCAAAATATCAGGGCCACTTTTGGAGAATAATCATAAAATTGTCAGGCACAATGCTATTATCATCAATGCTATGGTGGCAAAGTTAGAAAAAAATCAAAAGGGCTCGCTGGTTGTGGACTTGGATGCGGATAGAGGTTGTAGAAAATCTGTTGTTGAAGGGATTTTGACTCGAACCTGGGCTAATACGAAGAGGAAGGCCCCTGCTTCTCCACACATGGTTCAAATCCTCAAACAGGGGCTACAGGATATGAGTGAAGCTGAAAAGGAAGCCGAGGATTTGATGAACACCTTGGAGTAGTGTTGCTATGGTCATTTTTGGCTTTTTGGCGGTCCTTTTTTTGGACCCTATTGTCTCTTTTTTCTGTCGTTTCCTTCTTGGGACAGCTGTCTATTTGATCGGACTTTTTATGCTCTATCTTTGTTTGTTTTAACTTTGTGGTTTCAGGTCCCTATAAAACCTATTTTTTCCTTTTCAAAAACTATTTTCCAACCATTCACACAGAACCAAAGCCATAAATGGTTGAAAGTAATGTTGTTTGATTTATGGCTTTCGTATTCTGGTTATGGTTGGAACAAAATAAAATAATTAATACTGTTGATTCTATGTTTAAGATTATGGAGTTTTGGTCGATTCTTATTGTATATCCTGGGCTATATTGTTGCTTTCTAGATCTGGGTGGTTGTCGAAACCAATGTTGTTTGATTTATGGCTTTCGTTTTCTAGTTATGGTTGGAATAGAATAAAATAATTAATGTTGTTGATTCTATGTTTGGTTACATTAGGTTGGTTGGTTTAAGGCTCATGGTTTGTGGTTATGTTTGCAATGGAATAAAATAGTCAATCCTATCGGCTTTGTGTTAGCTTCCATAGGGAATTGTCGATTATAGTTGTGTTGCTTAAGCTATATTGTTTCATTTTGGAGAAGGTGTTGTTGAAAAGGTTGTATTTTTTCAATTTTTGAGGAGATTGTGTTGAGAAAGGAGTGTCTTTTGTATGGTTTTGTTACAGTCATTTTTCATAGGGTTTGTGTTTAATGTTTGCGTTTTGTGGCTATGTTTGCAACCGAATAAAATTGTAGAGGATATGGAGTTTTTGTCGATTATTATTGTATAGCTCGGCCTATATTGTTGCTTTTTGTATGTGGGTGGCTATAGAGAGTAATGTTGTTTGATTTATGGTTTTCATTTTCTAGTTATGGTTGGAATAGAATAAAATAATTAATGTTGTTGATCTTCTATCTTTGGTTACATTAGGTATTATTGATTATTGTTCTCTGCTTTAGGCTATATTGGGTATATTTTAATATCAATATATATATGTAACATTAAAAATGTTTAGGTTATGGAGTTTTGGTCGATTCTTATTGTATAGCTCGAGCTATATTGTGGATGTCGATGGTTGTTGAAAGTAATGTTGTTTGATTTATGGCATTTGTATTCTAGTTATGGTTGGAACATAATAAAATAATTAATGTTGTTGATTCTATGTTTGGTTACATTAGGCATTATTCATTATTGTTCTCTAGCTTTGGCTATATTGCGTATATTTTAATATGAATATATATAGGTAAGATTAAAATTGTTAAGGTTATGGAGTTTTGGTTGATTCTTATTGTATACCCTGGGCTATATTGTTGCTTTCTGGATCTAGGTGGTTGTTGAAACCAATGTTGTTTGATTTATGTCTTTCTTTTTTTTGTTATGGTTGGAACAAAATAAAATAAATAATTTTGTTGATTCTATGTTTGGTTACATTAGGTATTGTTGATTATTGTTCTCTACCTTAGGCTATGTTGGGTATATTTTAATATGTATGTATCTGTGTATATATATATGTATATATGTGTAGATATATACATGTATTTATATATATATGTATATAAATTTTTTGTGGGTCTCTCTTTATGGCTTGCATTTAGTGGATATGTTGGCAATGGGGAAAAATCCTTGACTAGAATAAAATTTATGGCTTTCGTTTTGTGGTTATGGTTGGAACATAATAAAATAATTAATGTTGTTGATTCTATTTTTGGTTACATTAGGTACTGTTGATTATTGTTCTGTGCCTTAGGCTATGTTGGGTATATTTTAATATGTATATTTATGTGTATATATATACGTATATATGTGTAGATATATACATATATTTATATATATATATATATATATATATATATTAATTTCATGTGGGTCTCTCTTTATGTCTTGCATTTAGTGGATATGTTGGCAACGGAGAAAAATCCTTGACCTTATGTAGTTTTTTCCAATTGTAACTATCTTGATTTGCCATAAGGTACTGTTGATTATTTCAAATATGTTGTTTGATTTATGGATTGTGTTTCCTGTGTATTGTTTTGCATGGATTTGGTAATGTGATGTTTTTGATTTATGGCTTTTGGTTTGTGGTTATGGTTGCAATGGAATAAAATAGTCAATAGACCCTTAGAATGACACCGAACAATATGTTTCTGATAATTGCATCGACATTCATTCCACAAACATGCGTATGTATACATAGGCTGACTAGAATGAGGAAGAACAAGACAAGGGATGATGTGGAAAATGGAAGCCATAAATCGAACAATATAGCATAAGACAGAGGACAATAGTGAACAATGCCCCGTGCAAAGCAACATGAACTACATAACATTAACTATTTTATTGCATTAAAAACACAAGATAACACCCAAGCACCTTCACATAGATTCCACAGCCGATGAATGCACTTGTACCTTTATAGAAGCTTGTCATCCTCACTCATAACTACATTTAACAACATAAACCCAGAGAATGCCATACAACAATATGTTCTCGATAACTACATAGACATTATTTTTACAAACATATGTATGTATACATAGCCTGACTGGGATGAGGAACAACAATGCAAGGGTCAGTATCATAAATAGAAACCATAAATGAAACAAAATAGTGTAAGGAATATGAGAACAGTGAACAATGCCTAACGCAAAGCAACATGAACTACATAACATTAACTATTTTATTGCATTGCAACCATCCCCACAAAAGAAAGGACGTAAACAGAACAATATTGTTATCAACAATCACCTAGATGGCCAGGAGTGCAAAACACTAAAAATTATTTTCAGAAATTCATACAAAAAAAATCCGTGCACAAGCCAAACCATAAATCAAATAATATTGTTGCGAAGAAACAATATGTATACATATATATATATATACATACATATATATGTGTGTATATATATGTATGTATATGTATATTTATGTGTATATATGCATATATATATGTATTAATTTGTATATATATACATGTATATATATACATGTATATATATATGTATATATATAAATATTATATATATAAATGTAATATATATATATATGTATATATATAGCATATATGTATATATATATAAATATATAAATATATAATATGATGTTTTGCTTGATGCATATATAGTCAGTGGTTCTAGCCACAGTTGCCGGTTTTTTTGTACTTTGATATATATTTATATGTATGCACATGTATATATGTGTGTGTGTGTGTGTGTCTATATATATATGTATGTATACATATACATATATATATATATATATATATGTATACATATATATATATATATATATGTATATATATATATATATGTGTACATATATATATGTACACTTTATATGTATATCATATATATATATGTATATATGTATATATATCTATATATATATGTATACATATATATATAGACACACACATGTGTATACATATATATATGCATATATATATGTATTTGTAGACACTAATTTTCACAAACCTCAAACAATGAACCATGTTAGTATCGTTAGTTCGTTTAAAGCAAGTAACACTAGTATCTCTATGAAATATTTAGCCATGCTAAAATAATGCAAACTAAATAGAACAAAAAAAATTAAAAGTAAGCATATAAGAACATGACCAAACCCTATCCCATAGTGGATTGGTGCTATTGTGAAAAATATCCCTTTCCTAACCCTTGATAATGCAACTGATGATAATGGACAAAATCAGTTCTCAATCAAGAGAATGACTTCGCATGAAGACTTGTGGATCAAGATGTGGAGCTGAAATGCTAAGATTGTGGAGTATTTGATCAAGAATGAAGCCTTTTATTTATAGATTATCAAGTTGAAAGAATGCTTATGAGAGAGCAATGTGGGATAAAGATTAGGCCAATGAGATAAGGCCACTTGTCATCATGTGATAGGATGAGGAATGTGCAAAATTTGCGAAATGTGCCCCAAGAGGGGGAAATTCAAATTTGAATTTGTGAAATAAATGTCGAGTTTGACTTGTGTAAGGGACATATAAGAGCCATGTAAGAGCTCATAAATGACTTGTTGGATGTACATTTCCACTTGTTCTTGAATTCAAACTTGAGGGAATATTCCTCAAAGATGTCATGTTGATGAAAAATTTTGGATTTAATAAATCAATAAATTGATTAATTTGTGCAAGTGGCAAAATCTAGAGAATGTGATGGGTAGTTAGGTTAGGCTAATTAGGATTAGATTAGATTAATGATGATTAGGATGATTTTGACCTTTTTGACTTGAATATTTGATTTATTTAAATCAGAAAAGGATGGAATATGCATTTGGAGATTTAATTAAATAAAGTTTGGTTTATTTAATTAAAGGGGTGATGTTTGATTTATTTAATTTAAATGAATAACCTTAGGAATGAAATTAATGAGTTTAATTTACCTGATGCATGGATGAAGGTGAACTTGATTAATTTCATGAGTGGATGAAAGTGAAACTTGGTTTAATTGATGAGTGGGCCTAATTAAATGCATAATGTTAATTTTGTATGTCTACATTTTTCCCCTCTTTGAAGCAATGTACTTGTTACGTTGGTTCAAAAAATAAACTTGTCTTAATCAAAATTCAAATTTTTTTTATTTTTTGGATGCCCCAGCGGAAAGTACATTGGTACATTGCTCCCTCGAGAGATCGAGCGAAAAGATTTGATTTGAGGGTCGATCTCACGATAAAGAGGTTCAAGATGGATGGTTATGGATGATGATGCAAATGAGATGTTTTTTTTTAAGATTCTTACAATAACAAATCTATATTATCCTAAACAACTTAAATGATGATATGATGTGATGATGGATGAGATGGATGATGTGATATGCCATGATTATGCAATGGATGTTTTTGTGAGATGTTTAGACTAACAGATCTATATTATGATGATGATTATGCATGTGAGATGATATGCAGAATACTAATGGTTTGTGGATACAGGATGAATGCATGATGGATGCATTGGCAATATTATGTTAGCGCAGAAATGAGATGATGACAAGAGGATCCAACAAGTCCATGATCTAACGAGACTTTATTAGAGATAATGATGATGATAAATGAATGATGAAAATTGGATGATTTGCTTATCAAGGATTGGGATTTTAAAAGGGCTACTTACCTTATGTTTGATAACACATATAGATACGATGCATCAATGTATAAAGAACCAGGATGGCGTTGTACCTAGTGTGATGGAATTTGACTCGACAAACAGATAGGAGTATTCTTGTTCACACTTGACATACGAAAACCCTGCTAGAGCATACCTAACAAAGCAAGTATTCGTCAAATTATTTTACAAGAACGTCCAACAATCACAATAGACAAAAGGATAATGATCATTGCCCCATTCCTATCTCTCTAAATCCTTCATTCGGATATCATCGAGAGGTCCTTGGAATGAGCGCATTAAGATAAACCAAAAGAAAAGATCAAGTACGCAAACAAGTCAATGTTCTTCATACCTCTAGCCAAAGGTATTTGTTTTGATAGGATAAGAATCCAAGGTGATATCCAAAATGATGCCCATTGTCAAAACGATATATCCTAGGACATGCATTGTATAGGCTAATGATGGGTTGATAAGTTGATTGGTAGGCTATTGATATAAGGTTGACTGACATGTTTGAAAATGATCGAGAGTTTGATTTTGCGTTTAAAGGTTTGTTGTTTTTATTTTGATTTTACGATTGAAGCTTGCTTTTGCTAATTGTTGTGGTTGTTTCTATTTTTTTTTCCAAAGGATGAAGGTGACGATTAGTTTATTATGGATGATTGATTATTGCAAGTGCAAGCGAGATGAGACGGATGGATTTTTTCAAATATTTGGATGTTTTTGACGTTTTGCAATGTTTTGAGGCTATTTTTGGTATTTTACAATATTTTACAAATGTTTTGATTTTTTATTTTTTGAATGTTTTTGGATTTTGTGTTTTTTGAATGTTTTTGGATTTTGATGTTTTCAAATGTTTTTGGATTTTGATGTTTTGGGGGCTGATCAAAGATGAGCCTTGCCTACGTTTAAGCTCAGAAACAATGTAGTTTAGATTTCCATGTTTTTGATATTTTTTGACTTTTTATGAATGTTTTTAGCTTTTTAATATGTTTTGAATGTTTTTGGATTTTTTGAATTTCTAATGTTTTTGGATTTTTTCTTTTTTGACGATTTTGATATGGATGTGTGTGACGATATCTGTTCTTTGTTTGGGATTTTGTTCAAAACTAAGCTAAGGTTGATTGATCTGATTGATGGATTGATGATGATGATAACATTGTTGAGGATACACAACAATGCAAGGATTTGATTGATCAGGATTGATGATGATAACATTGTTGAGGATGCACAACAATGCAAGGATTGATTGATCAGGATTGATGATGATAACATTGTTGAGGATGCACAACAACGCAAGGATAGTGTTAAGCAACACAAGGATATCCTGAGATGATGAATTTTGTATTGGATTTGATTGATCATGATTGATGAAGCTTGATTTGGAACAAAATTTGTTCGAATGATTTTATGTGACGTTTGAAGAGTGCGTTTGATGCAACTAATATTGATTGTTTGGTTTGATGAAAGATGAAAGATGAAGACTGGTAAGGAATGTCTTCTCGTCAAAATGTGACATGGGCTAGTGATTTGGATTTTTGATCACAAGTTTGCCAATGTTTGCCAATGTTCGGATCACCACATAAGTTGGCGGATATAGATCAAGATTTATTCTTGAAGCAAGATGTATATATATCTACCCCCAATTTCTAGCAATGTATGGAATGTCATGGATGGATGCTTGGATAGGTGATGGATATGGTAAGCATGCAAAGGATGTAAGGATTATCTTGTGATGAGATAAGGTATTAAGATAAAGAACATGCTCATTTGGATAATGCTCCATGGCTCAGATAATGCTACAAAGGATAGGATCAATGAAAATAACACATGTCAATATGTTTACCGTAAGAAAGCATAAAGGGCTCCCTAAAATTTCATAAGATCAAGATAACTTGGATGATGGATGCAGATGGATGAAAATGGATTGGATCGATGGTTTATGGATGAATGGATTTATTATGGATAAGATGGATGGAATGCTCAATTTATTACGGATGGGATGAGATGCTTTCACCTAGACTGGCACACGTAGATGCTCAATTCCACATATGACGCTTGTTTGCTAGGTTTTCATCATGGTCTTTCCCAAAGCACCGCCCATGTGGTTTTCACTAGAGGACTATTTTTTCTCTTTACTATATTTAATCCTTTTTCTGATTTTTTTGGACTTTCATATTTTTTGATTTTTTTCGTTTTTCTAAAAGATTTTAAACTCATGTTCAATCATAAGGTGTTGCTGATGTAGATGCCCCTGTCATGATGTGCCATTGATAGCCTTCTTGAAGAATTTGATTTGCTAAGATATGTGCACTTGAATGCAACTTTTGAGATTTCTGATCTACTTTGTTGATATTGGGGTTAACTCTATCTCTATGTGCACATCGTGATAGAGTTCCTTATGAATCCTTATGATGAAGGGTCACTGCCAATACATGGTCAATGTGAGAATTGGATATCATGTGTGGAGGCATGGATGGAGTGTGTTTATGGATAAGAGATGGATTGGTTGATAGTTTGGAACCTTTGACTCTCCAAACTTGGGAAGATGAACAATGATTGGTGGATACGAAAATTTGCATGGAATTAGGACTAACTACTTGATATAACTTGTATGTTGCTTGAAAATCCTACTTTTTCTTTTGTGGAAATCCTTGATGGATACTTTTCCCTTTTTTATTTTGCCCCATAGTTTCTTTGACTAATGGAGTTTGATAGGGATAATCTTTCTTTGTATTCTTTGGTATCCATTTGTATTTGATTTGTCCGTTATGCTTCTCAACTTCTTTTTCTTTGATAACGTTCTTTGTGCTTTAATTCAAATCTTTATTTTGGCGTTGGTCCCAATTCCTGGATGGGGTGATGGGTGCATGAAGATTTATGACATGGTTAGTTGTACTATCGGCATCAGTTTCATCATAAGGATTCTTCATGCTCCCTATGTTGACATTTTCTTGAGATGAAGTTTCCCCCAGTATTGTGGAAGTAGTACCTTCATGCTTTGATTCTACTTGTTCTAAGATGTCTTGTTCAGTAAAAATGCTCTGACAAATGACCACTATATATGACATTGTTTCAATTTGTCACTCTGCTAACTCTAGATTATATTGTTTTGTCTGACTTGTTTCCTTGACTGGATAATGTTGGATATCTTTATTCATGATGTCCTTAGTCTGAATATAGGACATATTTGATCCTGATGTTGACAACTCAGTTTGATTGTAGGAATTGATAACCTGCTCTTTTTGTGTAATAATGTTTGGAGTAAAAGAATCCTGTTATGAATGAAGATCATCTACGTGTCCATCCGTAGAAAGCATCTCATGGGTAGATGGAGGAGTACATGCTACATGGATATTATCATTTTGAATAGATAGAAGAGTGTCCATTAGATCATTGTAGTATCTTGTAGATAGGAATTCTTGATCTTGAATGATTTTGGGGTTGCTTTTGACATGCTTTCGATCAAGTTATTGACATGGATTAGTTTCAAAGGATGGATTGCTTACAAAGGGTTCTTGGATGTCATCATTAGACATGGTAAGTGGTTCAATATACTCAAGTGTCAAGTTCAAGGTTCCTTCAGTATCTGTAACCATGAGGTTGAAGAATGTCAATATGCCTTGGAAAGGACCATTGCTAGACATTGGTGAAAGATGTTGTTCATGCTTTGGAATAAATTCTTGAGATATGTCCTCTAACTCATTAGGTGATGTAGAGACATTTTCATCATGATCATTGGTCTATGGATCATGCATTATGTCAATAGGATCAAATAATCCTAACACTCCTTGAAATAGATCACTAAAAAGTGGCACTTGATGTATGTTGAGTTGATTATCGGATGGGGTGGAAACATCTTCAAGGTGCTCATTAATGGAGAGATCTTGAGCATTGTTTTCAACAATTGTGGTGGAGAAGTTTCCAATGTTTTCAACCATAGGGTCAAATGATGTTGACATTTCTTGAATTAGATCATTGTTGGGTATTGTTGGTGGATTTTGAAAATGATTGAAAAGTGACTCTTGACCTATATTGATTCGATCATTCGATGAAGTAGACACATTTTCAATGTGCTCTTTGATGGATAGATCTTGATCATTGCTTTCAGTAATTGTGGTGGGGAGATTGTCAATGCTATCACCAGTGGTTGAATGTTCATCAGTATCCCCAATAATTATCATTTTTTGTGTTTGTGCTTGTGTTTGTTGGGTAGCTTGAGAGGCTTGGGCAGCTTGGGTAGCTTGAATGATGTGGGTAGCTTGAGCAGTGTGGGCATATTGATATTGTTGAAGTGCTTGTTGGTAGGCTTGATATGCTTTTAGTGTGATGTTACAACATTGACTTATTGCACTTGGTTTTGGTGATAGTTTTGGTGTATTTGGAATCATGTTGGATGTGGTGATGAGTGGTCGAGATATGCTTGGAGCGATCATGGTAGTGAGGGGTTGAGATATGATGGGTGTGAGAGTGGTGTTTGGAGTGATTGGGGTGATAAGAATGGTCGGAATGACTGAAGTGATAGATCCTTGGGAGACCATATTTTGATTTTTCAGGATTGATGTTGTTATTTGATTAGATACCATCTATTGGTGCGATGTCAATGGTATATTCAAAGGTTTTGATGTGATGGCTTGATTGGAATTAGGTGGATTGATTTGGATAGAGTGATTGGTGCTAGGTAAAGGGGGAAGCCCTAAACCAAGGAATGATGTTGATATGGGTAATGGTGGTGGAGATGTCTCTTGGCGCAATGACTCAACTATTTTGGTAAGTGTAGCAATTTGATCTTGCCAAATTTGATCTTGATTTCAATCTTGACTCCCTTGATATAGTTGATTTGGTTTTTGTTTAAGCAGATTTGGAGTGTGTACTGGTGTTTGATTTTGGACAATGTTCTGATTTGGGATGATGTTCAAATTTGGCATTATGGGTTGAAATTGAACATTGTTGATGTTGGGAATTGCATCGCCTTGTTTTAGGTAACTCGAATCTTGCATGGTGTTACCTTGACTTGGAGTTGTTAACATATTGTTTGGATTTTGAACAATATTCGTATGATTTGCAACCATATTTATCCCAAATTTTTCCAGATTCATGTTTCAAAAACTTGTATTTGGTACATTCTCATTTGGCATGTACGGATATGGTGGGATGATGTTCATTTGAAGGCTCATGCATTGATTGTTCGGTTGGTGAATTTGTAGGTTTGGACTTAGATCTACCATCAGGAAATGTGTTCCAATATTTTGACTAGGCATACTCACATTTGTTGTACCATTGAGGTTTGCGGGAGATAATGGTCCCATGTACGGATTGTATAAATGTGAGTGTTGATAATCAATCGGCTTTGTAAGGCTTTGAAAGCTTAGTTGACTTGGATTACTCATGATGTGTGGATCAAGTTTGTATTCCATGTTCTCCTTGTTTTTTGACCTTGTTTCAAAAGTGACCTCTAAGGTTCTTAGGACCAACAATGAGATGAAGGATGAAAAGGGGATGAATTGTATGAGTGTTGAACGTTTAGGGACTTTGGATCAATGCTAGACTTAGGGTTTGATTTTTTTTGGTTTTGATTTGGATAATGGACTTGAAACCCTAAGATGTTGGATGTTATCTTAGGATGAACTTGTTCAAAGGATTGTTGATTTAATTAGAGGTATGAGAAAAGATGCATTCCCATACTCCTAACTAAACAAGGTGATTTTTGGTTTGATGATTTACCCAAGTCTAGACTGATGTTTTCAAAGCTCTAAAGTTGTTTGGTGGGATGGATTTTGATAAATATTTGGGATGGGTGAAATGTTTGATTTGATCCTAAATGAACCTAGGAAGGACTTGTTTACAAGACCAAGATATTGAAGAACGCGCTTTTCTCTAAGAGTAATTCAAAATCAAAAGACCAATGTTTGCATGAAAACTATATGACCAAAAGATGCAAAGCACATGTGTGGGGTCCAATTGATTCAATCTTTGCTTAATGGATTCTTTTTACCACAAACACACTTTTTGATTAGGTTTTGAATCTAGATGTCTAATGTCTAAACTTTCCCCTTATCCTGTAAAGTGTATTATGCAGAAACCAAGGAAAATTGAGGCAAGAGTTACCTATTGTTGAAATAAAATTTTGGTTTGTGTCAACATTAATTGTTGTATGCTTTGCATGTACTGGGAATCGTCACAATAACAGCTTCCCTTTAACGCCTTGGGGAACAAAATGAATATTTGGTAAATTTTCAATGAGGCATTGTTTGGTGTCATTTTGTTGCTATACCTGATATAAGAGCCATGAGCATCAAGGGTAAGCTTTCGCGAGGGTGCAAGCTAGATCAAGCTTTGTGCAGCTTCTGCAAAGGTGGGTGGAGGTTATTTTATGTTTTTTACAAAGGTAGATGGTTGGCAATGCAAAAGAAAAGTGTTGCCTATGATAATATTTTTCCCATTTTTGTGGAGGAAAGTTGGCGAGAAGAGGTGTGTTTGAACCAAGTGGGAAGACGTGCTACAATATTTTTTTTTTGGTATGGGTTTTAACTTTGAAACCTATAATGTTTGATTTATGGTTTTTGTTTACTCATTATAGTTGCAATCCAATCAAATAGTCATTGTTACACAACCTATGTTGAATGTTGTCCTTTGTATTCTTAGCCTCTGGTTTTCTTGTGTGTACTTTGGTTGGAATCCTTGCAAGCCTTTTTTATTTTTGAGCTTCCTGCAAATGAAGGTTAAGGTGGAAAATGGCCTTCCCTTTAAAAGAATCTAGGCTGAAATTCCCATGAGCCCCAGTTGTTTTAATCCTTGTGGAAAGAGCACAAACATCCAGACTGAATTTTCCCTCATTTGCCTAAACAAGAAGGCTAGGAATTCAAACTTTTTGTTAGTTGTAATATATTGTGTAGCTCGAAGCAGGGAATTATTATAGGCAACAAAAGCTTTAAATTTGTATCCTCCTCAACTAGTTAATTGAGGGAAAATGTTGTGTGGATGTTTGATCTCTTGAATGCTAGTTGGTTTTGAGATTGCTTGTTGTATGGTTTGTGTGTGCTTGCAATACTTGTGATCATAGTTGTTGTTTATCCAATTGTATATAAAGTGTTAAATGAAATATTTGTCTTCCTTTATACTGTACTTAATGTATGGAACAATATAGCTAGCAGTCACCCACATGCCAAAACCCACAATTGTAGATTGTTGATGGCCAGGTTGGGTTGTTTTTTTTTAGCTTAGTTCATTGCTATGCATTTTTTTTGTGCTTTGATACATATTTATATCTATGTGTGTCTATATATATATTGTGTGTATATATATATATATGTATCTATATATATGTGTGTGTGTGTATATGTGTATATATATATACATGTATTTATATGTATATGTATGTGTATATATGCATATTAATATGTATATATGTATATATGCATATTAATATGTATATATGTATATATGCATATTAATATGTATATATGTATATATGCATATTAATATGTATATATGTATATATGCATATTAATATGTATATATGTATAAAATAAAACTCAATACAATAATCCCTACTCTCCACCCTACTATATTGGGTCATGGACCCTCATGGGCTCTCACCAAACCCTTGAGCACCTCTTTCGATTTCCTTCAATTACACCTCTTCCCACTTGGTTTCTCTTCCCTCCGTCCTCTCTCGATGGGTTCTTAAAAATGAACATAGAACTATCACAACCCACCCCAGCTATGGAAATTTTGTGAAGGTGGTTGGATGTTATCTTCTATTCTTTGCATGCCTTTATGGTTGCAAAAGGTGTGCGTTGTGATAATATATATATATATATATATGTATATGTATATGTATATGTTTATGTATATGTATATGCATATGCATATGTATATGTATATGTATGCATGTATATGTGTGTGTGTATATGTATGTATATATATGTGTTTGTGTGTGTTTCTGTGTATATATATATGTATCTATATATACATATATATATATATGTATATGTTTATATATGTGTATATATATACATATGTATATATATGTAAATATATTTATGCACAATACATTATTTAAAATTGCATAGACATTTGCTTTGTTCCCCAAGGACTTTAAGCGCAGATGTTACTTGCACCATCAACACTAAATGGAAACCATACAATGATTAATGTTGATGCCATTTTGCTAGCCTCCTCTACTGCCATGCCAAACGCTTTTTAAATTTAAAAAGAAAAACAAAACAACACCTGCTACACAGTGTCGAAGGCCTAGAAACACGCAGGCTGGGAAAAATTCCAACCAATGTTTCCCATGGCCCAATCCTAATTGTTGTTGTTTACCTTTGGGTATATACTTTCATTTACAATGCATAATAAAATAGCTAAAATTATAGAGTCAATGTTGTTTGCAAAAAGGCATTCTTCTCGATATGGTTGTGCTCAAGAGGCTATACTATTTGAATTTTTGATAGGGTCCTAGTAAATACATTTATGTAAGTATATATATATATATATACGTATCTAAAATATATATATTTGATAGAGAAGAATGCATTTTTGGATAACAATATAAATTGTATGATATTAAATATTTGATTATGCATTGCAAAGAGTGGAATATAGCCAAAGCTATCGATCAACAGTTAGATTGTGTTGTGGAGAACAACACAAACTATTTAAATATATTTCAATCATTTACATAAAACAAAAGCCATAAATGAGAAAATATTATATTTTTTGTGTGTAGATTTGTACGTAAACCAAAGTAGATGTAAGCAATGTGCATCTGTATTCTTCCCAATGTTTATTGTTTTCTAAAAATAGTTATATGTGTGAATCTTGACATGACATACTTCAAATGTTATACTTGATATCAATTATTATATGCAACACTCAAGCCTTTTTTGCTAATTATTTATTTTCCTTTGTACTCTTGGTGTTTCTAGGGGAAAAAAGGAGGAATTTTAAAATTGAAACAGTGAACTTGGAGTACCAAATTGTATGTTAGGTATTATTTGAATCATTGAAGCCCTTGTTATTATTAATCATTTTTTTTCCATATTGTTAATGGTTGTGTAAAAAAATTAAGTTAAATTTGTGATTGGTAATTGATGGCCTCCCTAATCTGCATCACTTCTCTCCTGTTGCAATTTTGGGTGGATTATTACTTTCAAAGTATTGGGAATGCTTTTCCTATTTTCTAGTTGGAAGTTGTCATTCTAAAGGGATCATATCTTGTTATATTTTATACTCATTCTTAATCAATTATCAAGTTAATAATCAGTGCATTTATTTATAGTTAATCTTTTCTTTTCAATTTGTGCAATTTTGGAATTTGTAACTCTACTAGTATTCCTAGAAATATTAAATTTGTTTAGCATTAATCAATTAAGATTCAAGAAAAACCATGAAGGACAACAATGATCAATTCTATGGCTAACAAATTAATAAGTAAAGATGTAAATAATTCAAGCATGTACATGTGAATAAAGGAAGCACAATTACTCAAAAACACATAAGACTTGTAGTATATACACGAATACATAGTATCCGCAAATTAATACAAAGTATATACATGAATACAAGGTATATGCATGAAAACATGTAAGTCACAAAATATACATTGGAATACATGTAAGTCACAAAGTATGCATGTAAGTTGTAAACCATACACTTGAATACACATAACTCATATCTATTGAACCATGGAGTTATAATGCAAATATGGAAACCATCGATAATATAGATTTGTATTAACCAAATATCCATATAGGCATACATCAATATATGTCAATATAAGTATAAAATATAGGTACAAAAGAGCCATATAGGCTTACGAGTACCATATAGGCATACAATGTAAAATATATCCAATACAAAATATGTACAAAAATGCCATATAGGCATACAACAAAGGGCTCTGGAATCAAAAGTCATCGCTCTCTAGGCTCTCGAAATAAACTCTTTCCCTTTGCTTGTCGATCGGATGGCAATACGTCTATCACTCATTTATGCTATAGTCAAGGAGTGCTCCTACTACTCCTCCTAGTGTTTAGTTATTGGTGAAGTCTTATTTGTTATGTAATAAGAAGTAAAGACATTAATATATAGAAATTATATTAAAAAAAATGATATATTTAACAAAATAATAACTTACCGCCATCTGATGATCACTCTCCATGAGGTAAATATTTGAATGCCCATGCTACTCAAGGCTTGCTAAAGCCCTATATAAACCATCCAAATAGAAATTAAATTATGAATCAATAATGGTTTGTTTTTCACTAACTAACATCTATAACAATGAATGTAAATTGAAATTTAGTAATTTGCCTCATACCTCCATTGTCAGAGCCATCAAGGATTGTATATCAGATGAAACAGAGATGTTCATAGTCATATGAACATTCGGAGGTGTCTTTGCTTGCAACATATGAAAATAAAACAACAAATTATTCAATCACGAAAACTACAATAGCAATCCACGTCATGACTTATAGTGTATGAGATAATGAACAAAATTTTGAGTACTTATTAAACTATATATTTCTGACTATCATGATTACTATTTTCCCTATCCATATCTTGTTCAAAAGCACATGTTTTTAGGCTTTTACCCATAGCAACAAGGTGGTGAACCATTTGATAAAATGCTTTCATAGACATGCACAATAACTGTGGTGGCATAGAGAAGGCAGTGAACTGTTTTAAAAAATGCCTCAAAGAAATGGGGTCTCATGGTGATGGAACGTCATTACAAATAAATTATGCACGTCATGGCATTCCATCACCATAAGACCGTATTTATTTCAGGAATTTTTTCAAATAGTTCATTGCCTTCTCTTTGGTATTATTGCTTACTATTATGCTTTAATCAAAAAAAATTCAAGCATCCATAGTTTATTGGAAAGCATCTAATTTAGAATTTTAGCCATAGCAACAAGGAAGTGAGTAGTTTGATAAAATGCTCGGGTACACATGTATGGAAAATGCAGTATCATAGAAAAGTTGGTGAGTTGTTTGAAGAAATACCTCGAAGAAATGTGGTCTCATGGTGATGGAATGGCATTCCATCACCATGAGACCACATTTATTCGAGGTATTTTTTCAAAGTACTAACTGCCTTACAAGCCTATGCTATTTCTTACTATTATACTTTGATATATTTTTTCCAAGCATCTATAGTTTGTTGGAAAGCACCTTTTTTAATATTTTAGCCATAATAGCAAGGAAATGAACTGTTTGATAAAATGCTTTGATAGACATGTATGGAAAATGTGGTAGCATAGAAAAAGTCATGAGCTGTTTGAAAAAGTTCCTCAAAGAAATTGGGTCTCATGGTGATGGACATCACCATGAGACCGAATTTCTTGGAGGAGTTTTTTTCAAACAACTCATTGCCTTGTCTATGCTATTGCTTACTATTCTTCTTTCAAATATTCCTTCCAAGCATCCATACCATAGACAAGGCAGTGAACTGTTCGAAAAGATTCCTCAGTAGAAAGTGGTCTCATGGAATGCCATGACAAGCAAATGCAATTGGAAGTTGCTCCTAGACTTATTACTTATGCTATGTGAAGTAATTGCATCACTACTTATGTAGACTTTCTAACAACTAGATATTGTAGTTGAAATTTTTTCATCTACCAACATCTAGTTATTAGTTATAGAATGTGAAGTAATGCTTTGTGTTTGAAAGATGTGCAACACAACGTAATCAACAATATGAATATGAACTACATAAATCTGTTAAGTACATTTCATTAGTTAAACTCTTTACTCTATTATCTGTGTGTAGGTTTGACTAAATCTACTAACACTAGGAGGTGTTTCCTGGAAACCTCCAATATTAGCCTATTCAACATCCAAAATCACATATTAAAATACCATTTGTAAAACAATGCTATTAACATGTAATAAATTTATAACTATTTACTAGTTACATACCTCAATGGTAGGTGTAGTGGAGAAATAAGTAGGTGTAGGGCCGGTGTATCCAGTATCAACACTCTGACCCTACAAATTTATTAAAATCATAAAACTAAATTAGTTAATATTGCATTTCAAAATCAAAATTTAATAAATTAAATTCAATGAACATGCTAACTTTTACCTGAGTATCAATGTCATAGGCCTCATGCAAAATTTTAGTTTCCCTTGCCATCTCCATAGCTGTAGAGGGATCCTACGTAGCAACCTCCAGAGTGTCAGTGGGTTTATATGAACAAGTTTCCCCGCAAGATTGACACAAATGGGATCAAATCCCACCACTCGAAGATTCCCCTAGATGGCATTGTAGAATATGGTTGGCATGCTGGCTAACACTCTAGGTCAAAGAGATGATGGCCTACAAAGTCTCTATGTTGGCACTCTCCTTCATGACAAAAGGGATGATGATGTGCTCATGAGGTGTCCTAGCGAGAGGTTGTCTCCCTTGCCACGTAGGATCCTACTATGCACTGGTTTTATCTTGAGCCGACCCCCCACCTCTCCCCTGGAAGTCCCTCATATCAAAATAATTTGGTATTTTGTTCAAGATGAACTCACAGTATAGTTTCCTAAGGAAATATTGTGGGACTTCACAATTGTTGCATGGTGGGTCATCAAAAACCATGTACCACCTATCCCAAAAAAAAATCGTAATCTCTTGGTGGTGGCACCAATGAATAGGAAACCTCTTCGCATTGAGGGTAAGATTTGCATTTGACTGTAGGTCAATGAATAATGCGCAAAAATCACATTTTATTAATTTTTAATTTTGTTACATCTTTATATGATAATTTATCTTCGTAATAAGCCCTAGTTGCCTACCTCTTATCCCGCCAACCAGTTAATTATTTGTTGATTGAATCTACATGTTTTAACATTTATTTCAGTGAAGTTACCAGGGTCATTCTTTATGTGATTGAACCGTTTGGATCATTCAACCTCCTAATTAAATCCTCAATTTGTTTTTGATTGTTCTCATTTCACTCATTAAGTTTTGTTGAGTGCAAGGAGGATGTTGAGGGATTGGTGGACAAGATTGAGGTTGTGGTTGATTAACTTGGGGATATTTTTGTTGTTGTTGTTGTTGTGCTTGTTGAGGATTTTGTTCCTCTTGTTGTTGTTGTGCTTCTTAAGGATTTTGAGGATGATTTGTAGGTTGATTAACATCTCCTACAAATTCAAAAAATAAATATCAAAAACAACCTAAAACTAACAAATTAAAAACAAAAAATAAACAATCCTTACCTCTCACACCTCCTCGTCAACATGGTGACATCCTCATGATGAAATAACAACTGTTGATCAAGAATTTTGCAAAATACCTCCTCCCATAACGTGAGCATGAAAATTTGGGGATTTGGCTGCGAACAAGAGAAAAAACATAGTCAAATGCAAGAATGAATTTGAATTGTTTTTTTTTTCTTTTAAAAAGTCATAACATGAGCTTTTTATAACATACTCACATTATGGGCTCATTGTGGTTGAGCCTCAGGCTCGGCACACCAAGCCATAACATAAGCACATTATAACGCGCTCACGTTACGAGTTTTCAAAACTTTTTTAAAAAGTTGGCCACAAATTGGCTACCCATCTTCATGCACCTGCCCCAATACCATCCATAAAGACTTGAAGGAAAGAGTTGAGAAGAAAGAAGAATTTTAGTTCCCCTCCATAGGTGGCAAGAAGCAAAAGAAAAAAAAGGTCTCCAATTGTTCAGGTATAGAAATACAAGAAGAAAGGGTTATCATCAAAAAACAACATAGTGAGTAGATTTATTCAAAATTATTTTAGTATTATACATAACAATAATTATTGCTCTTACATCACATGTTAAAAATATGTCATTGTAGATTTGGATGATCAAGATATTAATAGAAGATAGTGAGTGCCATTCTCTATTGATCTATTTAACCAAACAACAACCAATTAAATACAAATTATTGATGGAAATTTTCTAACTATTAAATGTATTTGTTCATTAAATAAGATATTTCCGTATTCCTATTTCTAACCAATTTTCTATAATTAATCAAATAAATAGCATATACAATTCGTGAAACTCAAGCATCAATGCTTAATGTTATACCCAATTAGACATTTCAAAAAACCATTCCAAGTAATTTAGAATTTTAATATTATTTTTATAAGTATATATTGTATTTTTAGAAAATATTGTATCTATGTTGATTTATAATTAAATATCGACGTCATTGTAGCTTTAGATTATCAACGAAACAGTGGGAAACATAACTTACCATTTTCTATTGATCTTAACAAAACACCAACAACAATAGATGCAATTCAAGTTAGAGATGGTAAATAAATTATAAAATTATTTTATAATAATTTTTTATGTTTAATTTTTAAATCAATTTAATAACTAAACTGTGTAATTTACAGGTTTTGATGACATTGCAATAGAGGATCATGTTTAACACTATTTGGATATTCAATATAGTTTACTGTACTTTCAACTTATATTGTATATTTACAAAATTGACTCTTTGGCATAATTATAAGAAATATATTGATATTTGTTCATGAAAAATGGTACGATCTTGTGTAAAGTAATAAATAAAAGTATTTTTATTAGTTGAATTTTTTTTGTAATTGTTAATTGTATGATTTTTTTAGAGTAATTTTTTTCTATATTATACAAAAAAATTTGATGAATGATCAATTTTATATTTAACTATTTTGGTAGGATTTTAAATCTATCTTCTTAATATTGGTATGCTTTATGTAGTGATGTTTTTTTATAAAATAAAATGTATAGTAGATATAATAATTAAACATGTAATAGATATTTTTAAGGCTCTTCAATTATTTGTGAATTTATGTGATCAAAGGATAAAACCACTTGGTATAAGCAATGTGTGTCCTTACAAAATATTTGACCTATTAATTTCATTGCCTTTCTAGGACCTTCTCTATCAATGTTCATCACATGTTGAAAAAAGAAATTTATTAAGACATTAGAGACAACCACTTTAAAGGTTACTTAAAATCAACCAAGATAGAACTAGTAGAATCATTTCTAATAAATAGGCGTCATTTCTTTAAGTATTATATTCTTCTTCAAAATGGGAAAATTATTCCTCGAAGTATATCATAGCCTCCTTTGGTTTGAGACTCCTATTAGGTCAATTGAGAGTGTCCTCTCATTAGTTTTTTAGAAATATAAAATAGTTAATTTATAAACATCATTGCATTTGCACAATTTACAAGAATGATCTAGAAGCATAAAAATATTATGTATTTAGTTATCTAGTGTATTGCACAATATTTGATAAGATTTATTCTCTTTAGAGAAAGCCAAGGTTGTAAATATAAAGTCCTATTAATGTGTAACTGTATTCTTCAAATGTGTTGTTTGTTGGCTGTTGGCTGGCTATGTTTTTGTTTTGTTGTTGGGTGTTTTTGTCTCTTTACTTTGAGCAGCTTGTCCATCTTTTTTTGGGTTTCAAGTCCCATCAAAACCTGATGGTTTCAAGTCCATTCAAAACATGTTTCTCCACTAAGAAAAAACTATATTCTTCAAAGTGAACTAAATATAGACTCAAACTTTGTAAGATTCATTAGGAAAATTCTTCTTCTCAACCTCACCTTTATATTCATTTTTCAACCATAAACTTAGAGGTAAATTTAAGCCCATTTTTTTTCTCAATATGCATGCTTTGTTAGGCATGCAAGATCTCAACAACATAGCAAGGCTTGATTCAAGTTAATATTTTTTATGTACTTCATTTTTTCTTTCTTTCATTTGTTTCTTTCAAAATGTGTAGATGAAATGTTACTTTTCCTACTACTCATCATTAATCTATTATAATGATTAATGCACATCAATATTTTTGTTTTAAATTTAAAACAAATGACTCCATGCTCCACACTAAACTTGAAATGTGAGGACAATTTATTCCCTATCAAATGAAAACTATGTGACAATGAGATTTTAAAATGCCTTTGATTTTATTCCTTAAGAAAATTTATAAACTATGAGAAATTTCTACTATCCATTTGTTAAAAAACTTCTTAAATAAGATAAAATGCCACATGTTTGAGTAGGACCATAAGTTTCGAGATGAGATATTTTGATAGTAGTACACTTTTTAAGTAAACCATGATAAAATAACTTATTCTAAAAGGTTTATGTTTGTTCTACAACAAGTACAGAATACTATTCTACAATATTTTATCAAAAGATATATATGATTGGATAATGTTATTGACAAGTTTAGGATCACTTTAATTTGTATATTATACTATTTTTAAATATGTACAAACATAAATTATTTCAAAATAAATATTTCCCTCCAATAGAATATGTCAAATAAAAAATGTTGTTTTATCATAAAATAATTTTATTAGTTGTTTTTTTTAACTATACTTTCCTAAAAAGAAGTAACCTAATAAATTTATAATAAGTACTAATACTATGTTAAAATGGTTAAAAATAATAATAATAACAAGTGCCACGTAGTGGCTAGTACTTTCCTTTATAGTATTTTAAATTTAATAAAATAAATGTAATTTTTGTTAACATGAATAAAATTAAATGTGAATTTTCTTAATTATAGTATTAACATAATATTTAAAAATGTCACATTAATGTTAATTTTTATTAAAATAATATAAATAATTAATCATTATAATGTAAATTGTATCATAATGCAACATTAATCTATGCAACATTAATCCGGACCCTCTCTTGATTCACTTCATTATCATTTTGTATATGTGACATGTAATTGTCCTATTACATATATTTTGCTTATAAATTATACAGCCACTTAAATTTCATGTTCTAGATATTGCTTGCCAATAAAGCATGTTTACCGTACCAAAGTTCACAATTTCCTTCTATGTAGGTTTATCCCATTGAAATGATTTTAGATTACAGCTACATTGTATTCGTATACAAGATGTAATGCTCCCCAAAAATGCTAAATCGCTTTACGATCCCACATTTACATATTGTATGTCCTTCACCTATATTCCATCTGTACATAATGCAAACAGGTCTACTTATATTTTTCTCCATTTCTCATTTCACAACTCCATGTCAAATTATAAAAAATGTATAATGTTCATTTCCACTTAACAAATTCCCTCAGATGCCATACCATTGCCTTCAACATTCATGAAAGTGATGCACAATTAATGTTACTGCTCGGTGGCTTGCTCATAGCCAATGATGCTCCATAACCTGATATGCTAGGCTAGAGAGCAAGATTCCTTTTATGTGTCCAGACTCCAACCCATTCCATACACAAGGAAATTCTACATTTTATTTACTTACTTTGTTCTACTGCAACTCCATTGCCTCTCATTTGTAATTAATTCTATAAGTCTTTATATTTTATCATTTTTTTATTCTCTACTAATCAAAACAATTGTCCATCGTAGGCCTTTTCATATGATTAGATCTTTTATTGAGTCATTAGAAGCTGAAACATTGCTCTCACCATTGATCATAGTGGTGGACAATTTATTTTCTTGCTCGGGGGTTTGGTGAGAGTGCACGATGCTCCATGAGCTAATATGGTAGGGTCAAAATTAGGTCTTGTTTTGTTTTGGCCATAGTGTATTCTCCCACACACCAAGTATGGCTAAATTATAATCACTCCATTCCATAGATTTGTAGCTATGAGTTTTACCTTCCCACTTTCATGGTTGTTATGCAATAAAATAGTTAATGTTGTGTCACGGTTCATTCTATTTTTGCATAATCACCACAGTAAACTTCATACTTTTTTGTTATTCTTGCAGAACATATTCTATCCATAATGCAGTGTTTGATGAACAAATCTATTACAAACAACCTTTCAAAATAATGATAGTGACTTGAAAATCAATGACAATGGTCAAATGGACAATCATATCCTCATGTACGATATATTGATTCCAATAAGCAATATTCATTTCGCCATTGATCAGAGTGGTGGGAAATGTATATTCTTGCTCAGGGGTTTGGTGAGAGTTGATGAGGCTCCATGACCCAATATGGTAGGGTGGAGAGAAGGCCTTATTGTGTTGAGTTTTATTTTATAGTTTTTATGTACATATTGCTATCTTTCTCACATAGGATTCTCAAAAAAATCAAATGTTTTAGGTTGTGGTTACAATGTACTAAAATAGTTCATCTTATAAACTTTATGTTAGCCTACATTAACCATTGTTGATAATTGATCTCTTGCTTAAGCTATATCGTTCCATAGAGGAGGTCGGGAAAATAGAGTGGTTGTACAAGAGGCCGGCAAAATGTCATCCGCATTGATTGTTGTATGGTTTTCATGTAATGGTGATTGTGCAAGTAATATATGTTTTAAAGTCCTCATTAAACAAAACCAATATCTGTGTAATTATTGATAATGTACTTTTCGGTCTCATTCTTTGGGTTTATGTTGTTGTTGAAGGTAGCTATGGAGGCTAGTGAAACAACATCAACATTAATTGTTGTACGGAAACCACGTAGTGTTGATGGTGCAAGTAACATTTGTTTTAAATTCCCCGACATACAAAAAAAATGTCTGTCTAGTTATCGATAGCATATTGTTTGGTTTCATTGTCTTGGTTTCTATTGTTTTTGAAGGTAGCTGTTAGCATTGCAAGCTTCTTTGGGAATCACTTTGAAGGTGGTTGGATTTTATCTTGTGTTTTTTTCATGTGTTCATGGTTGCAAAAGCTATAGGTTCTAATAAATTTGTGTTCCTTTTTTGCAAGCGGTGGAGAAAGAACGGAGGGAAGAGATAGCAAGTGAGTAGAGATGCAATTGAAGGAAGCAGGAAGAGGTGTATAATTTTTATTCTTCCACCCCCATCATCTACTTGGTCTTAGTTATTTCTATAATCTCTTCATATTTGCAGTTGCTCCAAATAACATGCTTCTCCTTTAGGAGAGAGAGTTCAAGAAGTGGGATTTTGGTATTCCAGTATAGATGCTAAATAGATGAATGAGCTTTCAAACAACTATCTATTGAGGGTCAAAACAACACAACAACATTAAAAATAATATTACTATTCTATTTCTCCTAGAAGAGAAAGAAAACACATGGAGATCTAACTCCCAAGGTCCTGGTAATTGGTTCTCAATTATGCTGATTTCACTCAGTCTTTGATATTACTATAACATTTGTTCAAGGGGCCTTTGCTGGTAACAAGGAACAAGACTACACAACATCAAGTAGTCTATGTTTGGGGAGTTTTAAATAAAAGAAAAAGATGAAACAAAGCTTTTAATCAAAGAAACGTGAGTAAAATCCTTACATATTCAGACATGCATATCAATAATGAGTGTTTATTCCACCTAACCATAACTACAACAAGATGCAATCCATAGAATAAACTATGCTACTACATACATCCATAATGCTAATTTAGATACCATCAATATTCACTAAACTTACTTTGAACAAACAAATCACTCACTCATCATCCAAAACATAGATCAAATGAATACAATAACAATTTAATTCACAGATAATCCAATGATATGATCTTGAATCCAATTCCTTCTATTGACTTTCATCACATAACGAACAATTAAGCACAGCAAAATCATTCGCGTATGGATTGATCATGTACCATTAACCTTATCAAAATAGATCCAAACTTTAAAATCATGACATGAAAATGTATCAAAAACTGTAAAATGACCCAGTGTTACTGAACTTTAGAATATTTCTCTTAAACATTGAAATCCTAGAACTAGTTTCTATCTTCTATCATCAGGTGGTTGATCTTTTTTCAATTAGCCGACCTTTACAAAGTAGATTTTAATAGTACATATAGGGTGCCACATGCACGAGTTTCTCAATTATCAATCAAGATCCACAATTCATTGAGTTGAAACTGAACACAAAAGTAGACTGAGGAACCCCTATTTCAAGGTTGATCACTATGTTGTGCCAACAAGAAATCTAATATTCTAAGAAGAGAATAAAACTGGCAGATCAAACTCAGAGTTGAGCCTATGTCAAAACCCACAAAGAGAGGAGAAGAGTAGATAGAGTATGGTGAAAAGAGTCAGTCACTTTTGCACTGAATGCTCAAGGATGTACTCATCAAAACTGGAGAAAACCTGTTGAAGAGTAACCAAATTTGGCCCATCCAACCAATCACCTTCAAATTTGATTCTTTCCAATTATGTGGAAACCAACCTTTGCATCTCCTTTAGCTTGATTAGATCCTTTCTAGAAGTTCTTACCTCCTCCTGAATATCCATAAATTGATCTAACAATAAATTCTCCCCATCATCTCCCTTTTGCATAATCTCTTCAAACCTACCCCTCCATTTCTCCCTTAGTTTATCCAAAGATAGGCCTTCTTTGTTTGAGGAATCTAAGTTGATTAAAATGGCCACAATTGTCTCCAATTCAACCATTTGTTGATTCAAGTCTTTACTCATTTCTCGGACTTCTTCTTGATGTCCATGCATAGCCCTAGATTTATATCTTATGATGCTCACAGTTTTTTCCACAAAATCCACATTACCATGCTCGAGAATCGAATATTCCAACAATGTGGACTTGGGAAATTTGTTGACATCTTCAAGCCTTTTAACATATTCCTTATATTCATCATCCTGCTTATCCAGATCCTTGACCTGCTGGTCTAGATCCTCTGCCAATTCAAGAGCAGTCTTATGAATCTTAGAACCTTCAACAAGAACATCATCAACCTCCTGGTTGAGCTTATCCAACCATTTATCCATCATTCTTACCTTGCTCTTCATTTGAATCAAATCATCTACTTCCCTCTTTGTTAAAAAAATCGGGGATTCAGAAAGAGTAGCTTGTTGAGAAATGGGACTTGAAACATCTTTCAAAAGACCATGGAGCTGATCCAATTGAGCCTTAAGCTCATCCTTCCTTTGTTTATCCTTAATCATCCGGGTTTTAGTTGAAGAGGCCACAATATCAATTAAACTCATCTATTGGTTTCTTATAGGATTTCCCAAATTTATTGCCTCCAACTAATAATCAGTGATTTGCATATCATCATGGCTCTTCTCCATTACAGGGATAGCACATTCAGCAACAATCTCTCCAGCATCAGTGAGCCTAGTAGAGTGAAGAACGCGGGCCTTCTTTTTAGGTTTCTCTTTCCCAATCTCTTTCATCATTTCTTCCCAATTCAATGGTTGTGGTTGGACAACTTGTTTTCTTTCCAAGTCCAATTTTAACCAAGTAGGAGCAATTCTTAATATGAAAACATTAAAATGTATACTCTAACCCACCTAAAACTTATCTTGTGTTGGAATTGGTGTCGTGTTGATGTGAAATGATGACCCTTTTCCAATCTCATGATCAGTGAGCTTGTCTCAGTTGATTCTATTGAAGAGAATCGATGAAACGGTTGTGAGATGTGGTTAAAAACATGATTTATGCTAAAATGAGTGTGATGCAAGAACTAATCTACCATGAGTTTATGCTAAAAGATGTAGTTATGCAATTGTTAAGCTAATCTAAATGAGATTTAAACTAAAAAGATTCAAACCCTAATTATCTAATTATCTAATTGGATGCATGGAAGCCATTAATGGAAAACTAAGCTTTTATGCAACTAATTTAAACTAAAATATGATAAATGTGTGCAAAGATGAGTGTGAGTGTGAGTGTGAGTGTGAGTGATTTCAAAAACATAAGTTTTCTCTAGAAAATATGGATTCATTTGTCTCCATATAGTGTTATATTTATAGGAAAGCAAATGAGAAATGAAGGGTTGAGATCAAAAAAGCTAATCAAAGGTCAAGGATGGAGGAAAGAAGAGGCATGGATCATGGATTCTCATCAATGGGTGAGAATGAAAAATGAGATTTAATCAAGGGTTCTCATTCCTTCCAAACAAGCACACTTTTGATTTGTACAAAAGGTCAAAAGTTACTTGCACACGAAGTCACAAGCTAACTTGCACAATCCCTTTTTCAAATGATTAGGGGAGAGAGAATATTATCATGGGTGAGGGAAAAGAATATTTTACAAATTAAAACAAAGTTTAATTGTGCAAAAGGGGAGGGAATATTCTTTGGATGAATGTGCAAAGGAGGAATATTCCCTTAAAATATTTCTTTGCAAATGGGGAGAGAATTAGATTAATTAGATAATTGCTAATTGAACAAGGGTTTAATCATGCAATTAGGGGATTTAGAGGAATAAAGTGATATTCATTAAATTAAATGATTTAATGAAAGGGGGAAAGGTGAAATGAAATTTAATTAAAAAACTTAGGGCTATTTAATTAAATAAGAAGACTTAGGGAATTAAATTAATAGTGTTATTTATTTAATTTAATGAGATGAAATGTTAGCGTGAAAAGGGGTGAATTAACTCGATTAATTGAATTAGGTTAATATATTCAAATGATGCAATTAATTAAATAGCTAGACTAATTTAATTAATTAAGTGAAACAAGGATAAGTTTCAAGAGAAAATGATGTTAGTATACTTGATTCGAGTGTATGATATAATTTGGGATATTTTTCAGTGTCTACATTTTGCCCCTCTTTGAAGCAAGGTACCTACTGCTCCAATTTAAAGATTGATGATCTTCAGATTAAAAATTGTTGCTTAAATCAAAAAAAAAAATCTAATTTTTTAGATGCCCTAGCGAAAGGATAAAGCTGATTCCCTACCCCCTCAAGAATTCGGGTGAAAATTTTGAATTTTGGGTTGATTTCTCGATAAAGGTAAAAGGTTGTCCCAGGGGTCCAGAAAGGCTCCAAGATGTAGGAAATATGCCAAAAATGCAAAAAATGAGGCCAAATAAGCTCGAGTTTGGAAAAGTTGGTGAAAATGATGATAACCCTAGCTTCAAGGTTAAATTAGGGCAAAAAACCCTAATTTTGTTGTACAAATAAGTCAAGAAGGGTTACTTTCAATTCATTTGTGCATTCACGCCTTAAGGAATTCTTGCAAGTTGAGCTATGACCCTCTCATGAGATGGCAGGACAAGAGCTCCCATGACACATTTTCGACTGGGTTCAAGAGTACTAGCAAATTTCAAGCTCAAGACCATCGGTATGTAACTCGAAACTTGATTTGAAATTTGACTTTTTGATGCATTAATTGTGCTTTGAAATTTAAACTTTGGTGGTGTCGCTATATAGCAATGCCTATTTTAGAATCAACAACACTAAAATTATTTTTAGCGATGCACATGTATTGCAACATAGTTCACAATTCAGAATTATGGTTTCTAATTTTAAATTGTGATTCATATGTTTATAGTGACACATTTTGATTTAAAATTAAGGTTAGGGTTTCCAAAGTTTAAGTCATGATGCATATGTTTATGGTGACATGATTTGTGATTTGCAATTTGAATGCCTTCAGGCGTCACAATTTGGAATTTGTAATATAGTGACACTACTGTAAATAGTGATGCTATTGTCATTTTGGAGCCAAAAATTCCAAACTATGTCAAAAAAAATTCAAATTTTGACATCGTGCGCTTTGTGAGTGCACGAGGTCTTTCCATCCTTGATGTCGTGCAAGCACTGGCCCACAATTTTGGAAAGATTTGGTGATTTATCTAAGCTACACTAGGAGCACTTGGGGGAGATTGGCCTATGGTACATTGCATACTCGCCCATTGTTCGGACACATCTAGCTATGATGACCGTGTTGTGCAAGCAATGGCATAGTGATACTTCATCGTTCCACCTTCCTACAAGTGAGGAAATGGTGACTTTAGAGGATGTATGGTGGATACTGCATTTTCTAATACATGGTGAGCAGGTGATATACGATGTTGATGCCAGATACGATTCCTTCCACAAGGTGATGGAGATTGAGGACATTGTGTTAGTAACTTCATAGATCGACCTTGATATGTATAGAGGTCAAGTGCCCACTTTTTGATTGATTGTTGCAGCCATCATTTTTTGTTTGGTCACTCATGATCGATGGAGCCATGAATTCATCCCAGGATGGGGCCTTGTTTGGCATAGGATGCTCTACTGGAGGACATTGTTTACATGGGGGCTAGTGATGCTAGCCTCATTGTATCATGATATGCACGACTCCGTCTACTGCGATGGTAGAGCCATTGGCACAGGGGTTACCTTGCTTCATATTTGGGCTTGGGAGCACATCGTTATACTTTGACCAATCATCTAGATGGTTGATGTTGAGCCAAATGATCCAACTGTTTGGTGAGACAAAGGCACCATCACCCTACAACACACTAGGAAACTTGGGATCACGTACTGGCACTAGGTTATTGATGATATGATAGTATTTAGATGGTGGCCCTGGCTATACATGCCAATATGGTAGATGATACACAACAACTCTTCTTCGCCTGTCAAACCCGGTATATGTAGGGTCGAGAGCACACCATTATAGATAGATATATGCTAGACAGGGTGGCACAACAGTTTGGTGAGCAGCACGATAGCCCAGATGATGCCTAAAGAGATATATTTTTCATATCATCTCGAGAGGTTCCTACGTGGGGACCCACGATCTCAGCCCCAGAGGTAGTTGAGGGATTTCGAAAGTTGGTGGCACAACCATGGGCATACGACTAGGGTCAGGAATTCGTGTAGATGAATATTGCATATGATGCATGGTTTACACCCCCTTGCAAGTTGACATATCCAGTGGGTGCTCCTCCATGAGGGAGACCCAGAGGAAGGGGAGCAAGAAGGGGCAAAGGTAGGGGCCAAGATGGGAAAACTCCAGGGGCACCGCTAGTGGGTCAACAGCAGCCTCTTGTCTAGCAACAGTCAGTGCAATAGTAGGTAGGACAGCAATAGGTAGTGCAGCCACCACTGCCTAGGCCAAATCCCTAAGATGTATAGATTCAGCAACTACAGCAATAGGTACAGGTCTTGACAAGTGAGTGGTATCAAGCCCAACAGTAGATTTTGGTAGTTACTGCTAAGAAGGATCAGGCATGGCAATAGGTTTTGGCCATCACTGCATAGAGAGATCATGAGAGGCAACAGATATAGGCTATGACTATTGAGAGAGATCAAGAGATCATTCATCACTAGAAGTTGGAGGTGATGGCAACGACTACACAAGATAAGATTGTATCTTCCAAGCTATACAAAGAGGATGCAACTAAGGTAGCCTATTATAGGGTGCATTATCATCGAGATGTTCCAGTGCCACTCAAACAACCTAACTACTCTCAGAGGAGTGATGCATGGCCAACGGCTGAGGATCAACTAGAGAGACAGGCCAGAGAGGGGAGCAGCCATCAGGGCTAGCTCAATGGTATAGAAACCTTTTTTTTTACTTGTTGCCTGATTCTTTCATATAGATATACATTCATGGGATCATTTTTGATAGCCTCATGGATATTGTATTTATGATTGATATACATACATTGCTGTAGATGTAGATATTGCACCATGACAGTCATTTATATATATATATGATACAGATTCATAATGCGATGTGTTCACTTTATTTCATGTTTATGAGTGTATGGATGCATATGATGTGAGATGTGACATGCGTATATGTATGGATGCACTTTATTTATTTTACGCTTATGCGATATGTGATGAGATGAGATGTAATGGATGGAATGTTATATTTTTTTTTAGTATCTTTTCATGATATGCCATGTGATGGATGATATGATATGATTATGCTATGCTTATGCAAATGATATGGATGCATTTGTTTTGTGTATTTCCTTATATAATTTTTTAAAGATATGATGTATGCATGTGGATGTATGGATAGAAAATGCAGATGTTGATGTTTATACCTATGATATGATAATGTGATGGATTTTTATGATATGTAACACAACGATTTAAGAATAACAAATTTATATTATTTGTAGCAACTTAAATGATAGTGATGATACGGGATGGGTGTTTATGATATGTTATGATTATGAGATGTATGTATGATGATGATTTTTGGATGTAGGATGGATGCATTGATGATTTTTTTGTTGATTGTCATGATACTAGATTAGCACGAAGAGAAGATAGAAGAAATAAGATGATTGATAATTAATTTCGACAATTGCTTCAAAAGTTCCAACAAGTCTATGATCCACCAAGACTTTATTATAGATGGTGATGATAAATGCATGATGATGGCGAATGCATGATGATGATGAATGCATGATGATTTTCTCATTTCTTAGGATTGGGATTTTGTGTTGTTCCTTATTGTTTGATATAACACACAGACACGATGCATTGAGGTATTAATAACCAAGATGACATTGTATCTAATGTAATGGACTTTGACTCTGCAAACAAATAGGATAGTTCTTGTTCACATCTTGACATATGAAAACCTCATCAAAATGTAAGTTAGAAGTTTAGAATATATTGGACCAAAGCATATGCAATAGTCAACAACATACCCCAAACAACCTTCCTACACATAACTAAGCAAGTATGCACCAAGATTATTTTACAAGAATACCCACAAGTACAGCAAGTGAGAGATAATGGTCAATGCCCCATTCCTTTCTCTCTAAATCATTTTGATATGCATCATCGAAAGGTCCTCAGAATGGGTCATTAAGATAAATCATAAGAAAACATCAAAGACAAACATTTAGCATTATCTATATGTCTTTCTAGTTTAACTTTAGCTAAGGTGATTTCTGATACTGATGTCCATTACAGGAAGGATACATCCTAGGACATGTTGATCAGATGGTTGTTTGATGTTAGGATGATGATGAGCTTTATGATAAGTCATTGATATAAACTTCACTGACATATTTACCTATGATCTAGACTTTAGATTTTGATACTCAAATTCTCACTTTATGACTTGCTATACTTGTTTTCTATTTTTTTTTGCAAAAGGTTGAAAGTGACAAATGATTTATTATGGGTGGAGGTTTATTGTGGGTGAAAGCGATATGGGATGGGTGCTTTTGGATTTTCTGGAATATTTCAATTTTTTTGGTTTTTAAAATGTTTTGAGGTTGTTTTTGGTCTTTTTGAAAGTTTATGCAAATGTTTTGGTTTTTGGTTATTTGAGGTTGTTTAGGTTTTTGAAGATATTTGATGTTGTTTAGGTCTTTTTTTTAATGTTTTCTAATGTTTTTGGATTTTCAATTTTCAATTTTTTTTGTGTTTTCTAATATTTGAATGTTTTTAGATTTTTTGATATTTGGATGTTTTTGTGTTTTCTAAGTGTTTTGACCAAAAACCTAAAGACCTATCCTAGGGGTCCTGGGGGTTGATCAAAGAAAAGCCTTACCTACATTATACACACAAAGACCATGTAGTTCGACTGACTTGACTTATTAAAGATGAAATATTAACAATTGAGAGATGTTAGTTTATTATGACAGACTCCTAAAGGACTGACCTAGGGTGTCTCAAAGTCACATCAATGATGGCCTTGCCTACATTCAACCTCAAAGATGATGTAGTTCAACATGGCACTCTTTTTTGGATTTTTTGATGTTTGACCTTTTTAGGGTTTTGATTTTTTTTTAATGTTTTGGACTTTTACCTTTACAATTTTACGAATGTTTTTGGATTTGGATGTTTTTGGATTTTTTAATGAATGTTTTACAAATGTTTTTGGTGTTTTAGCTGACATTTCTAATGATCTCAAGATATACAAAAACCTGATACAATCCATGAAGAATTTTCCCCAGTGTGACATGTTATACTACTTCTATATAGGCAAGACATACTGACCTTTGGAATCTTCCAAGTAGTACTAAAGGGATTGTGATACTTCACAACATCAAGCTATGAAAAGGATGCAGATAGGCGATGGATGAATAAATAGGATGAAGGATGTGATGGATGGTGATGCAAAAAATGATAGGATAAAGAGCCAAAGAATAGATGGAGGTGCTTTTATTTATGTGAGGCCCCTGTTTCCCAGGTTTTCACCAAGGTACTTGCCTAAAGTGCCACCAAATTGGTTTTCACTACATGATTTTTTTTCTTTACTTTTTCAATCCTTTTTCTATTTTTTTTGGATTTTGATCATTTTTTTTATTTTTTTGTATTTTTAAATTTACACCCTTCAAGACTAGGCATAAAAAATGTTAAGATGCAAGTTGTTAACTTTGGTTCCTACAAGGGTTCACCTTCAAGTGTCAAAATTCTGTATGCTCCTAATCCATAGCTTGTTGTGATGATGAAGGGACCCAACCAGTTAGGCTCAAACTTCACTTTGTTGTCCTGATCTAGAAGGTTCTTCTAATTCTACTTTAGGAAAAAATCCCCTACCTAGAAAGACCGACATTTGATCCTCTTGTTATAGCTTTGTTTTAGTCGATTTTGATATACTTGCAAGTGATTTGAGGGATTCAAGACGATGCTCATCTATGAATTCTAAAATGTTTAGGTGAGATACTTTGTATTATTCATCGGTGATCAGGTTTTGTAGTTACACTTGCAATGATGGGAGCTCAACCTCAATAGGTGGGATAGCTTTGGATCCATAGACTAGGGAGAAAGAGGTTGCACCTGTTGGTGTGTGGATACTAGCTCGATAAGCCTAGAGAGTAGGATTTAGTTGCAGATGTCGGTCACAACCAGCTTTGTTTGTCTGCTTTCTTTAGGATTTTCAAAATGGTTTTATTTTTAGCCTCAACTTGACCGTTGCCCTAGGGGTAATATGGGGTAGAGAATCAGTGTTGGATGTTGAATCTTTAACATAGCTCTTTCACATCTTGATTATTAAAGAGGGTTCCATTATCTGAGATGAGGGTTTGTGGAACACCATAATGACACATTAGGTAGTTCAGGATAAATTTAGCAATTTTCTTACCCATTATGTAGGTCATAGGAATGGATTCAATCCACTTGGTAAAATACTCAGTGGTTTTTATGATAAACTTGTGGCCATTGGATGAGGTTGGAGTGATTTTTCCTATGAGGTCAAGTCCCCACTATGAGAAAGGATAGGGTGTTATCATTGGTTGCAACTCTTGAGTTAGATCATGAATCAAATCCCCATGTTGTTGACATTGGACACACTTCTACACATACTTATGAGCTTCCTTTCCATGGTTGGCCAATAGTAACCTGTCCTCAACGGTTTCTTAGCTAAAGTAATATCACTAGAATAGGACCCACATATGCTATTATGTACCTTTGTTAAAGCAGTTAAGGCTTCCTCTTCATTAATACATCATAGTAATTTCCCTTTGATGCTTCGGTGGTAAAGGGTATCACCTAGGATCACAAATTGAGATGCCTTTTTAACAAAGGTATTTTTAAGGTTTGAGGTGATATCGGATGGGAGGGTTCCTCTGCTTACGTAGGTAAAGATGTCATGGTACGACAGGGATCCAGGACCAATAATGACACACATGAATTATGATTCAGGGATCTTGAAAGTTGGTATGAGAAGTTATTCTACCAAGAATTCACATTGGAGGACATGGTTCGGCATGTCTAGTAGTGATCTGATTGTTGCCATGGAATCTGCTCCTCTGTTGTTCATGCGAGAAATTTGCTCAAAAGTTATGTCTATAAAAAGGTCTTTGAGACTCTCCACCATCTTTTTGTAAGGAGTGAGCTTATCATCCTTATTTTGATAGTCATCATTGACTTGGTTGATAACCAGTTGTGAGCCTCCATGGACTTTCATCTCTTGTATTTTCCATTGAACCGCTATCCTTAAACCTATGATTAGGGTTTTATACTCAACAATGTTTTTAGTACAAGGGAACGATAGTTGGTATGACTTTGGAATGAAATCACCTTGAGGGGTGATGAAAATAATACCTACTCCTGATCCATGTTGGGTGAAAAATCCATCAAATTACATCTTCCACTAAGCTGTGAGATGATAAGCAACACTAATTCATTAGGGAACTTAGATATTAGAGGGTTCTTAGCATAGATAGGTGCTTCTTCTAGTTGGTTTCTGATCACTTTTCCTTTAATTCCCTTGCACTCTACATACTCTGTCAAAATTTGTTAAGATCATCACCCATTTGGTCATTCTCCTGTGAGAGTTGCTTCAAATAATAGGTATTTCAATGGGTCAATTTTGGCAATAAGTTTGATTTGATGTGATAGAATGTAGTGCTTGAAATTTTGTGAAGAAAAAAATACTGCTAAGCGTGCTTTCTCAATAATTGAATAGTTCATTTCATATCCCACCAAATTCCTACTGATGTATTAAATAAATCTTTCATTTTCATTTTCATCATGTTGTGCCAGGAGAGCTTCTAGTGTTGTTGATGTTGTTGAGATATATAGGATTAGTAGTTTGTTCGATGTTGGTCTCATGAGCATTGGAGGCGTTAGTAGATATTCCTTGATCTATTGGAAAGATTTATCACACTTCTCATCCCACTTGTAGGTTATACTTTTATGGAGAAGATGCAAAAAGGGGTGAATTTTATCCAATAGTTGCACTATGAACCTCCTGATGGACTACAATCTTCCTTGTAACCCTCTCATCTACTTTAGTGTTTTCGGTGGTTCCATGTCTAGGATGGCTTATACCTTTACTGGATCAATTTCTATCCCTCTTTGTGAGACGATATAGCTGAGGAATTTCCCTGATGTGACCCCAAAGGCACACTTTTTTGGATTTAGCCTTACTTTGTATTCTTCCAGCCTATCAAAGATGGGTCCTAAGACTTGTATGTGCTCACTTATTTTCTTTGATTTTACTAAAATATCATCCACATAATCTTTGATTGTTTTGTGGATCATGGCATGGAAGATGAGGGTCATTTCCCTTTGATAGGTTGCTCCTACATTCTTTAGCCCAAATGACATTACATTCTAGCAATAGGTTCCCCATGGACAAGTGAACACAATTTTGTGTTGATCCTCCTTGGCGATTATGATTTGATTATACCCTGAAAAACCACCCATGAGCGACAACATTTCATGCCCAGTTGTTAATTCTACAATGGGGTTGATATTAGGAAGAGAGAAATCATCCTTCAAACACACCTTGTTTAAGTCTCTGAAATCAGTGGATATTTTGATGCCCCCAGTGGGTTTTGAGACTGGTACCAGGTTTGAAACCCACTCGAGATAATCTATTGGTCTGATAAATCCAACATCAAGAAGCTTTTGTAACTTGAGTTTGACCAAGAGTGCTATCTAAGGGTGCATCTTCCTTAATTTATGCTTGACTAGCTTAGCTTCAGGATAGACTGCTAAGTGATGCATAACCACTTCTAGGTCAATCCCTAGCATATCTATGTATGACCATGCAAATTTATCTTTGCGCTCTCTCAAGAATGTTGCCAAGTTCTTTTGTTCTTCGTCCAAAAAGGATTCAGCATAGAAAGTGATCTTAGTTGCTTCTAAGGTACCCACATTGACTATTGTGGCCTTTTCTGTTAGTGTTGCTAACTTCTCTAGATGCATTGCACTAAGGGGGAGATTGAATCCCTCATCCTCGAGCGCCTTAGAGAGGTTTTCACCACTAGATGCATCCATTTTTTTTACTGTTTTAGGATCAAAAAGTGCCACAATGTGGTTTTCACTTAAAGATTTGCATGTTAGTTGCATTTCATCAATTTTGTGATTGAAGGATTCAATCGTCTCCCCATAGTATGTCTCTATATCTAGCTCTATGTCAAAACCTTTTTTGTGATCTGCCCATTGTAAGTTTTCATGAAGTCCCGTGAATTTTGAGATTGCTTCATCATTTTTTAATAAATCAAGAATTGGTGGTCCTTGTTGGTTCATGTCAATGAGTTGTGGGCAGACTAGGTGTATTTCAATTGATTGATTGCTCAAAGCAAAGGATGTAATGGATATCATGAAGAGGGAGTTGTTTTCAAATAGGCTGGTAACATCCAGGGGGAAGTCATCTAAGGTCGTATCACATGATGTAGGTAACCAAGAGGAAGCCTCGACTCATTTAGCAGAAGTACCTTTACCAATAAGGGTGACCTTGCTAGTAGTACAACTTAAGCCTAGATTATTTAGTTGTTTCTTAGGAATGATGGGTTCTAGTAAACTATTATCATTTTGTCCTAGCTTATCATTCTTGATATATCCCATTCCCTTCATGAGCTATAAACCTTTGTTATCATCTTCCATAGGAAGAGCGGGGAAAGGTGGTTCATCTTGATAGAGGAGTTTAGAGATATCATCCTCATTGACATCTTCTTGATTCAAATCCCCCCACTTGGTGAAGGTTGTAGCTTCCATTTTGATAGTTTTAGGCTCTTTGTTGTTAGTTGTAGGTTTCCCATGAGATTGAGGAGAAATAGGTAGCTCTCCTAAGACAAAGGTGTTCTTCATTAGCTTATAGTTCCCACAACCATCATCTTAGATCACTGCTTTGATATCAAGTATGTTCTAAAAAATGGTGCCTTTGTTTCAAAAGTAGATGTAAGGGATGACGGGTCAACAAATGAGGTAGAAGGTGTAGGCCCTTCATGATTCTTGAGTATTTGGGGATTTTATAGAACTTGGCCTCAAGATTCTTGCAATAGTAAAGAGGCTCAAGATCTCCATGGATAGTAATCTCTCTGCCCTCGAAAGGAAACTTCACACATTTATGATAAGTCAGGGCTATGCTTTTAGAGCATGGATCCAGGGTCGACCAAGTAGTCTTTTGTAGGGAAGATCCAAGTCTAACACTTGGCATGTAGTTTTTGCGATGAGAGGGCCCACCTATATGGGTAGTGCAATGATACCTTGTATTCCCATTCTTGTTCGCCAAATGCCCTGATGGTGGTACTCTTTGTCTTTTCAATAGTATCTTCTGAGTAGCCCAGATTTTTGATTAGTTGAAGGGTACAAATATTCAATCTAGCACCTCCATCTATTAAGACTATTTTGACCTTGTTCTTATGAATGATAACCTCAAGGTGTAAAGCATGGTTATGACATGTCTATGATGGTAGGTCTTGCTCTGAGAAGGTGAGAAGATGATTAGTAATATGGCCTACCATAGCTTGAAACTGATTGGTATCAATATCTTTGGGAACGGATGACTTTGATAAAGATTTCTCCAAGATCTCCCTAGGTGTGAGTGATAGCCTCAACAATTCTAAGATTGATATCTATGTGGGGATCTTCTTAATCTACTCTAATATATTATACTTACTGGTACTTTTTGTTTGCTAAGTAGGTTGTGCCCTAGATTGGGGTGGGACTCCTTGGATGGTGACTTTACCACATCGTGTGGTGACTCCACACTCTATACTATCCCCTTTGATGGTGACAACAATGATGATTCTATCACAGGAATCAACTACATTGGAATAGGTATGTTGCACGTTTGTGTAATCCTTAGCTTTCCTAGTGTTGTTCGCTTTGTTATGATTAGGCATAGGGTTATTGTATATCTTAAGATCCTAATTCCTAGCTAGTACTTCAATAGATATGGTGTTGTTATCTATGAGGTCTTGGATAATTTTTTGAGCCTCATGCAGTTTTTTATTTTGTGTCCTTTGATCTTGTGAAAGTCACAAAGGTCATTCTCGTTGTACCAAGATGGTTTCTCTTGTGGTTCTTGGTAGTTTTCAAAGTTGGGAAGTGTGATCAGATTTGAATCTACCAACTTTTTCATGATGGTTTCAATAGGTTCAGTTAAGTTTTTGTACTTGTGTTTAGGATAGTTGTTCTTGTTAGGGGTTTTCCTTTGTGTTTTGGTGTTATTGATTTGATTGTTCTGAGGAGGTGTTGTTTTTTGCACAATTGGTTGAATGTTAGCAACTTGAGTGTTGTTTGGCCTAGAAGCACTTAGTCCTAGTTTAGCATCTACCACACCATCATTTGTTACATTCTTGTTCTTAGCCTAGACATGAGGCTTGTCATTTGAACTAGTTGATGGGTGATTTTATTTGTACACTTGAGTGTTTCCCTATGATATTAAAGCTCTCTTGATGTTAAGGGCCCTAGGTACAAACTCATCATATGATATATGGAGTGCATTTTCAATTGAATGGATAGATCTGGATCTAGATATGCTATGATGATTCCCACTTGTTGTTCATCGGGAAGAGGCCACTTGCTTTTACTAGCTCTTTGTCTCTATCATTGCAAGAAATTAGTGAAATTTTCCCCTTTGTAGAGTGTACAATTCCTCTAGACTGATGTCCATGTCAAGATTAAAGGAGAATTGATCAATAAATTTATCAGTAATTTCTTGAAAATTTTTGATATCAGGAGGCAGATGAGAAAACTAATCCATGGCAGGACCTCTTAAACTTTGAGGGAAGAGGTGCATTAAATATGAATCATTTTAAGCCACCTCCATACACATCATAACATTAAATTATTTAATATGGTCCATAGGACTTCCTCTCCCTTTATATTTATTGAATTTTGGGATTTCAAAACTGGGAGGGAATCGCACCATTGTTATGTTTTGATCAAATGGATAAGGACATAAGTTCTATGTATGGGGCTTCTTTGTCTTGCCCATGCAAAGGTCTTGCATTTCTTGTGATAGCACCTTAAATTGTGATGCTAGATCATCTTACAGGTTTGGTGGAGGAACATATGGTGGGATGATAGATGAATTGTACGTGGGATTTTGATATGAGGATATGTTGTATAGGGTGCATGGTGGTGTAGGATTCAATGAAGGTGAGTGGGGTATTGATGTATATGTTCCTAACGTGTTTGTATTGACAATATACAATTGAGGGTTATAATAGGAACCTTGTTGTTGTTTTTATTGTTGTTGGGCATATTGTTGAGCTAGTAAGGCTTGCTATTGAGCTTCTTCTTGTTGTTGTTGCACCACTAGGGCTTGTTGTTGGGCCTGTTGTTGTTGTTTTTCTAATAAGGCTACTTGATGGGCTTGATGTTGTTGTTGTGTTAAGGCTGCTTGTTGTGTTGTTAAGGTTGCTTCTTGTTGTTGCTATTGTTTTTGTGCTGCTAGGGATGCTTGTTGTTGTCATTGTTGTTGTGTTGCTAGGGCTACTTGTTGTTGTTGTTGTTGTGCCGCTATGGCTGCTTCTTCTTGTTGTTGTTGTGCTACTAAGGATACTTCTTGGTGTTGTTTTTGTTGTTTTTGTGCAAATGGGGCTACTTGTTGTTGTTGCTATTGTTGTTGTGCTACTAGGGCTTGTTGATAGGATTGTTGTGCTTGTTGTAAGGCTAAGGAATGCACTTGCAATGTAGGATCAGGTGGTTGTTGGGACATCAGTGGAGGATTGTGAGTGTTGATATTTTGAGTGGATAACAGATTGTTTATGAGAGATTGGGGATTCCCTTGGTTTAACATTCCTTGTAAGATAGTGGATTGAGGTGAAGGAATATATGTTTGAGATCCTGTTTGATTTGGAATAGTAAAGGGGACTATGGGAAAAGCTGAGGATGGTTCCATTAGATTGTGTGATGGAAATGACACAGTAGGACCTTGAGTCCATTGATTAAAAAGGTTTCCTTGTCCTATGTCTTGAGGATTCCCTTGTGTTAGGGATGTAGATAATGTATTACCTATGTTGACATGATTTGTTACCAAGGGATTTCTTTGAGAGGAGTTGATAATGGATGGGATGGATGTGTTTTGTGAAACCAACGATATGGATGAACCAATTGGAGGATTGGGTAAAGATGTACCTATTTGCATTAAGGGTTGACTCTGTGGTATGGTACTAGCATGCCCTTATGCACTATTTTGAGACACGTGGTCCACACTGCTTTACATTATGGTAGGCACACTTGTGGTACTCATAGGTATGGATGAAGAGGGATGTCCTCGATATGTGGAAGTTGTGGAATAATGAAGATCAAGAGGTTTGTATGGTTTTTTAGGATCTTTAGGAATAGGAGGAGCACCAAAGGTAGATGTCCAAGTGGTCATGTGAGATGGAGGATTGGTTTCAAGGGTACCCACAATTATGTTACTTTCAAATGGAAGAATATGACCAAAATCCTTAACAAGGCTTGTTGCAATACTGGGAATGTAGGTTTGATTTAGCCCTAGTGATGGAGTTGTGAAGTCCTGTGTCAAATTTTGTGCAACAAATGATGGGGAGATAGGAGCTATGTTTTCAAAGGCTTGACGTTTCATGATTTCCTCCCTAGTCAGTTCAAATGGATTGTTTGTAATGTCTTTGATCTCATATGGCCCTAATGGTGATGAAGGTTGTTGTGATGGAGTAACTTTACTTCTTAGATCAAATTCTAGAGGATTTGGACCACTTGAGGTAAATGTAACTTTGGTTTTATCCATGATTCTCGTGATATGATCTCATCTTTACCATAAATTTTGTGTCACCTTTGGGAGAGTTATGTTGTGATTTGTAATGTTTGAACTCTCTAGTTGACTCAAATCTAGGTAAAAGGGATACCCTAAGTCTTTTTGTAGCAATGATGATAGTGGGGGATGAAAAGATGGGTGATGTGGAGAGTGATATTTGCAAACGTTTTGGGACAACACTTTTGACTTAAGTTTGAATTTTTGATGTTAGGATAAAGGATGTTGATGAACTTGGAAATCTTTAGGGTAGACTCGTGACCTTCAAGATAGACTAGTTCAAAGATGATAACTAACTCAACTAAATACATGGAAAAGGATACATTTCACATACAAAGTAGCTAAGTTATGGTTTGGGTTAATTGATGTCTAAGCCAAAAATTGTTGGTATATTTGAATTTTTTGCAAAGTTAGGTGAAGTGAAGGATGAAATTTTTTATGAAGGGGTGGATGAAATGTTTGACCCAATGTTGACCTAAAGTGAACCTTTGTTTGACAAAACCAAGGTATTGAGAAACATGTTATACCTCTAAAGCTTTCAACTCCTAAAGACTTAATGATTATGTGAGAAATTCAAAACATTGGAAAAGACCAAGATTCTGACAATAATAGAAGGAATACAAGTTTGGATTGTTGCTTGAAGCATGTTTGTATAATTTGTATACCAACCTAGTTCTGGTTTTGTGAAGTTCCAAAAGGTATTTTTTGAGAGCTTTAGGACTAAGATTCCTAAGTTTGAAATGAAGACCTGTAGACCTTGCTTTAGGGATCCTGACTTTGTGTGAGATCATTTAGAAAAAGCTCAAGTTTATGGAAGAAAGGAGGATATTTATTTCCATGTGGGTGGTGGTAATGTGGGCCTTCTAGCCTCAATATCAATTTGTTCCTCTTCTTTGTCTAAAATACTTGTTGTGTTTCTCCAGTGGGTAGATGTTTTTTTTTTGTTTCAAAAGTGAAGCTTCTCAAACTACTAATGAGATCGATTTGTTCTCCATTAATGAGTTCAAATTTTGGTTGAATGATAGCACCTGCAATATTAGGTTGCTCAATAGGAGCAATCAATCTCCAAATAGTCATGTGGGGTTCAACTGTCAATTTAACTTGCTTAAGTGAATTTATTTTACCACAATCACTTGTCTTGATTAATTTTTCAAACTAAATATTTATGTCAAACATCATAACTTTCACAATGTCCATTTTGTGAGAATCATGAGGTTGAAGCCATAATTGCCTATGTTGTCTTTGGAAAATATGGATTGAGATATAATTCAAGATATTTAGAAAACTCTAAGGATAAATTTCTTAGGACAAGCAGTAATATCAAGGCTATTTCAAAAGGTATCCATATTTAAGCCAAAGTGTTTGAAATTTTGAGGAAGATAGTAAATGTTTTTTTTTAACGTTTTGGAACCATGTATTATATAAAATTGACTTACAATCATTTTTACAATCCTAGGTTTGAAATGGCCATACTTGTTGAGTCCCCACTCAGATTTCTCCAAACACTAAGACATTGTGAATAGTTAGAGATTTGGCGACACTGGCTCCCCTCCACAACACACACTTCTTAGGACCACCAAATTTCAAAATCTTGAAGATCCTAAGGATTTTTCTATTTCAAAAATGAATAGTACAAATGTGGGGCAGCTTCAAAATGACTTTTCTTGCACCAACAAGTATTTAAGGATTTTTGGCAACTAAACATTTTGGCTCTTAGTAACAAACCAAGAACATCCAGTTGTATACACACCCGCTTTGCCACTTAAGGCTCTCACTACCATCCCCATTCCACTTAAGGCATGATACTAGGTGCAATATGTTATACAGTCTAGGATATAAGGTACTTTCTCATGATTTCCCAACCTTTAATATAGCCTACTGGTAAATGTGCTTACAAGAACTTGCCTATGAGTTTCCCGTTGTGGGGTGTGTCTCATAGTAAGTCCTCTCTTAAGAGTGACACAAAGCATAAAAGTGTACTTAATTATTTCTCTTCACCTAATATTGCACAAAGCGCAAGGCGATTGGATACATACTATAAGTGCACACAAACAGTGAAGTACGCTTAGAGTGTTTCTCTTCACCCAAGACCACATGAAGCGCAAGGGGATTGGATACACACCACAAGTGTGTCACAGAAAAGTAGGCATTGATTCATTTTCTTGACTAAAGCTAAGGTGAATTCATTTTATGCACCAAAAAAAATGTTAAGTTGCCTTGTTTAATTTTAAAACCCAAAAGACATTGATAAAATGAGGGTTCAATTTTAGTCCCGGTTGACCATTCATTTTAAACCCAAATGAAATTTAGTGAGGTCCTAGAGTAGAAAGTAAAAAGCATAAGAGATTGGGTTATAATTTCCCCAAAGCATCAAATGCTTGTTATAATCATAAAATATTAAGATGAGAATGCTTCTTCACTCTAGCTCCATGTCATCCAACCTACAAAACCTTGTTAGTCTAACTAGAACAATGTTAGAAGTTAGAGTGAAGAAGCACATGCTGAAAAAATGATCACTAAACTTCTTATCCAAGTTGGGCATCGCTATTTATGATAGTGTCACTCTGGTGAATAAGGGTGTCACTTTGCAAAAAGAACAAGGAGCACAATAGTGTCATGATTTTGTCCCAGATCAAAAAAATTAAAGCACATGCTGAAAAATGATCACTAAACTTCTTCTCCAAGTTGGGCATCGCTATTTATGATAGTGTCACTCTAGTGAATAAGGGTGTCACTCTGCAAAAAGAACAAGGAGCACAATAGTGTCATGATTTTTTCCCAGACATTGCTCTAGTGAACTAGGGCATCACTTTGCAAAAAAAATAGAGAGCACGATAGCATCACGATTTGGTCAAGCATTGTCATTTGTAGATTTTTGATACCACTAAAAAGTATTAGCATCACCATTTGCTTAATCAAGATAGGTGTATTTAATAGGTGTCGCTATTTGAAATGACAATAGTGTCGCTATATGGCGACGCTTTGCAAAGGCATCGTTGAAATAGAGTTGGGCATCACTGTTTCCTGCAAAATCAAAACGAACAGAATTTGAGATAGAAATTGATTAAATTGATGGTTTTTCCTCCTTCTAGCACTAGACTGTCAACTAAGGATATTAGTATGGGCCGATTACGCTTGATCCATAAAGAATCGAAGCATAAAAAATCCACTAATTTACATCTTAAACAATATCATTCAAATGAAAGTTAAACTAAAATATTTATTGAAACGAAACATTCTAAATATGAAAACATTAAAATGTCTACTCTAACCCATTTGAAACTTATCTTGTTTTGGAATTGGGGTCATGATGATGTGAAACAACAACCCTTTCCAAATCTCGTGATCAATGATCTTAGTTGATTTTATTGAAGAGACTTGATGAAATGGTTGTGAGATGTGATTAAAAGCATGATTTATGCTAAAATGAGTGTGATGCAAGAGATAATCTACCATTATTTTATGCTAAAAGATGTAGTTATGCAATTTCTAAGCTAATCTAAATGATATTTAAACTAAAAATATTCAAACCCTAATTGTCTAATTAGCTAAATGGATGCATGGGAGCCATTAATGGAAAACTAAGCTATTATGCAACTAATTTAAACTAAAATATGCTAAATGTGTGCAAAGATGAGTGTGAGTGTGAGTGTGAGTGTGAGTGTGAGTGATTTCAAAAACATAATTTTTCTGTAGAAAAGATGGATTCATTTGTCTCCAAATAGTGTTCTATTTATAGGAAAGCAAATGAGAAATGAAGGATTGAGATCAAAAAAGCTAATCAACAGTCAAGGATGGAGAAAAGAAGAGGCATGGATCATGGATTCTCATCAATAGGTGAGAATCCAAGATGAGATTTAATCAAGGGTTCTCATTCCTTCCAAACAAGCACACTTTTGACCTATACAAGAGTCAAAAATTAACTTGCACAAGAAGTCACAAGCTAACTTGCACATGAAGCTTTGTGAGAATATCCCTTTTTCAAATGATTGGAGGAGAGAGAATATTCTTAGGAATATTCTCATGGGTGAGGGAAAAGGATATTTTACAAATTAAAACAAAGTTTAATTGTGCAAAAGGGGAGGGAATATTCCATGGGAATATTCCCCTTTTGGAGGAATGTGCAAAGGAGGAATATTCCCTTGCAAATGGGGGGAATTAGATTAATTAGATAATTGCTAATTAAATAAGGGTTTAATCACACAATTAGGGAATTTAGAGGAATAAAGTGATATTCATTAAATTAAATAGTTTGACTTATTTAATTTAATGAGATGAAATGTTAGCATGAAAGGGGGTGAATTAACCTGATTAAATGAATTAGGTTAATAGATGCAAATGATGCAATTAATTAAATAGCTAGGCTAATTTTATTAATTAAGTGAAAAGAGGATGAGTTTCAAGAGGAAATGATGTTAGTATACCTAATTCAAGTGTATGATATGATTCGGGACATTTTTCAATGTCTACACTTTGTATATTTAGCTTCAATGGAACTGTAATCCAGCATGTTGTAGATGCATTTGTAATAGTTCATTTTGGTTGTGTGCCACTCCTCTCTTCTATCTTTTCTTCTTTTTGTCCACTAGGACAATGAGTCCACTTGAATAAGAATTTATGTAATATCTTATAATTGATTATAATATATTGTGAGCTAACCCTCACTATGAGTTTTCCCTTTTTGGGTTTTCCATGTAAAAATCCGGTGTTCATGCATTATGTGATCTTGATGGGTGATTTCATGCTTTCCTTTATTACTACAAATTGAATATGCTAATATGGAATGAATGTTTAAATTTCTAAGTGGCTTCAAAGGATACTGATTCACCCCCTCTCAGTATTTTGGGTGTTCAACACATCAATCTATTTCCATTCATCTACTTCACTATAACCATTTCATATCATTATACATATCCAATTATGTGATTGATCAACAATAATAACCATTTCATCACTATATTTCACTATATTAACCAGAAATATCTTACCTCCTCTCACCCCACCTTCCTCATCCAAATATTTTTTATCCTACTCTTTCCATTTTCTTCATCTATGTCACATCTCTCCAACCCTTTTCGAGAGTTTGATCCAACAATTTCATTCTTTTGTCAAAATCTTGATGGAGCATCCTACCTCCTTTTCCTCAACAAGGGAACGTCATCATAATTCTTTCATACTTTCTTTGAAACAACACTATAAAAACACATCATCTCAAAGAGAGGCAAAATATAGACACCTAAATCTAGCTAACATATTTATATTAAAATATTGTCATTTTCCATTATTAGGTACGTAACATACTCACTCATACTACAAAATAAATACTTAGGTTTTTACCATAGAAGTAAATACAAGCATATGCTTTAAAAAAGGATAGTAATTTTTTTCATTTTCATACACCATTTATTACACATGATCAAATAAGAATGTATAATACAACTTTTGAAATTGAACTATAATAAATTTTCCACTCGAGAAAAATATAAAAGTTTTCAATTAAAATTCATAGGTGATTTAATTTCAAGTATACAAGTTTACAAAATACAATAATGTTACAAGGTCAGGTCTTCCATATCTAGAAAATGCCTCTTTTTCACAAGCCTTGGTGTTGTTGTCTACAAGAAGGAGAGCATCAACTGAGTGCTTTACCTCCAACCATAGACTGATGGTCCTTCGCACACCTTCCAACTGGAAGTGGCCCTACCCTTCATGAAGAGTATAGACTAAGGAACCCACAAGTATGTCATCTAAGTTTTTAATGTTGTGTCCTACATAACCAATCAACCATACAACTTTAGACATCTCTATCTAAGTATGACCAATGTAATGCCCCATTGCGCAAACCCCAAAGGACAACTAAAAACGCAACAAATTTTCTTAAAAAACATAAAGATTGAACACTAAGTTTACTAATGCATATAACATAACTAATGATTACCAATTAAATTCCTAAGTCCTTTGGGGTACACGAGGTGACATTATGCAAACTAATCCTTAACAAAAGTTAATAGATATAATAACCAATTCCATTATCGCAACCATTCATTCACATAACTTCAATTTTAAATATTTATAAATGAAAAGGTAATATAACAAGAATAAGCAATATGGAAAACCAAACATGCATTCATAATAAATAAAACATGGAAATGTATTGAACATATTTCCACAAATACAACACCACATTAAACAATGTTTACAATAATAGATCAAGAAGGAATTACATCGTGTGATTATACTTACGTCATTTTTCTAGTACATCTCATTGAGCAAATGCAGAAGTTTACATCATAAATCTTCCCAACACATGTGGGGGTAATACATCAATACAAAAAGTACAACTGAAGTACAAATATACATCTGGTAACATGTGAACTCTGTATCAAGTTGTATCTACAAAACTTTGCACTGAATGGTACAACTATATGACAGGGGACCCAACGGTGTGTGTAGCGCGTTCCACCTGACCACCCTCGTGCTAGGAGTAAATAAGGAAAGATCCTCGACCAAGATCATCCAAACAAAAAACACAAGACTTAACTCCACACATGAAAGACATGAAAACACAAAGGAAAACATAACATCCAAAGACCACTACCAGAGGCTACCAAAAATAACAAATCAAGGGAATGCTAGAGGAGAGTGTCATTGCATATTCCTACATGGGTTATCTTGACTACCTTACTTTAGGTGTTGGCCCCCATCTATGGTTATCCTGGCAGCCTCTCTAGGCACTGGCCCCATAGGGTGACTTGTGTGGAATCGTTAACCTCTCTTGGAGACAAGGCAACAATTTTTCCAACCACGGCCTTCTCAGCCCACCCTTAGTCTGTGAAAGCCCTAACGGGTAGACGAGGCATCCTTAATTATCTTGTTAATGTTTTTTACTACCCAGCCTCCTAATTAATTAATTAATTTATCACTTGTTACCCTAACTCTAACGTGGGTTATCCTGACAGCCCCTTTGTGCATCGGTGCCCATGTAGAGCCACTCTCCCTAGAAACCCAAAACACAAAATCAAACTCCAAGGGGTTGTACCAACATAAGAAACTGAATCTCAAAATAGAAACATCTGCGAGGAAAAACTCATCTCACCAATAATCATAGGCATAATAGTCATAAAATGGGTACAACCCAAGTACAAATTTAAAGTCACAATTACAGTCAAAGTATTGACAATTATCAAAACAATAGACATAGAAATAGCCACAAATTTCCCACGCCTCTGGAAGCCCTAAACAATAACCTTAACTCCTATGGAAGGGTTAACTAACTTAAGGGTTTCCCACATGACCATAACCCATTCAAGTGAAATAACAATTAACTCAATGAAAACTCAAGAGTTAACAATTACACAACTTAAAGATTTCATTATAAACACGAGTTTTCTATAACTCAACAAACGCCATTTAAAATAACACAATGCATGATTTCTACCATAAAATATAACAATCAATTTACCCAATCTAATTAGTTTGATAAAATCAATCTAATTGAATTTAATAAATTATTCATTTTTTTTCAATTTGTCCTATACAACAAGAAATTGAGCATTGAAACTAACATTCTAAATATTTTTATATCTTTTCATTCAGTACATACATGTGCCTACATATACATATATATACATATACATATTTCTAAGTATATATACATATATATATATATACATATGTATTATATATATAATAAATATATATTATAATAAAACAAATTAATTAAAAATGAAGTTTATAAATTACAATTTATATTTAATAACATTTATAAATAGAAAAGTTTAAAATATATATTTTTTTAAAACGTAGCTGGGAAAGGCTACGTACCTCCCTGTATGGGGAGGTTGCAGCCCCTCCCAGGGCTACGTCTAGCAGTCATGGGATGGGTTGCGTGCAACCCTCCAATACCCACGGCATAGTAGAGGGGGCAGGGTTGGGGTACAGCATCACTGCCCCTTCCCCAATCCCATATAAATTTTTAATAATTTTTTTTTTTATGTAATTTTTTTTATCATTTCCACAACCAATTATCAACAATAGCACAAATTTTATTTTTCTTCAGAAAAACGGTGATTTCTCCAACCAAGTATTTTGACAACAAAAGTAAATTGGAGAAGAACAAGAGGGTTTCTTTTTCAATCAGCAAAATACCAGCTATTTCCTTACATTTGAAATCAAAAATGAGCTTAAACCAAGATAGAAAACTAGAATATCTCCAATACTTTTCCAAACCCTCAAAATTTCCAAACAGTAAATTTTCATTCACAAACACAAATTTCTTTTAAACATGATCATCAATTCAAACATGGCAGACAAGATATTCATTTTCATTCAAAGATTAAAAGAAATAAATGGTATGAGAGGAACCTAGAGTCCTACGCTTGTTGTTGAAGCAACAAGCATGGCAACTCTTCTTCCTCTTTCAAAAACAATGTTTGCAAACTCCATTATTCTTCCTCGGCAAATTCTTCCCCAATCTCTTCTTTCAAGCTCAATTCTCAATAATTATTTTCTTTTACAGACAAAGAACAGAGAAGCACCCTAATTTTTTTTCCAAAAAACCCCTATTACTTCTCCAAAACCACCAAAAATACCCGTGAAGAAGAATTCTTCTTTTTCCCCAAATAAAATAAAATAAACTTCTTTCTTTTTCCAAAAATCCTAAACATGCATTGGTCCCTTTTTGTTATCTTCTCTTTTAAAAAAAAAAACTCACAATTATCCCTTAACCATTAATTACAAATTCCTTTATTCATTATTTATCCTCACTTGATAAAATCATTAAATTATATTATTTTATTTTTTTGAAAATGATATTTTATAATTATCAACACTTTTATTTATCCTTTTAAATTAATTAGACATCTCTTAATTTAACCATCTTTTAAAATATAATATTTTAAATTTAACAATTAACTTAGCCACATTTACCTACTATTAATTATATCAATTAATTAACATTAACAATCTACCAAGAATTATCAAACATAAGGATTAATTAAATAACAAAAATTCACAAATTAAAATAAATAACCTACACCAACCCATACTAAAACAAAGACAGGGCTGTGGACAATGACACTGTTACACACACAACGAGGTGATGAACTTGGGATGGGGACACTTCCTTATCAACTCCCTTTTTCAACTTCATACTTGTTGGGTTTATAGGACATGCTTAGACCTGTCAAGCAGGTGGATTCGGTGTCCAATACCTACATCCTACATAGAAACAAACATCAAGTAGCATATAAATCTCCAATACATACACACCATGAAAATAATCACAAGGTAGCAGGGCACTCACGAATAAGTGATGCTACTCCGTCCTGTCACCAAGACTCGCTAGCAAACACATCAAAATCCATAAACCAACATTAAACCATAACATCACCACATAATATTAATGAAAGTCATAAAATATCCAATAATATGATCATCACATAATGTATCATCAAATCTCATAAACAGTATCATGTGCATCAAACCAACTAAACTGTAAATCCACACAAGTCCAACCGGTGAAATAATCACCATCACAAATCCAAGTACCGAACACAACACAAAAGAGTATCTAAAAGTATCTGTAACACGAGAGGTATTACAACCAATCTAACTAGATATGCAATCTAGATCATGGTGAACCGACTAATGCAAGCAAAGACTTTTGCATTACTTTGGCCAAAGTTTTTAAACATATCAAACACTTCCTTAAGAAGTGAATTTGTAAGTTCACACACCTATAAATCAAATTGGAAACCACTTGGGCCTAAGGTTTAACACATAACTGAATTTTTGACTTGCATGTTTGACCTTTCATAAGGATACTTAATCATAAAATAATAACTTACTAAAGTCGATAAAAAACTAAGATGGATATGCTTTCCTAACTTGGAACACCCATGTTATGTTCTTGTAACATCTTCAGACTTGACAACTACCACTTGTTCAAGTACCTGAATTCAAACCTTGAGAGTAACTACTCTCCTATTGTCATGCACATATGGTTTACAATGATAAAAAACAATGTCAAGGTTGATCAAAGTTGGGTCCACAAAAATCTCAAAAAGTGGAAGTGTTTTCCTCTTTTTCAGATTTTGTCACACTTGGACTGAAAAATTAAAGCACCTACACATTGAATATTAAAAACAATCATTAATATAAAATTTATTATTTCGAATCTAGATTCTAAATATGTGATTTATTCTAATACCTAGATGATACAAATTAATTTTTAACAAGCATGTATAAAAACCACTTTTCAAAAGTCGCTCTTTTTTACCATGCCATGCGCATATACATACATCATAATTTGATCTAAATAAAAATATTTTTCTAATTCCTTTTGGGGAAAGATTTGTAACAAACTAAAGATTGATGAGGAATTTTTTTTAGTTTTTTTCTGAATATTTTTAACTGATTTTTTTACTGGCCCTAATTATTGGTTTTAAAATTCAACATGTACAGTGAGGGTTGGTGGAATGAGATTAGGTTTGGAGATAAATCAGAACTATACAAGAAAAACAAAAAGTTAGGATATATCAAGAACAAGCTCAAAGAATGGAATACTCATTTCAAGAACATTTTCTAGGAGAAAGAGAGATTAAAGCAAGAGATCAAAGCCCTCAATGAGCATATAATAGAGAAAGGAATGGATGTAGTTGATTTTGAGAATGAGAAATGTCTAAAAGAAGAATTGATAGAAGTACTAAAGAGGGAAGAATGCTACTGGCAATAGAAATCAAGAGAAACATGGTTGAAATAAGGAGATAGGAACACCAAGTACTTCCACAAAACAACAATCTCCAATCGAAGTAGGAATAGGATTGAAAAGATCAAGAAGATTAACAAGGAAGTAGCACAATCTATTGAGGAGGTGAACAAGGAGGCGGACAAATTCTTTGAAGATATTTTGAATAGAGAAATCCAAAAAGAAAGAGCAACAAGGGAAAATTTGTTGGGCTCAATCCCCACAATCATAAAGGAAAAGTAGAACAGACAGTTGTATCAAAAGATTTCCTCAGAAGAAGTCAAGGAAGCAGTCTTCCAAATGAATCCAGACAAGGCCCCAAGCCCTGATGGGTTCCTAGCAAGTTTCTTTTAGAAGTTATGGGATATATTTAGGAAATATCTATGGGCGGAAGTGGAAGAATCAAGGAGAAAAATGGCAATGCTAGGGGTAGTAAATCACACATTTATGTCCTTAATCCCCAAGAAAAAAGACCCATAGACAATGAGTGATTTTAGACCAATTGCCCTATGTAGTATGGTGTACAAGGTGGTCACCAAAATAATAGCAAACAGACTCAAGGAAGTCTTGAATGAGGTCATATCAGAAGAACAAAGTAGATTTTCACCAAGAAGGTCAATAGTGAAAGGAATAATCATTGCTCGTGAAACCATACACTTAGCTAGGAAAAATAAAGATGCCTACATGGTGTTGAAATTGGACATCCTCAAAGCCTATGATTTGGTAGACAGACAATTTCTCTTGGAGGTGTTGGGGAAATTTGGATTTGAAGAAAATTAGATCAATTGGGTAAAAAGTCGTATCTCAACAACCAAATTTTTTGTACCAATGAATGGGTCTGCACATGGATTCTTTCCCTCCACAAGGGGACTAAGACAAGGGGACCCCCTCTCCCCCTTCTTGTTCATAATCATGGCAAAGGTATTGGGGAGAGGGATTCAAAGACTACGAAGGGAAGGAAAATGGGGGAGAGTCCATGTGGCAAATGGAATAGAACCCACAACACATCTACAATTTGCAAATGACACTGTTCTGATGGGAGAGGCCAGCAGAAGAGAAGCAAGGGTGATCAAGAGAGTTTTAGATGATTACTGTAGTGCATCTGGGTAGAGCACTAATTGGGGAAAGTCAAAGGTCTTTTTCCTCAACACACAACCAAGCCTACATAAGGACCTAGCCAAAATCTTGAACCTAAAAGTGGCAACACTACCAAGTTGTTTCTTGGGGATGCCCATGTTTGCAAGAATAAATAAAAATTTCTATTGGGAAAACCTGGTAAACAGATGCAAGAAAAAATTGGGAACCTAGAAAGGCAAGTGGTTTTCCTCAATAGGAAGATTAGTAATGGTCAAATCAGTTTTGTCAGCCATACCGGTGTTTTCAATGTCATGCTTAAAGCTACCTAAGATAGTGGAAGAAGCCCTGACTCAAATTTTAGGAAGTTCTTTTGGAGTGGAATAGGGGACCAAAACAAATTTCCTCTTCTGGCCTAGGACAAGGTGTGCACTCCCAAAGAGGTTGGTGGGGTCGAGATCAAGCAGTTATTACTAATGAATCAAGTCATGGGGGCCAAATTGGTTTGGGGCCTTCATATAAAAGGAGAGAAGAAGTGGGTTAGAATTATGAGGAGAAATTATCTAGACTCAGATGAACCATCCAGAATTCTTACCACAATAAACCCCCCGATAGGTTCTACAATCTGTAATTTCATTTTGGAATGCAAATATATTATATCCAAGCATGTAACTTGGGAGATCAGAGATGGAAATAGTTCATCCTTTTGGAATGACTCATGGTGTGGGAATCCACCCATCAGCAACACTCTAAGATTGGAAGAAATCAAGGAAGAAACAACAAGGCTATGAGGGAACAAGGTTTCTAATTATGGTAGGATATCTGACAATCAGGGATCCTCCAGATGGGTCTGGAATGACCTTCAAACCCTTAATGCACCACAAGCTCAGAAAGAAGCATTAACAGAAATCCTCAAAGGAAAGAATTCTATCCCATCCAATGATAAGGACATGATCAGATGGTGTGGGTCTTCTACAGGCACATACAAAGTAAATTTTGGATATAAGATTAAAGAAATAGCTATGGAAAGACAAGACCAGCCATGCAAGTTGATATAGGGGAAAAAATGCCTCCCCAAGGTAGGAGTCTTTTCTTGGATGGTGATACATAAAAGAATTTTCACAGAGGATAGATTAGTCACCTTTGGAGTTCAAGGACCAGGAAGATGCTCAATGTGCAAAGAGAGTGAAGAATCTGAATATCATCTTCTTCTAACATGCCCATATGCAAATGAATGCTAGAATAGAGTAAGAGACAAACTAAACTTGCAATATCCCATGCTAATAGATCTAATATCCTAGTTCAAAATGTGGCCTCAAGGTGGCAACAAATCAGTTTTTGGTGGCATATGGCAAATAACTCCATCCATTGTAATATAGGAAATATGGAAGGAACAAAACAAGAGGATTTTCCAAGGGAAGGAGATGAACAAAGACAAGCTCTAGGAAAAAATTGAAAGGGCCATAGTAGAATTGGTTAATGAAGACACCTGGAACAAAGTAGGTAAGCAGAAAAAGTTCACAAACTAGGATGATAGCCTAACGAAAAAAATTGTTGGACTGAAGCCACCACTACTTAGTGGAAATGACACGCTATAGTCATCTAAGGCAAAGAGAGAAGAAGTTTCATGGAAGGCACTAGAAGAAGGGTGGACCAAAATAAATTTTGATCAAGCTGCTCGTGGGAACCCAGGACTAGGAGGAGCTAGATGTATTGCAAGGGATGCTTAGGGAAAAACTCTAGCAGAAAAATCCACTGCATTGGGAATATGTGCGAATAATGAAGCAGAGTTTAGAGCAGCAACTGCAGTTGGGTCTAGAGTTGGGTGTGAAGCAAGTACATTTGGAAGAGGACTCGCTCATCACAATCAATTCCATCCATAGAGGAAATACTCTGAATTGGAAACTCAATCACTTGCTATAGAGCATCAAACAACTGGCAAACAAATTTGAGGCTTTCCAAATCAACCACATATACAGGGAAGGAAATGACAAGGAAAATGAGCTAGCAAAAAAGGTGTCAGAAAGCAACACATAGGCAGAGGCCATAATAAAGCTAGAATTGGAGAAAAAGGTAATGGAATTACCACAATGACCGGTGGTTGAAGAAGAACACATGAAAATAAGGATAGAATCCTAGCAAATTGGTTTGACAAGACAAGAGTCATCAATAGAAGGCAACGAGAAAGCTAGGCGAGCAATTCCCAAGGTAAAGGAAATGATTGTTGGCTAACACATTACCATGCATTAATTTTGTTCCATATCACCAACAAGGTGGTGGTGAGAAAACACGCTTCAAAGGGCACGACCCTTGAAAAGCTAAAATGAGGAAGTAAGGCCATCGGTGTGAAAAGGTCTTGGCTAGTGTAGTCTCAGACAAACACAATAGTGCCATTTCAGAAGAATCAGAGAGCAGTAGAGAGCGGTAGAAACAACTCAAACTTGAGTACCAGAGAGGTGTTGTTGTCAATGGTAGCAATCCCAATGGAGACTCTGCTATTTTTGAACATGGTGAAGCAGCAACAATCCTTCACAGGTGAAGTTTCAGATAAAAGATTGCAAGGGTTGTTGGCTTCTTCTCATACACTGGTCCTTTGGGTGACCAAGAAGGTTGTGGGGCCGGAATTCTTGAGGGCCTATCATACATTCAAGTCGAATGTGGAAATCCCATCCATGTTCTTGGTTGTGCTCTTGTACATGGGTGTATCAAAGGAAATTGGGAAGAATCTCACGCAGATGGTGTTCATCCATGCCTAGTTGGGAGACAGTGACATAGCCTTGGACAATGTGGACAAAAACAAGCAAATTCCAATGCCCCAAAATTATTACATGACCCGCATGAACGGAAGGGAAGTCATAAAATTCCCTCTGATTCGAACCATTGACCCAAAGGGTTTTGAGAAGTTGTGGGGCAAGCGCGAAAGGAACATCTTCTTGCTCAAGGCGACCAAATTGGTGAAAAACCTTCCATGAGGCTGGGCAATGAGGTATGTGGAGGATACATGGCTTACAAATGAGATTGTGGTAGGGGACGATGATGATTGGGACTTTGGCATGGGAGAAGAATGGCGCCAAAATGACTCCAGAGACTCGAAGGAGAAAATTAAAAGGGCTGGCCCATTAGAATTACGGAGCGGACTGCCAGGTAGTCGCAGACTAAATAGCCTACATGAAGAGAATTGAGTTAGATGACAACAAGGATTGAACAAGTCCTGTCTGGTATAGTCTCTGCTATGATATTGCTATAGAAATAGTATCAGGGTATCATATACAGAAAACAGGAGTCAGTCTCGAGGTAGATGGTGATGCTTATGTCTCAAACCAGACCATTTTCTAATGAAAAATGTGAATACACAGTCATACTAGGAAGGTTAGGGTGGTTATGGTGAAGGCCATTTTGTCAAGAAGGCCAACAAGGAAGTATTTTGATGTTTGGAACTCATGTAACCTCTTTTTTGAAGAAATACAAGGTATTTCCCCTTAGCAGTGATTTAACTAGCAAAAAAAAATTAACGTGTACAGACACCATAATTTGACCTAAACTAATCATTTTTTGAAAAAAAATCATTATGTAGAGAATTATCTAAATATTGATGTCATATTTTTTTTACAAAAAAATTAACAGATTAAAAGTTATTAAAAAACAAAAAAGCTTGATATTTCAAATTTACGGACCATTTTGATTAGAAATGAATTAAAAAATAGGAAACATATAATCCAATCATAAAAAATTATATATTTAAAAACTAGACATCATGATCTATAATGGGTTTTTGATTTCATTAATTAATTTTGCAAAAAAGTCCATCAATTATATTGCTAAAGTTAGGCATTTCTCTTGGCATTGCCTTAGTTTCTTAGTTGCAGGTTAAAAGCTAAGAGTTGGGTTTGTAGACACTAAAAATTGTCCTAGGCTTGCAAACTTTATTTTCTTCATAAATTCTCATTTCGTCCTTGATAATTTAATTATTTAATTATTGTCTAATGTCATAAGTCTTATGTTAAATAATTTTAATTATTTAATTAATTCATCTCTTTTCTTTTACTTTCTCTCTTTGATTAATTAAATAAATTTTATTTAATTAATTACGTCACTAATGATGCTGATATTGGCATGGTGTGATAGTTTAAAGGTGGTGTTGTTATTCTTGCCACCAAGGTTCAAACCCCATTGGGGTGGTATTATTGAGTGGTTGTATTAGGGATGAGGTCCCCCGTTTGTGACCTCACCGGTTCATAGCTCCAAGTCAAAAGCGTTTACCCATTGAATAAAAAAAATTTACGTCACTAATGACTCCTTTTCTTCTTAATTAAATAAACATGTATTTATTTAATTATTGTCACTCTCTACTATAATTATATATTTTTTTCAACTATTTAATTATTCATTATCCCCTTCTTCCATAAATTAAATATTTATGTTATTTATTTAATAATTTACTAATTTGTCACTTTCCCCCAATTTTGAATTAAATCATTATTTAATTTAAAAAAATCAACTTGTCTTTTTCCTCTATAATTAAATAATATTTTTATTATTTAATTATTCACTTTCCCTCTCATACTAAATAATTTTAGTTTCCTCTTTTCCATGCTTTTTCAGTTATCTAAAGTCTTCATCTTCATCCTCATCTCTTATTTGATTTTTCCTTGGAAAGTCTATAATTAAATAATTTTATATAATTAACGACTTTCTAATTTGTCTTTTTCTCCCACTTTTTGAATTAAATTACTATTTAATCAAAAAGACAACTTGCCTTTTTCTTCTAAAATTAAATAATGTTTCCATTATTTAATTATCTACTTTCCTTCTTGAACTAAATGATTATTTAGAATTATTTAGCTCTTCTATCAGTCTTATTCTTATCCCTTCTTGTCTTGTATAATTTCAACCCTTGATTGAAATTATTTCATTTGATCTCAGTCGTTCATTCAAATTTGTCTTTTCTATAAAAGGTGCCTACCCTTGTCATTTTCATATATCCATTTTATGCATAAGTACATGTTGAGAAAATTAACTTCAATATTTTGCAATCATAGACATGGGCTACATTTGCACACTCATATATGAGAGCATTCATCATTTACAACAAAATGGAGAAGGGTAATAGAGGTGAATCATTGATGGTAAGAATATTTCGGTAAACTCAATTTATGTTTTTATGTCTTTATGCTTATTTGTTCTCTATTACTTGATTAGGGTTTGAGTTTAATTAATTTAATACCTTTACCTTAATTTTTACCCTGATTACATTGGTGAACTTGATGTGAAAACCTAGAAAATAGGTGTCATGTGTAAAAGAAATTATTTATGTGGACCATTACAATTGAGGGCAAGTTATCTCATCTCCCATGCCTTTATCATGACATTTCCATCTATCCATCTAATCCATATCATTTCCATCCATTTTCCCACCTATTTTTATCTTGATAAGGACTTGGGTACAAACATAAATCTTGCTTTGGGAAAACTCTTGACATGTCTATCCTTTGGTCATATACTATCCATGAAATATCATGTCATAGATTTCATAGCATTATAAAATCCCATACCTTGGAGAAAACTAATTATTCCTATACGACATAGTCCTTGGAGATCATATGCTAATTCTTCCATCCAATAATCCTCATATCTCCCATATTTTACCAAAGCCACCCATTATCCTTTCATACCTATTGCTAGACTTGGTTTTCCCTTGTCATTGGTTTAAGGATTCTAATCCACTTATCCAACATCCTTCCACCATCTCATTCAATCCTAAAAAGAATTCATTCCAACTACAACAAGTCTAATCTACACAATCTTGTTATGCAACCTAGTACATCATCCAAAACATTCCTTGGCTTTGTTCCTAGCCTTGTTGCAGACCTTGATCCTTTAGTTACATTATCATCAATGGGATATGTCTTTCCCAGTCCTCATGTTGTTTTAGGTGTTAGAACACAGTGATCTAATGAGAGGGGGGTGAATCAATAGATGTTAAAACTTTTAGTCCTTAAAAATTTTAGTAGATTCAACCTTAAACTCATATGTGTAGATTGAAACATGAAAAAATATAATAATCACAAGCAAAAGAGAAATCAACACAACACCAGATATACATGGAAAACCTAAGATGGGAAAAACCATGGTGAGAAATGCTGCTAGGATTCATTGTCCTAATCCAGCCTCACAAGTATCAAAGTTCAGTTACAAGTTTTAAGGGCTACAACCCCAAGGAAGCTTCAACCCCATGTTTTAAAAGCAACAACTTCAAGGAGACTACAATCCCCTATTTTGAGCTACAACTTAGTACAATGAAGCTACAACATCAATTAGAATTACAAGTTCAAATATGCATATAAGTGGTTCTACATAAACTTGAGATGCATCAATACATACAATGCAATGTTGCACTTATTGCAACTTACACTCTATTGTTTTTGTTGCACTCTCAGCAACACATGCTTATGTTCTACTCTCTCCTCTGCTCTGCACTCTCTTCTCTAATACATTCTCAACTGTACATCTCTCTATTCAGCACTTTGTGCACTCGCAGACTACAAACACTTGTAGACTCAACCACATAGACAATACCTGGTTGTATTCCTTCTATACCAACCTGCAATCATTGCCTCAAGATTCTCACCACCATTTAGATTTTCTCTAATCTTTTGCTAGGGTTTCCTTCACTTGCAAACTCCACCAGCAAGCTTCATTTTCCTTGAGCCACATACACATCTATCCAACTCATAATTAAGAGATCTAATAGGGTTTACCAAATATCGCCATATCTTGCATCGAGCTACCTAGTATTTAATTTGGTTATAGAGAATTTTCCTCATTCTCTCTGTCAAACCCTAAAATATGATTATGCATTCAATGCATCCTTCTATTCATTTGATTTGATCATGATTCTTGTCACTGCGATCATCTAAATTGCCACTATGTGCATCAAATCTCTTTACAATTTTTATTGAAACAAATATAGCATTTAATTCTCATTACCATGTAAATTACCAATCAAAACCCTTATTGACATTTTCATAGCCATTTCAGATTTCTATCTTTGAATTTTGGTCGTCGATCTACTAACTTCGTGCCACAATCTTATGCTTTCCATTCATTGTCGCAACTTTAAAATGACAACCATTTGATAAACGGTTGTTTAAATCTCCATCATTGATCACATCACCATCCCAATCACATAATGCATCACAATTACCTTAAATCATGACTAATGGTTCAACCTTCAATCTAGACTATCAGATCTTCTGCCTTTTGATCTTTGTCGTCAGTCTCCTTCATACATGGTTTGCCATATGTGAGGTCCACCAAGCCACACGTCCAAATTCCACAAACCTCGTGAACACAGACAATGGGCCCACACAAACCTTGCAGGGTTAGTGGGTTGTTTCCATTTTCCATCCATGTCATCGCCACACAACTCATAACAATGATGTGAGTTGGTATGTCAAGCAATCACTCTTTACCACCTGTTGACCTACATCATCATCAAGTCCCACTAGCTTCTTGTTGTATCACTCCATCTAGGGGACATCTGAACAAGTCATCTAATGACCTTCAGTCACACCAATGAAGAATCCTTTCATCAGCATCGTTTGATCTATCTCATGTAATTTGCACCATTCATTGCATGTGTCATCTTGTGCAACCTTCGTAGGTTCCACCATACACGCATTGTGCACCATTCGATCAGTCTTGATCAATCTTCACCGTTCATCAAGCAAGATCCCAATGTCGCTACAAATCCGAACTTGAGAACTTCTTGTCAAAGGTTATGAATTCTTGAAAACCCACGACATCACTGACAACAAAGAGAACCTTCTTCCTTATCACTCTATTAGCTAAGTCACCAAGTCAGGAGGTTTTGAAACTTGAGAACCCTATGACATAGGTTAGGAAAACTTGGAACTCCACAACTCCTTACAACTTTGTCCCTCGATCGAGAGCATGAACCAATGAATGCAGACATTTCCATTGACATCACGACCTACAAAATACCTTTTTGGAAAGCTCTTGAGAAACCCATCATGAATCTACCACCAAATTCTCCATCAAATCCACTGCTCTCCATCCATCCTCTGTTATCATGCCAACAAACTCCTTTGCCTGATTTTCCCTTTTGACATCAATGACAACATTTTCCAATAGCGGGATGTGTCCTTCCCATGTCAACAACGTCATCATCATCAACACCTACCAATTGGTTTTTAGCTTGACTAGGGGCAAGATTATGTTTGTCCTTGGATTCTTATACATCCTTGCTCACTTGCTTCTAAGAATCATTCACATGCATTTGTCACGATCCTTATAGTTACCATCCATAATAAAATCCATACTTTTCCTTTTCATCATCATCCATAATAATGCTTGGTTGTCCTTTCCATAACTTGGAATGATTGACATTATGCATCTTTCATACCCACCCTTCATACACTAGCATTCATCCATTCCACACCTAATAAACTGGTCTTATACTCGACTGGGGGCAAATACTTGACCTCCATCTTCACTTGATCCTACACTTGTTATTAGAGGTCACTATATCAAAAAAGACAAAAAAATCAAATATTCTAAAAAAGACAAAAAAATAAAAACATGTCAAAAAGACAACAAAAATCACAAAACATCAAAAAGGACAAAAAAATCAAAACATGTCAAAACCCAAAAGCTCCAAATAATTGTCAAAAATCCCAAAAATAGAGTCAATTTCATATCATGTCAGTCTGAGTCTAGTTGAACTACATTTCCTCTGCAAATTAACGGAGGAAAGGTCATCTTCCGATGAACCCCCGAGGCATTAGGTCAGTCCTTTAAGGTTTGGTCAAATAAAAATCATGATTTAGTCCTTTGTCAATAAAACAAAGTCAAGTCATTTCGAACTACAAGGTCTCTACGCATTGTTACATTGGCAAGGCCATCTGTCGATGAGCCCCTAAGGCCACCTAGTTCGGTCCTTTAGGGTTTGATGAGTCAGTCATAATAAATTAGACATTGTCAACTTGGACACACACAGTAGTCAAAACATCAAACAAGTCACAAATTGACAAAGTTAAACTAGTCAACTAGTCCTCACATCAACTCAGTCAATTGTCAAAATGGTCAAACTTTAAATCAACCTTAAAACATTAGATTAGTCAATCACTTGTATTATATAAGATGTGTCCTTCCTATAAATTAGACATTATCATTAATCAAACTTTTTCACTCATCGTATACAGGTGGTAAAATGATTGAAACTAGACTTGATGCCTTATACAACATGTTTCTTCTCCTGAAACCAGGCCTTGTCAAAGCAATCAACCCGTCACTCACCTAGTCAAACATTGACAAATAATTCTTGGCAAACACTATGAATGGTTGTTGAATTTTTTGGTCTATTTACTTTTATCCTTTTATTTATTTGCTTTTGGTCATGTTACTAGCTGCCTCAAGGATGTCCCGCGAAGGATTTAGAGGAGCAATGGTGTCTCATGATCTATCTTTTCTTTGATTGTTGTTTTTAGATTGTCTTGGAAAAAAGACTGGGGCAAATTTTCCCTTGGTATGAGTCAAGACATTCCTTGTCTGCAACTATTTGTTTTGCAAAGGGATGATCTTGCACACCTTGGTCTATATCATACCATGGTGTTTGTTGTCATTTGTCATTTTTTACCACCCAATGATGATTAAATGCAAAGTATCAATCTTTCTTTGTCTCCACTAACTCCATGCTAACATTTTCATCTCGCTAACATTTGTGTTCATCAATCCTTGCATGCATCCACTATCAGATCTGTTTATTGGAATAGTTTTTCAAAATTTTTGAAACTCCTTCAAAATTTGTAATTTTTTTTTGAGGGGGCATGGGTCCATCCTGTTTACAGTGGGGTATATTTTTGAACTAAATTTCTTTTACACAACACGATAAACTGTATTGTATCAAAGAGGGGCAAAATGTAGACACTAAAAATTGTCCTAGGCTTGCAAACTTTATTTTCTTCATAAATTCCTCTTCCATCCTTGATAATTAAATTATTTGATTATTGTCTAATGTCATAAGTCTTATGTTAGTTAAATAATTTTATTTATTTAATTAATTTATCTCTTTTTTTTATTTCCTCTCTTTAATTAATTAAATAAAATTTATTTATTTAATTATGTCACTAATGACTTCTTTTCTTCTTAATTAAATAAATTTCTATTTATTTAATTGTTGTCACTTTCTACTATAATTAAATAAGTATTTCAATTATTTAATTATTCATTGTCGCCTTCTTCCATAAATTAAATAATTTTATTTATTTAATGCTTACTAATTTGTCATTTTCCCCCACTTTTGAATTAAATCATTATTTAATTAAAAAAAAGTCAACTTGTCTTTTCCTCTATTTCCATTATTTAATTATTCACTTTCCCTCTCAAACTAAAATTATTTAGTTTCCTCTTTTTCGTGCTTTTTCAATTATCTCAAGTCTTCATCTTCATCCTCATCTCTTATTTGATTTTCCTTGGAAAGTCTATAAGTAAATAGTTTTATTTAAATAATGACTATCTAATTTGTCTTTTTCTCCCACTTTTTGAATTAAATTGCTATTTAATCAAAAAGACAACTTGTCTTTTTCTTCTAAAATTAAATAATGTTTTCATTATTTAATTATCTACTTTCCTTCTCGAACTAAACAATTCTTTAGAATTATTACGTTGATAGAAGTAACCCTACAATGGCAGCACGTGCCTATAGGAGGTTAGCACAATCCATCACAAAAAAACACAAAAATAAACACATTTTAGAAAAGAAAATAAAATAAAAAAAATGAAAAATATTTTAGAATAAATTAAAAAACAAAAATTCATTTTAAAAAATATATTTTTAATAATGTAGTAATAATTTAATATAATATTAAGCCAAAACACAAAAAAGCCATGTTTTAGAAACAAAATTAAAAAAACATAATATAATAATAAGATATATATCGACATATTTTATATAGTGATATTGCTATTAGGATTCAACCATGTAGTTTTATGAGTCAAACTCATTGACCCATGTTTCATGAGTAGTGGTTCACAAGAACCCATCTCTCATGATAATGAATGGTCCACTTAGCACTCATTGCATCTAGGTGATGCTCACAGAGGTGAAGCATTGGGCCTTCCCAAGAGGTCACCCATCCCAGTACTACTCCAACTCAAGTGTGCTTAACCATAGAGTTTCTCCAAGGTTAAACCCACCTATCTTGCAACCCCATTTGCAAAACCTTTAGCAAGTGTTGTGCCCTATGAACCATTTATTATAGAGCCCGTTTAGCTCATCAAGTGAAAAGTAGGAGGTATTTTTCATAGCGTGTCAATTTTTGATATTGCTATCAGGATTCAACCGTGTAGTTTTATGAGTCAAACTCATTGACCCATGTTTCATGAGTAGTGGTTCACAAGAACCCATATTTAAGATATATATATACTAGTTTAGTTCTTCTATGATGCAGGAGCATCCGAGTGCACAGACAATTTTGCACATCAAAAAATATATTAATTTTAATTTTTGAGTTTTGTCTTGGTTTTTTCTTGTAGGCACAATTCAATTAAATCTTCAACTCCTCCAACATGGTAAGGTTTGATGTTGGGATTATAAAAGAAAATAAATTGATTAATTGATTCAGTTGTTAGTTGATTTAAAAATGTTTGAAAAATATAATTTTTTAAAAGGAAAAATCCCACACCCAGCCTATGAGTGGGCATTTATTGTAAATTATAACTCTATTCAAAAATTCAAATTTGTATTTGTTGAAAAAAGGAGATGCAAGGCTAGGAGGAAGGTGAGAAGATAATTTTTGAATGGCTATTGAATGCATATTCCAAGAAGAGAAAAATTCATGCCAAGAAAAGAGTCAAAGGAATTCAAAAGGTTTATTAGCAGAGAGAGATTACCAGAGTCTTACCTTAGAGGAACAGTTTCAGTAAAAATGGCATAACTTTCTCATATGGAATCAAAATCAAGAATTTCAAAATGATTTGAAAAGCTAAGAATGAGGCACACAAAACCCATGTTTTTTTTAAATATTCAAGATAATCAGGGATTAGTGATGGAAAAAAGTGATGGGTTTTCTTATTGCAATATCAAAAGAATTTTTTGAATAGGAAAATGGATGCATGGAAGCTATGAAAATGAGCATTGTTCTAGAGAGGAGAGGATTTGATGTCAAAGAAAGTGTGTTGTTGCTCCCTTTTTTTTCTCATAGAGAGCAATAATCTAATTTTTTTGTTCGTTTGTAGGTATTTCTCAAAGAATATGAAGTTTGTATATGTTTGCCTATAGGTGAGTGTTGTTGGAATGATATAGTTGGAGATTGTAGAAGATTTTGTAAAAAAATATTATTACAAACATTCAAATATGAATAATATTTCAGATTTCATATTTCTTGTGTTCTTCATTTATGTGTTTTTAAAAATAGAGAAGTGAATTTGCCGCAATAATTGACAATCTATTCTTGGATCCTCAATCGTTGATCTGCATCAAATGGTATTAGAGCGGGTATGATGTTGGAATGTGTGGAGAAAGAAGATTACTGGAGATGTGTTGAGAGAGTTGAAAAAAAGAGAGTTGTGAAAGAGTTGTTTGTCACAAGCACGAGAATGAGTTTTTTGTTGCAGGCATAAAAGAGGGTATGTAAATACTATCCTCCAATAGAGATAAAGTTGGGTAGAAGGTGTAAAGTTCCTCCATTGAGAGAGTGGGTAGAGGAATAATTTTCTAGAGTCTTTGTTTGGTAGAGGGTAGTGTGTGTGTGGTGTGGAAAGTGTTTGACAAAATGTCTTCGAGGAAGAGGACAAGATGGGTCTTGAAAACACCTATAAGAATGCTATTTTGGGAATAGTATTGGGAAGAATGGGAAGAAAAAAGATTTAACAAATGGCTACTTGAGCAAATAAAGAATATTGAGGCTAGAGTAGAGGCTTTGGAAAGATATTACTTTCCTAAAAAAAATTGTGATTACAGAAAAGAGCAAAGTTGCAGCAATGGAAGTGGCAAAAAAGAAAAAGATTGAAGAGGAAAATCAAAGGTTTGATGAAGAGGAAAGTGAAAAGAGTAGTGTGGAAGTACAATGTTGCAGCCTTATGATGAAAAGAACAAGGAAAGAAAGTCATGTGGGAGTAGCCTACTCAAATATAGATGAAAGAAAGCAAGGAAAGGATACAAGGAAAGAATGGAGAAAGAAAGAAGTAGCAATGGATGTGTATCTTGTTGATAATATAAAAGAAAATAAAAATGAAATTGCATGCATAGGAAAAGAGGTTGCAGCAACAAAAACAAAGGTATTATCTTCTTTGCAATTTTGCAAAGTACATATTGATTTGCATGAAGAAAAGATAAAAGAATGTGTTGAAGTAAGTGACTGTGAAGTTGGGGCAGCAATTTTTCTTTGAAAAGTCATAAATATGTTGAATAAAATGGAATATTTGAGTGTAATGGAGGAGGTAGAAAAAGAGAGAACAAGATTGCAACAAATAATCAAAATGAAAAAGTTGGGATAGCAGTAGAAAAGAAAGAAGATACATAGGTAAAAGGTTATTTATGTGATATTTGTGAAAATGAGTTTGATGTTATGCTACTTTCAAAGGAATTTAATAAAATTGTGGATATAAAATGAGTGTAAGGGATAGTATTGTTATAAAATAAGGTGAAGTTGTAGAGATAGAAAATAGTCAAGTTGCAACGAAGTTTGTTCTTCATGAGGACATGGAGATGATTCAGAATTTGGGGCAGCAATGTGAAGAAGAATTCATAAAAAATTTCTTAAGTGAAAGAGGTGAAAGAGCAACAAAAAATAAAGAAGAAGATGATTTATTAATGCAGATTGCAATAGTTGAAAAGGAGTGGCTTGCATTGACAATGGGTGAAGCAAAATTTATGGAATGAAAAGATGAGGTAAAATTTGCATCTTGCGAATCTTTTGATTAATTTAATTTGTATGTAAGTGATATGGTTAAAATTGAAGGCTATGAGGATGTTGAAAAGGATGTTGCAACAAGAAAGGAGGAAAACAAAATAGAGGAAGAAGAAAGTGAAGAACAAATAGGTGAAGGGAATGTGCAAAGTGAATTTATTGACCTCTATGATTTTGTTAATGTCGATTTATATACAGAAGTTAAGATTGATAAAGGGAAGTGGGAAGATGAAACTTTGTACAACAAGATGAATTACATGAAAGGAAGAAAGAGGGGAAAGATGAAGGAAGGGAGAGACATGAAGTTTCAAAACAAGGAGAAGAAGAAAAATCAAGTAGATAAGGAAAAAAGGTGGATGATGAACAAACACAGGATATTCAAATATTCATGAGTTCTCACTCATGAAACATTTCATTTGCCCAAGTTGTTTGATGTAGGAGCATCTGGGTGCATGGGAAATCCTGTACATAAAAAATATGTTAATTTTAATTTTTGAGTTTTGTCTTGGTTTTTTCTTACAGGCACAATTTCATTAAATCTTCAACTCCTCTAGCATAGTGAGGTTTGATGTTGGGATTGTAAAAGAAAATTAATTAATTGATTGATTCAATTGTTAGTTGATTTTAAAATATTTAAAAATTGTAATTTTTCAAAAGGAAAAATCCCACACCCAGCCTGTGAGTGGGCATTTATTGTAAATTATAACTCTATTCAAAAATTTGAATTTCTATAATTTGTTGAAAAAAGGAGATGCAAGGCTGGGAGGAAGTGGAGAGAGTGGGTTGAGCGGTGAGAAGATAATTTTTGAATGGCTATTGAATGAATATTCCAAGAAAAGAAAAACTCATGCCAAGAAAAGAGTTAGAGGAATTCAAAAGGTTTGACTGGCAGAGAGAGATTACCGGAGTCATACTTGAGAGGACCAATTTTAGTAAAAATGGCATAACTTTCTCATACGAAATCAAAATCAAGAATTTCAAAATTATCTGGAAAGCTGAGAATGAGGCACACAAAACCCATATTTTTTTAAAGATTCATGATAATCAGGGAGTAGTGATGGACAGAAGTGATGGGTTTTCTTGTTGCAATACAAAAAGAAACTTTTGAAGAGGAAAATGGATGCATAGAAGCTATGAAAATGAGCATTGTTCTAGAGAGGAGAGGATTTGACGTCAAATAAAGTGTATTGTTGCTGCCTTTTGTTGCTCATAGAGAGCAATAATCTGATTATTTTTTCTTGTAGCCTATAGGTATTTCTGAGAGAATATGATATATGTTTGCCTATAAGTAGGTGTTGTTGGAATGATATAGTTGGATATTGTGGAAGATTTTATAAGAAATTATTATTGCAAACATTCAAGAATGAATAATATTTCAGATTTCATATTTCTTGTGTTCTCCATTTATGTGTTTTTAAAAATAGAGAAGTGAAATTGCTACAGCGATTGACAATCCATTCTTGGATCCTCAATCGTTGATCTGCATCATTCTGTCAGCCTTATTCTTATCCCTTCTTGTCTCATATAATTTCAACCCTTGATGAAATTATTTCATTTGATCTCGGTCATTCATTCAAATTTGTCTTTTCTATAAAAGGCACCTACCCTTGTCATTTTTATATATCCAGTTTATGCATAAGTACATGTTGTTGAGACAATTGACTTTGATATTTTGTAACCATAGACATGGGCTACATTTACACACTCATATATGAGGGCATTGATCATTTACAACAAAATGGAGAAGGGTAATAGAGGTTAAGCATTGATGGCATGAAGATTTTGGTAAACTCGATTTATGTTTTAATGTCTTTATGCTTATTTGTTCTCTATTACTTGATTAGGGTTTGAGTTTAATTAATTTAATACCTTTACCTAGATTTTCACCCTAATCACAGGGTTAACAAACCTTTCCCAAGCCTAAAACCCAAGAAAAAAATGTCTTGGGGATTTCACCTTTACAGAATGGGTACTCATTTTGAAATGGGTACCTATTTTGAAAGAAGTATGGGTACCCATTTTAAAATGGGTACCATTCTGAAAGAGGAATGAGTACCCATTTTGAAATGAGTACTCATTCCTAATTTTTCATTTGAAATTAGGAATGGGTACCCATTACAAAACGGGTACCCATTTTAATTTGGAATGAGACCCCATTCTAAAATAGAACAGGTATCCATTTCTATTATAATTTTTTATCCCAATTTGGAAAAAACCAACTCACCACCTTTTTAAATTTGCAACATTCCTTTTCTACAATATGAATCAACAATACCATTTTCTGTTATTTTTTGTTCAATTTATCTTATGCAATCTCGTAGAAATTCATATTCTATTCAATTTTTTTAAAGAGACAATCACAAGTTGAATAGTCTAAAGTGGAATCAAGTACAAGAAATTTTCTCAAGAGAAATTGAAAAAAGAGGGTTTTTGGTATATTCATATTTATTTGTGCTTGATATTTTATAGAACAAAGGATCTCCATATATAGTTTTATTTCAAAATTTCAAGGAGGAATTAATTTGATAATAAGTTAAAATTATTATTTTTAATCAAGAGGATTTGGTAATCATGCAATCAAAGAAAAGGAAAAGAAAAAATGTAGGAAGTTAATGACACTCGAAGAAATTGAAGAAAATAGAGAGATGGAGGCAAAAAGGCAAAGAGATAGAAGAACAAGGATTCGTGAAATGAAAAATATTGAAGCATTTATTTTCATGAATCTTGAAGAGGAGACCATGAAGGATGGGATGAATGTAGATGATGTGAATTTGGAAATGGTGAATATGGAAGAAAATGTGATTATAGAGATAAACCCAAATATGCCTTTAAATTCAACTTTGAATGATATAAAAGTAGTGACTATGCAAACAACTTTGGGTATCTCTTCAAATCCACATTTCAATGATATGGAAAATGCACCTATTCAAAAAATCAAGGTATATCTTCAAACCCACATTTTGATGGTATTGATAATAGTTATTAAATGAAATTAGATACACCAATAATGATATCAATTATACTAGTGAAATAATGGAAAAACAAAATAAGAATGAAATATCTTGTATGAATGAAAATGCAAATTTAATCCCTTGTATTGATGAAAATGAGAATTGAATACCTTGTATTGTTGAAAGTGAAAATGAAATCTCTTGTACGAATGAAAATGAAAATATTTTTTTTTACAATTGAAAGAGATGTCTTAGATAACCTTCCTAGTAAAATTTCTTAGAGAAAAATGAGAACTCATGGAAATAGATTATATAGAATGCTTTTATATAGAAAAAACTAGGATTTCATTGTCAACTCATGATGTAATTGATGAAAATGTGGAAAATGTGAAAAGTGATGAAAAAATAGGCAGATTTTTAAAACTAAAAAAAAGATGATTCAATAAAACAAGTCATATCTAGTGTTGCTAATGGTATTTATTCTATAGGGAAAAATATGATCTAAAGATAAGAATGCAACACATCATGCAAAAACAACTCTTTTAGTTAATAAATCAACTTCAAATAAAAGAATTTTAAGTGAGATTAGTAAATATATAAAATTAAATCCTAAAACTTTGATATGAGTGGCTAAGAGAAGAGAAAGTATTGAAAATGATTCAATTAATTAATGATGGAGTTTTAGTGGTAGACTCCCAAGGTTGAACATGAAATTAACTAATGAAATCAAATCTTTAATTGAAAAATATTGACATGATAATATAATAGTATCACCTAATATTAGAGATGTTTTAAAATTAAGGGTGGGATCAAAAATTCGTGATGCTCATCCAAAACATCTATTAGATATGACTCAAACTAATTTTTTTAAAAAAAATAGATGATTCAATCTTACCAAATATTAGCATATGTCAAAGATCATTTGAAAAATGTAAACTTTGGTATGTCAAAATTAATAAACAATGAATCTCTTGTTGTTGTAAAACTCATGTACAATTTCATTATTATTATGATATTTTTTGATATGTACATTGTACTTTGCATCCTAATGAAATTAAATGCAAGAATCATGTGGTATTAATATGCCACCTAAAACTATAGTTGATCATATTACTTGGAAAATTGGGAATAGTTTGAAGGCAAAGTTCTTGGATGACTCTTGGGATGGTTTTTCAGCTTTGAGAGAGAATGGAGAACTTAATGATATAAGAATTTGGTTTACTCAACATTGGCGTGAAAAGGTAAGTGATTATTTGGAATTTAGAGGGGATATTTTAGGTGGTGATTGGGCTTGGAAATCTCTCCAATATGCTGAAATAGCAGACCAATAGCAGGCTCTCATGCAAGAGATCTCTAACTCAAGAAAGATTCTAAGGACTAATAAGGAGGATAAGGTTGTATCGTGTGGCATTGTGGATGGTGAGTATTTAGTCAAGCTAGGATACTAATTTTTGGATACAGGGGCAGGGGGTGAGCTTTGGTCGGTTAGTTTATGCTGGGGGAAAGAATGTTTACCTAAGGCAAGGATTTTGTGTGGTTGGCGATTAGGGGACGTATTCTAATATGGGAAAGGAGAAAATGCTTGGGCTTTTGTGGACCATCTAAATGTGTTATGTGTGCAAAGGCGGAGGAGATGCTAGGTCATTTGTTGTTACATTGTAGGATGGCAACTTCGTGTTGGGAAATGTTGATGAGGGCATTGGGGTGGCAAGGCCCTTTCCTAGATACATTAAAGAAATTTTTTGAGGGGTAGCCTTGCAAAGGAAAAAGTTGACTTTCTCTTGTATATGGATGGTATTCCCATCTATTGTTGTTTGGCAAATATGGAAAGAAAGAAATAGGAAAATTTTATTAGACAAGGAAGAGTCGCTAGATAGATTAAAGATGTGAATTAATCATGCTATAGAGGAAGTGGTCGGTGAGAAAGCCTCACAATTTTTCAATCTGGGGGTCCCCTTTACTTGGAGGATAAACGTATATAGGCACAATGGTCAAGAATTCATCTTAGACCCATTAAGGGGCATGGATGGGTTAATACAGCTTAAAAAGTGCTAGTGGAGGTTGTTTGGGAAAAACCGATGGAGGGATGGCAGAAATTAAATTTTGATGGTGCCTCTAAAGGGAACCCTGGACCGTCTGGAGCAGGTTTCACCATTCATGATTGGAAAGGGAATGTGTTGGGACAAATAATGTAGCTAAAGCCTTAGCAACATTCACGACTATTAGATTTGGAAAGAAATTGGGGGCTTCAAAAATTCATTTAGAAGGTGACTCTCTCATAATCATTCAGGTAGTAATGAAAGGGAACATTGATGCATGGCATCCACAAAGTACGATTACTAAAATTGTGGAGGAATTAGCATCATCTGATGACTTTCACATTGGTTATGTAAGGAGAGCTAGGAATATGGAAGCTGACACCCTTTCGAAATGGGCTCTAACCTTTGGAGAGGTAGGTGAGATGAGGACTAAAGATTTACAGTGTGTCAATCTAGAGGAGTTGGTTCTTTGAGAGGTGGTAAGTATGTAACATTAAATGGGAAAGCATTAATGATCAATCAAAGTGGATGAAGTGGCTCAAAAAATGGGGTGGAGATGGGTGGCAACACTCTCAGTACAATCTGCATTAATGGTTGAGTATGTAGTGTTAAATGTGTTTAAATTTTGTCTGCCTACATTTGTCAATGTTTCTTTTGAGCTATTTGTGGAGAAAGAGGTTGTGAGAAGGTGTTAATTTGGTGGCATTACTATTGTTGCAAGGTGTTAATGGAGGTGAATTTTCCACTTTTTACGAGGAAATTGTGCCCATTCTTCGGTGAAGCAACAAAAAGGAGATTGAAGGGAATGTTTTTGTACAATGATGAGAGGTTGGTGAAATGTGTGTAGTTAATTCTAGGTAAGGTGTTTGGGGATTTAAGACATAGGAACCAAACAAACATGGATGTTTATTCCTTGATAATGGTGTGGGGTCTAGATTTGGGGGAGATGGTGGAAACAGTGAAGGGGGTTATGGAAGCAATTGTTCACAAGGATTTTTTGGATGGAATGGATTTAATTTTGGAATGGGAAATCCCAGGTGAAGGCCTTGATGTTTGTGAAGGGATTGAAAATGTAGATCATGAAGTGTTTGAGAAATGTATTCCATTTATGCAATGGCTAGAAGGGAGATTCAAAGAGCATCGAAGAGAGGAGGCCAGACATGGTTGGGAGGAATTGAAGGTCTTTGTGCAATTGATGGAGGTGAAAGTGGTCCTTGCTTAAGCTAAGGTAGAAGTTGAACATATGGAAGGTAGAGAGCTTCAACTTCGGAAGAGGAAGGTGACGGGAGTGCTAGAGGGTGAACCAGATCCGGGTAGCTCACTCTAAGTCAATTAACATTTCTTTTTGGTTTGTGAAGGTACCCCAATGATGGTCTGTTTATCTTGGGTGAATTTTGGGGGTTTATCCATGATTAGGATGCAATGATAAATATTTATTTAGTGTGGGATGGTGGTTTATTTTGATGACAATGTTTTGAATGTAATTTTGGTCTTTTTTTAGCACAATTTAGATGAACAGAGTTTTAGCGTAAGGTGGTAGGGATGTTATTTGCTTAATCCTAAAAAAATGGCTCTTTTTGTAGCTGGTTTTTGGGTGGTAGATGGTTTTTCCTAAAAGTAATGATGTACTTTGATTTTACTCTTGAATAATATAGAATCTTATTACCGAGCAAAAAAAATATGCCACCTAAAACAATCAAGGATTTATAGCGGGTTTGTTTTTTGAATCATCTAATGGACACTTATTTTATTTAAATTTGCATGTATTTTTGGACAATGTAATAGATGTGGAAATCTTCCATTGTTAGGATAATGTATGCATGAAAGTAGTTTACATGAATTTGGAAAATAATTAGTAGATGTTAAAAAATTTAAAAATATTGAATATTCTTTAAAGGATGGAAAAATTGTAAAATGTTGTGATCTAATCATAGAAAAATTAGTGTGCATGCGTTCATTAGAGATTTAAAGATAAGATTGTACCCAAATATGTCAAACACTTTCAATATGCTTGATGACTTGATGGTCAATTCCATACATGTAAAAACACATTTCCAATTGAACTATATTATTAGTTGTTGATTTTGTAGAAAACTACACTCTTGCTCCATAAGAGGAAATATAATCCCAATATTATAATTTAGTGCAGGTGGCCATATTGTTCATATTATATATAGACATGTAAATGATAGTAAAAAAGATAATAGAAAAAAATTGAGAGTACCATTTTTATGTGAGTGATAATCGATTACACTCATCAGAGGTTGTTCAATATTGTTTTAATATATTTTATAAAAAATTTAAATAAATAGAAATTCAAATGAGAGAACATCTCATATAGCTAGATAATTGTACGGGACAATTCAACACTAGAATTTTGTATTGGTTATGTAAAGCTCACAAGGAAAATAATATCCAACACATTTGGAGTTTTTTTAAGTTGGACGTGGTAAAGGAGAACATGATAGAGTAGGTGCATGAGTGAAAAGAGCTCTTTCTAGAGAGCAACTAAAATTCGAGGATGCAACAAAATTTAGAGATGCATGTATAATTTTAGATTGGTGTAATACAAAAATATCTACATGAACAAGTGAAAACTTAATAATCTGATGCTTCTTTGGGCTAGTTGAAGAAAAGAATATTCTTACTTGATAAGATTTTGAAACAATTAATGGATCAATAAAATGTCATTTGTTTAAGAGTTTGAATGCAAACACATGAACAATATGGACAAGGAGCTTTCTTTTTTTTTTCAATTTTGTATTGCAGGTGATTGGGAGGCATGTGAAAATACAAAATGGGTTGAAGAATGACAACAAAGAGCCTTAACACCTATATCAACACATCATCAACATGAAACAACAATTGAAGAAGATAATCAAGTGTTTGCATCAGATGATTATGATCCTGTTTCAAACCTTGTACAAGAAGGCATTAAATTGAATTCAATTTTTTTATTATATTATTTTGTAATATATTTAATTTTATATGTATGCATATTTATATGTGAATTATATGTCACTCTTTCTTGAATTAAATATTCTTTTTACAAGTCATGTGTATGTTGTTGTTGCACCTCAGAGGAATGAAGAGGAAACAAAGTATTGGTTGGCTAGATTTGTTGAGAGAAAACATAAGTTGGTACATCCAGGAGTGGATGATGATAACTATGAGTATCCAACTGGGTTTGTGGTTGTTGTTGGCACCTGGTTATGAAAATATCCAATAAGAAAGAATGGTTTGGTTTGATTTGAAGACTATGAAAGACACAAAAAGATTATACATTAATCACATTTGATTGTGGCAACCAATATAAAATGAGTTAGATATCAAGGGATACCTACTAATAAAGTGTTATGGACACTTTCAATGGATGAGCATGAAACAATCATAGATGCATTACAAAAAAGAGAGGATACAAATGGTATAACAAAATAAATAAATACAGGTAAGTATATAGTTGTATATAATTAATTGATAGTTTATTATATATTTAAAAATTTCTCACATAACTTAGAGTCAAGGCTCATGTGTGTATCCCCTTAATCCATCTTCTTATGTTAGTCTTAAGTCATTTATGAATTATAGTTATTCATTTTTATTTTAGGTCTCCCACAAGTAGATGCATTACAAAAAAGAAAGGATGCAGATGTTACAATAGAATTAAATGAATAAATACAAGTAACTATAGTTCTATACATTTAATTGATAGTCAAAATACAAAGCTAATTAATTCATTTTCATTTATAAAAAGTTTAGAATCGATTGCATATCCCTTTAAGTCATCCTTGATTATGTACCTTTTTAAGCAATCTCGTAATTATAGAGCTAATTTTCTCACATGACACATAGTTTGAGTCGAGGCTCTTGTATCTCCCTTAAGCCATCCTCTTAGGACCCCTTAATTCATTGTCTTAGCTACCCTAAATCCATCCTCTTGCATCCCCTTAAGTCATTCTCTTAACTCCCTTTAATACATCCTCTTTGGACCCCTTAAGTCATCATATTAGCTACCCTAAATGCATCCTCTTGCATCCCCTTAAATCATTCTCTTAAATTCCCTTAATCCATCCTCTTAGGACCCCTTAAGTCATTATCTTAGCTACCTTAAATCCATCATTTTGCATCCCCTTAATTCATCGTATTAACTCCCCTTAATCCATCCTCATAGGACCCCTTAATTCATCCTCTTAGCTGCCCTAAATCCATCCTCTTGCATCCCCTTAATCCATACACTTATGTTAGTCATAATCTAGCCACTTAAGTACCCTAAATCCTAGATTATGTACCCTTAAATTCATCCTCTTGCATTCCCTTAAGTCATTTCCTTATTATAGTTAATCATTTTTTTCAGGTCTCCCACAAGTAGATGTGTTACAAAAAATAGAGGAAGCAAATGTTACAATGGAATTTGAATACATACAGGTAACTATATAGTTTTGTACATTTAATTGATAGTCAAAACATAATGCTAATTAATTCATTGTCATTTTATAAGAAGTTTAGAATTGATTTCATATCCACTTAATTCATATCCTCTTAGGTCCCTTTAATCATCCTAGATTGTGTACTCTTAAATATATCCTCTTGCATTCCCTTAAGTCATTTTCTAATTATATTTAATCTTTTTTTGTTTTAGGTCTACCTACAAGTAGATGCATTACAAAAAGGAGAGGATGCAAATGTTACAATGTAATTCGATTAAATACAAGTAACTATATAGTTCTATACATTTAACTAATAGTCAAAATATAAATCTAATTAATTCATTTTCAATTTATAAAAATTTTATAGTTGATCTCATATCCCCTTAAGTCATATCCTCTTAGGTCCCCTTAAGTCATCCTAGATTGTGTACACTTAAATCCATCCTCTTACATCCCCTTAGGTAATTTCTTAATTATATAATTAATCATTTTTGTTTCAGGTCTCCCATAGCTAGATGTCATTGGTGACCACTACTTGTGCATTCAAAAACTCATGATATATAATTTTCCCTACGGTAGGAATCACTTGAATTTGTTAGGAATTTCTAAGATCCAATTTTCTAACTTTTATTAAATTGTTCTTTCCTCGCATGACTTGGAGTTATGAATCGTAAAATGTATATTTAATTTGTACTTACATTCATTATTTTTGTGTTCCCCTCCTAATAGGTCCACCACGATCGTCACTACAAATTTTCATCATAAATGCATTACAAAAAAGAGAGGATGCAGATGTTACAATGGAGTTTAAATAAATGCAGGTAACAATATAGTTTTATATATTTAATTTATAGTCAAAATATAAATTTAATTAATTAATTAATTAATATTTCATAGAAAGTTTAGAAGTGATTGCATGTCCCTTTAAGTCATATCCTCTTAGATTCCCTTAAGGCATCCTAGATTACTTACCCTTTTAAGCCATATCGTAATTATAGAACTAATTTTCTTACATGATGTGGACAGAGAAATGGTAACCCTTTTACTTTTTCTCATGTTTAGGCCCTTCTAGTGGACTTTGGCTTGATTTTTCCTAGATTTAATGTTTTAATGTGGTCAACACATTCACAGTAGGTCTTGGATCCTTGTGAATCATTAAGACTTCTAGGATGTCTTGTAAAGGTGTTGTGGAGTGTTGTAACCCACTTTCACACTTTTCTAGGACCCTTTCATCATAATTCACTTAAATAAATCCTTTTTATCACTTACCAAGTCTTATTTCAAAGTGTTGTAAAGAGTTGTAACAAACTCTCGTGCTTTTCTAGACTTGTCATCACTAATTCAACCCTTTCTCATGTTTAAATGTCCCCTTAATGCACTTTTCGGCCTTTCTTAAGTGTGTTTTTGAGGATATTCCCATTAGACATCATTTAATTCCCTTTAATTCCCGACACCCACCTAAATTGCTTAAGTGGGACTAAGTCACCAATAGGGGCGACTTAGTCCTATTTGACACAAAAATCAAAATTATTTTAATTTTCTAGCGGGATTTTATTCTCTAACCCTTAAGGTCATCCTGTGATTTGCTATTTTCAAAAATCAAGTATAAATAATGGTTTTTCCTCTCATTTTAACCCTCCCCCATTATTCATTCAAGCATTCATTCACTCAAGCAATTTACTTAATCATTCTCAAGAATTCAAGCACTCTAAGCATTATCAAGTCATCCATTGGAGCATTTCATTGCATATGTTTATATTTCTACATCAAGGGTTTGGTAAGTTTATGACATTTCATGTTATCTATTTATCATTCTCTTCTTATTTCATTTCATAGGGTTTGATTACCAAAGTGGGGTTGGACCAAAGTAAACCCCTATACTCTAACCCTTAACCCTTTTTCCCCTCTTTGCATGTGTGTTTATAGACTTTGTATGCAAATTTATCAAATATTTTGGTGTCAAAAAGTGGTCAACAATACATCAAAATCAACATAACCCTAGTTGAGGCTTGGAGACTCTTTTCAACCTGTTTTCTACAGAATTAAGAGCGGACACCTATCAGAAAAGCAAGTGTAGACCAAAATCTACATGATCCTGTCTCGAAATTCCTAAAATCTACAGGTGGACTAAGTCACCATCTATGGTGAATTAGTCCCACTGCCAGGCCTAAAAAGTGGTTTCTGCATTTTTGGATACCCATTTGGCAGATTCTTGTCCCAACAAATTTTCCCCAAAACTAGACTAAGTCGCCCAACTTGGCGTAAGTGTCCCATTCAACATTTCCAGTCTGAAACTCTGTAGGATTTCAAAACCTCTTCACATTAGATTTTAATTTCCAAGTGTACCTCTCTAGTTATGTTAAGTTATTTCATCATTTACTTGCATTTTTAGGTGTTTTTTCATATCACAGTGTGTTTTGCAGCACTTTGCATTTCTTAGGTTTAGCATCATTAAATCATTTCTTTTTCAGATTATTGCATTAGTACATCATAATTAGATACATTAAATCCCATTTACATTAATCTTGAGTGTAGACATTTGTATTTTGGACCCAATTTCTCTCCTTCTAGGTGAAAAACCCTAGAAGAGTTAGAGGCAACCTTGGGTAATCCAAAATCATTGATTACACATGACATATAATTTGAATCAAGGCTATTGTATCTCCACTTAAACCACCCAAGTCTTAGGACCCCTTAAGTTATCCCCCTCTTAATTCATCTTTTAATTATAGCTAAATTTCTCACATGAATTTAATTCAAGGCTCATGTGTATCTCCCCTTAATCCATCCTCTTGTGTCATCTTAATTCATTTCATAATTTTCTCACATGACACATAGTTTGAGTCAATTCTCTTGTATCTCCCCTTAATACATCCTATTAGGACCCCTTAAATCATCCTCTTAGCTACCCTAATTTCATTGTCTTACATCCCCTTAAGTCATCCCCCTCTTCATTAATCTTCTAATTATAGCTAGATTTCTCACATGAATTTGATTCAAGTCTCATGTGTATCTCCCCTTAATCCATCCTCTTATGTCACCTTAAGTGATTTCATAATTTTCTTACATGAAACATAGTTTGATTCAATGCTCTTATATCTCCCCTTAAGCCATCCTATTAGGACCCCTTAATTCATCATCTTAGCTACCCTAATGTCATTTTCTTACATCCCCTTAAGTCATCCATTCAACTCCCCTTAATGAATTTCTAAGACATATATTTCAAACTTTATCTAAATTCTACAATTTTCTCGCATGACTTAGAGTTAAATGACATAAAATATATAGTTAATTTACTTACATTCATTATTTTTGCAGGTTCCCATCAAGTCAATCCACCATGATTGTCACTATAAAAAAAATTGATCATAGAAATTATGTTATATCAATTTTGTGGTCTTGAAGTAAAAGTGGACAAGCTAATTGTATTTATTTGTGCATATGTTTTATCATGTTATAGTTGTACTAAGCATCAATTTTTAAAATGTTTCTTTGATGTATGAACTTTGATTCTTATAAATCACATGTTATATTGTTCCAATTTAATCTTATGTACAAATTGTGTCTTTATATATATATATATAATTTTATTCTTATAATTGGCAAAGAGGTATGAGAATCACACCTATTAAAGTGATGTGATAATTTTTCATTAAGTGGCATATATGTTGTATAGAATATTTTCTAGTGATGAATAAATTTGCTAATTGGAAAATAGTTAAATCTAGGCCCTTAGTTTATTATGTCTTTGATAAAATATAAGGAATGTATTGAATTGTCACTTTTAACCAATATTTAGTTTAGCATTGATTAAATCATCTAACCATGTGATTTTATTGAACTTTGAAAGTTAATCTTTTTTTCAAATTAAATGATGTGTTCAATTAGAGCCTAGTCACTTAAAATTTATAACATGTAAACATTGTAAATCTATGCCATTAATGCAAGATGTGGATATATAAGGTGCATAAGAGGATTTATTTTCTATCCAAGGTACATGTATTTAATTGTGACAAATGAAATATAGTTTAAATTAAAATATTGAAAACTTCATTCAATAATGACATCTACATATTATAATTTGATTAGACATGAATTTATAGTGCATACTTGAAAATGTCTAAAATATATATGTGAGTGCATTTAATCAACATAATAAACATAATGTGTGTGAGTGCATAGTCAACTTTTAAAGTCCACATGAAATGCTAGATATCTAGAGCTATTCTAGAACAAAATGTGTATGAAAATGTATCTACAAAAATATTAAAGTCAGCATATAAATAAATAGAGATGATCATATCTAGAACTTATGAAATATACTAAAATATGTCTATAAGTGGACATGAAATAACATTTAAAATTTAAATAGTCATAAGTCAAGTGGTACATATATAAATAAAATATACATATACATATGTGTATGTGTACATATAGTCCATAAAATAGAACTAGCCTAGCTATTAGGATTTGTTAGCAAATGTGTTGTTAGTGTATTGTCATTAATGTCAACTTATGTTAATACCTCATGAACTTATATTGTTCCTATTGAAGAATTGTGATTGATGAGCTAATTTAGACATTGGTACATAGTTGTACCTTATCTTTTGAAGTTTATGTTTGATGTCAAAGTGATTTGAGCATTGTTCATGACTAGTGTCTTCACATAGGATATGAAAAGAATTGCATGAGTCTCCAAATTGTCCAAGGCACAAAGATTGGAACCACAAGAGCTCTATATAATGTTTTGCATTTCTCCACAGATGAAAATGGTCTTGTGGTTCGAAGGGTAGCTCTACACTATTGTGAGGTATGCATATTCCAAGTTTCTATGCATAAGTTTTACCGCAGAGTGTTCCAATGTTAACATAGTAAGCACATGTTAAGTTACTATGAATGATTGCTAAGGAAGAATTGAATGTCTCCACACTTCGCTGGATCATTTTTTTTTCCTTGTAGTTTTGGATTTATGCTTTTGAATGTTGTGTTTGCTTAGTCCAAGTTTCACTTATGTTGTTGCACCATTGATGTTTTTGTAGATGACAATGTGTTGTCTATGTTTTAGCAACTTGGTAGGTTGGTATGTTGGTGCTTAAATGATCTATGTCATCAATTGCTCATTAAATTTTTTGTAAAAAGGTTATAGTATGTATGTTGGAGTCTCATTGTGTTCTTTGAATGATCTGTAAGCTAGTATATGATCCTCCCTTGTATCATAGTATACCTAGAGTCGATATTTTTGGGTATGAAGTGTTTGCACCAAGAGAAAATGTTCTAAAATGAAAAAAGGAGTGCAGAGAAGTGTTGTTCAAGCCATACAATTATGTTGGAATGATACACACAATGTTTCTTGGTCTAGAGTTGATGCATGAAAGACTACTTGCTTGTTGGGCTGACTTACAGGTTGTGTTTCTTGTGCCAAGTGTTTTGATAAGTGTGCTAATGTTGGAAATGTGTTCTATGGTAAATTGGTATTGAATATATTTTAGCTTGAACTGTATGAGATTTCCTTCTATTACAATTTTTTTTAAGACAATTTGTTGTGACCAATGTATATCTCATATTGCATGTTTATAGCCGACAAGTAAAAACCTTTTTGAGTTTGCGGAGGATATAAATTAAAGATAAAATCTTTTGAGAATGTGTGTGAGTGTATTATGAATATTATGAGTAGACAATGTGTGAATAAGAATCCATAGAATATCTCTTGATAATCAAATGTGGCAAAGATTAGTTATAATATATCAACAGTAAGTGTATGTAAATCTATGAAGAATAATGTGTGTTGAAGGTAGTGAACCATAGGAAATAGATCTTGTTGAAGTAGATGTATGTGTGAATTTATCAAAAGCAGTGTGCTAGAGGTAACAAAAGTATCAATATATTCTATTGGTATGTTGAGGTTGTAAACCTCTGTTATAAGTGTTATATTAAGCAGGGAGTTGTGAACTTTGGTTAAAGACCATAAAAACCTATTGTAAAATCTATTTTATTTGTGAAGCTAGACTTTGATAGTAGATCCAAGAAGCTTGCTCACTATGGTTTTTCCCTTGTAGGGTTTTCCACGTAAATAAGGTGTTATGGCTGTATGTTTTTGTGCTCTTTTGTTTGTCATGATTTATTTGGTTAATTGTTGATGAATGGAAAGAATTTGATTAATTACTAATTCACCCCCCTCTCAGTACTTTTGTGTGTTCAACAATTGGTATCAAATCTAACTTCCTTAATATAGCCTAATAGCTGAGGTAGATCCTGAGCAGAACACATGGGAATTAAAGCATTGTCAAATGAGAAGAATCCTTTGGAGGTTAATAAGCATGAAGACATGGCAGATTTTAATGAAGAATATTATGAAGTTGAATTTGAAGGAGAACTCATTTTAGTATTGGATGATCTGAATACTGAAAGAAAATAAAGTGGAGAATTGAATATCAAAGTCAAAGAATCAAAAGAAACAATCATCAATTTGAAAGTTCAAGTTGAAGAAGGTAAAAGGGTTGCAAATTGTTTGAACAATAAGTTGAATGACAAATCAATTGAATGCTCCAAACTTGAAGAAGAAAATGTTTCCCTAGGTAAAGAATTGGATAAAGCAAAGGATCAAATAGACAAGGGTCTGAAACTCAAGAAAAGCAATAACATTCTTGATGAGATAATCAGTTGTCAAAGATATGTAAAGGATAAGGGTGGTCTTGGATTTGAAAAAGGTCAAAACTCAAAGGCTGATATTCCTAAAATGAAAAGAGAAAAGGACTCTGCTAAATATTCTTAAACTATAAAAAAAGAAAGGAAAAAATTGGATGATGTCTTCATAAAGGTTAGCAATCAAAAGAAGGGCTTCTAGAGATCTCCTCCTAAATAGACTAATATTCCCAAGTTCTCTCAATCCTTTCATGTGTATTATTATTCTTGCAATAAGTTTGACCATAAGACTAGCAATTGTAGAACTAAGGCAAGAAGAGATGATTATATGAGGAAGAAATATTTTGTGCATTCGAAACATAATTATGTTTTGTCTCATTCCTTTTATGGCTACTGCTATGCATGTAATAAGTTTGGTCATAAGGTTGTTGACTATTAAACTAAAATAAGGAGAAATGGTTTAGCCCCTGAATATAATATTGTTTGCTACAATTGCAATAACTTTGGGCACAAAGAAAGATTTTGCAAAAGTGTTATGTGAAACCACATGTTCAACAAAAGAAGATAGGATAAAATAATGTTTCCATAAAATTTTGGAAAAAGAAACAAGGGCAAGACAATAAAATGAAAGAAGACACTGTGCTTATGCATTGTGCACAAGATTCATGATTGATTGAGATAAAACATTAGCTTAGGGGGAGCTATCATTCACAAAGTCTCTCAACCCCCTAGAGAGAATAAGATGTTGATCTTACAACATAAAAGGTAATATGAAATAGATGGTTTGAAGAATTTATTTGGTGACTAAGATGGAGTCTATAGATCAATTGTTCGAAGCAAAAATGTTGTTTTTCAAGGACTACATAATGAATGTGCATCTCTATGAATACACAAAGCACTCTAAAAATTGCTTACCTAACAAGTACAAGGTGCATTAATTGTGGAATGTTAGGGAAATTTTAAATTACTTATACTTCAATTTGGACAATCTTAGCTCATTCAAATCAAAATCATTTGCATCCTAAGCTAAGAAGAAAAGAAAGCATCCAAAGAATTCTTGTGAATTCTAGTGGAATTGTTGTGAAGGTGAAACCCTAGCTACAAAACACATAGGTATTTTAAAATTGTTCATAAACTGTATTTTCTAGAAAGTTTAAAAATAAATTACAATGGATACTCCAAAATTGGTTGATGTCTCTAAGAAACCAAGGTTGAAGTATAAGAAATATCTATTCAAAGTAATTGAGGTAGATAAGGATGGTGCATTTTTAAAAGTTACTATTGATGTGGTGTACACGAAAGATGTTAGAATCTACATTCATGCTCCTATAAATGAAATTGACCACATGAATTTTGAAGCATTGAGACATACCTTGTTGGATGATTATTATGTCAAATATGAACCAAAGTTTGAAAATTTGTTGGTAAAAGGATTGGATGTATGGCAAGGATTCCCAAACTTCTACAACAATATTGAATGGGTAAGAATCATTCTAAGCAAAATCCATGATAAGTTTATTTACTTGAACAAACCCTACAGGATCACTAAAGATGCAATTAAGGCAGTGACTAGGTTATGTGCAATTGGACCTATTTTAGTGATGAAAGTTGTTAAGAATGAAAGGGTTACATAATTAACTAGTGCAAATTTTGACAAGATAACCCTAAGCATAAATGAAATTAATGATTTGGGGGTTAAGTATGCTTCCATGGGAATAGCACATATAGTGTATTTCACAAACAAATAAGGCTCCATAACTAGTAATGAAATCCACACAACATACCAAATGGTCAAAGAAGGAAAGGATTTTGACTAGTGTGAATTGATGAGGGAGCAACTATTTGATAATATCAAAAGAACCAAGGATAAAAAATATACATTTAGGTATGGGTCTAATCATCTACTTGGATTTAAGGGAAAGATCTGGCAACAAAAAAATCTAGTTGCCACATAGATTAGAAACCACATGAGAGGGTTTAATGATAGAAAAGCTTGCAATTCAACATATTGGGGATTCTCAAAGAATTTGCAAGCAAAAATGAAGGATAGGGAAATAATTCTCTTTGATTTGGTAAGAAAATATAAAGATGAGATTACATTTCTAGTTGATAAGGACTACTACTACATAGAAGTTGTGGAACCAGGGACCTCTTGGATTCCAAGATTGCCATATGAAGTAACCCCTCCAAAATTAAAAGCATATGTTAAAAATTTGTTGAGCATACCCAAGGACCCAACAATAGAAAGGTTTGGAACCTACAAAGAAATCATGGACAAGATAATCCAGAAGAAGGTGGAAGACACTCATGAAAAGAGGGTAGAAAAGATGTTTCAAAAAATTGGTCTTTCGTAATTGTCCAAGATGAGACCTCAAACCTCTTCCCAGACTCTACAAAATATCCCCTCATACCCTAAGGAAACTATTATAGAGAAAGTGCCAAGAAGATCTAGCAAATCATCTTCTACAACTACAACTCCTCCACAACCATCTGGATCCACTCAAACAAGAAAAACTACATCTAAAACCATGGCACAAACAAAGGATGCTGAGAAAAGGCAAGCAAGGCCTAAGTGGTAGGCTAAAAGGAAGAAGGCTAAAATAGAATAAACTAAAGAAGAAGAAAAGGGGAAGGAAAGAACCTCCTGTTGGTGTTTTTTTCTAGTAGAACTTTGAAGTCCTCTAAAGGGTAGCCAACCCTTATGCTCAAGAAACTTCAAAGCTAGTGTCCAATGAATGAGCAAAGGATTCTAAGACCTTCACTCTTGCACTTTAGGCTTTGTGGGACCTAGGAGGGTGTTCCTTATTGTGCTCAAGTGATGTTTTTCTAATTGAGAACACATTTACACATAGATTAATTCCTATTAATTGCAAATAAACACAATTCACTGAAGATTTGGCACACCTTTGAGTAAATTATCATCTACTTGCTAGGAATAAGGGAATACTTCAGACACATACTTCACAATTGAGAGATTTCATAATGAATTTTGTTCTCATATTAAATCCATAGCAAAGCATATCACTGGCTCGTTTACTTGCAATATTTTCTAAGAAATAGACTAGTGCTTCATCAATTGGGAAAATGGAGTCAAATATATAATAACCAATAATATATAAGCTGTTTAATTCAAAAATTGGTGGACTATTACCATAATGCTTTGCAATATGAAAACTCAAAATGTTTGAAACGCAACTTCTTACCAAATCCTATGCAATTTCTTACAAATCTATGACCCTCTTCAAGCATTTGATCAACTCTTTGAGTTAAAGCAAAAAAAAATCCACACATTCAATTGGCAACTAAAGATAAATGAGAAGACCATTCATATTTTCATTTATAATTTGCAAAAAGGTACATACGAGAGTACTCATTTCAAAACTAATATTTGTTTTGATATTTGTAGCTTCTATAAAACTAATTTAAGATTATTACATATAGGACCCATAACCAAAACAACTTATTGTTCTATTTGTTCATATTTTCTATAGTATGCTCCTTCCTGAGCTTAGCTTCTACCTAGAATATCACCAAACTCAAAATTTGAACCCTTTGCAATTAGCCCTAAAATCCCTTTTATATATCAAGGGAGCAAAAAGCATCCAACTCAAATGCAATTGCATTTCAAAACAAGTTTCAATTGTATTTTAGATATTCCTCGAATAGTTGCTTGTAATCATTTACCATGTAGGGGAAACAAAATTTACACCATTTGCACAATAAGAACCAATCGATGTTTCCAAAATCATCGTTAGCTATCAACGAGCCCTCACATTCCATACCCATGTCAAGCCAAAAAATTCTTCATGATACCATCCCAAAGGCATCCTTAGCACAAAAGACAAAAACCCACATATGCAGAGAGTGCAAGAACAACCACCACAATAATATTAATGCCAAAACACAAAAATTAGGACCCAGATACCATCTCTCTCAATCAAAACCAAAACAAGCACCAAAACCAGAGCCAAAGTACACACACCCACTTCGCCTCCTCACGAAGGTTGGAGAAACCACCACTTCTTCTTTAGTCGCACCCTTGCTTTTAGTAGAGTAAGTATGCCCACTTGATATCTTCACTGAAATTGGAGCAACTGCTACCACCTCCTCATTCGATTTTGCAAATTTAGTTAAAGCCATGAGGTGCCATTGATAACTTGAGTTCATCTCAATTCCGCTATCTAAAGGGCAATCTAAAATTTTGATAGGAGAATTGTGTCATCCTAGAGAGCCTCGACCATACCTGATCTATCTCCTTATTCCTCTCACAAACTTTGCAGGCTCCTTCTCCCTAGCCTCTACTATTTCTCCAATTACATCTCAATTCCTTAACTCGTAACTTCTTCTCACAGGAGCTTGCATAGGCCTCTTGTCACAAGCCTCTCTCTTATCTCCTTTTGGAGTTGTAACAACTTTGGGCATGCTCTGTTCACCCTTTGGAACATTATAGTGCAGTCCCTACAAGTTGAGCCATGGAAACTTTCGCACTAGGGAAGCAGACACAACTGAATTGCTCATTTTTGTAGAGGACAAGACTTCACAAATACAAAACACTCTTCTCACAGACTTAGAGAATTTTATCTCTTGATTGGAATGGTGAAAACAAAAACCATCAATCCACATTTATCAAGCAATTTGATCTTGTTGATCATCAATGCTCAATGAAGACCACACGAGTGAGTAGATGATAGACCACTAGCATCCACATCACCACCATTAATTACCCAGGTACATAAAAATTGTGTATCATCCTCAATGATTATAGTAGATTAATCGCTTGCACGCACCAAGATCAAATTGATCGCTCCTACAAAGCTTATGCCATTAATGCTCACTTGCATAGAGCAAAATGACTATTACCTTCATATTTTTGGTTTTGAATGTTGGTTGTTGATTTCCTTATGAGATGGTGAATCGAACAACTCAGATTGAGTCAATCGGGTTTGAATTCTCAACACCATTGCTCACTAATTCCTGGCCAATGATATTCATCCAGCTAAGCTCCAACACACCCATCCATGGGCTCCACCATTCCTTCCTCCAAGCGGTTGAGGAATCTACGTGTCACTCAATCGCATACCTCGCAAGTTTTTGACAAGCATTATTTTAATGCTATGAGGTGGGCAATACATGGTCAATATTTAATCTCGATGTCGCATATCAGTCGTCGATGTCACAACCATTGAACTTTAGGTACTTTGAATGTAGATTAGGTCCCACCTCAATGAGTACACATGTCACGTAATTGCAAACCTCACACTAGCTTTGTAAACCATTATTTAAGTCTTGCGAGGCATGCGATGAATGGTTTGGATTTGATCTTTGGATCCGATGACCATGGTTTCTACACATGCAAATAACATTAGTCTTAAAAGGGGACACCACTAGGTTGAGAAAAATTGACCCTCAAGACTAAAGGTTTAGGACTTGAGTCTTTTGACAAAATATTTCGGTCCAACTTAGGAAAAATTTGAAACAAATTAAAGCACGAGGCGACCAATGAACCTAGTCTAAAGGGTCGGTAAAGACAACGTTTTCAAAGGCTCAAGTCATGACTTAAATGATCAGTGACTGGGTGCGGTAGGTCAATGCAAAAATAGAATGCCCAAGAGTTTATTATGGGAAATTTGTAAAATGGGGATTTCTAGGCCAAAACCTTAACCTACCCTTGGACAAGAGGCTCAGAAATCATGAAACATGGGATTGCTCAATATTTTGTAAAATTTTTGGAAGTCCCACCACCTCCAAACCAAAAGGAAAGGTGAAGAAAATTTAAAAAACTCCTCTAGTGGTACCTCCTCATGGGCCTCTCCAATTAGAGGCAATCTTTAATGGAATTGTAATTCATGGTTTACTACAGGAGACTATTGAACTGCATTTGTAAGTTCCTCCTAAGGATCAAAAGATTATTGAGAAAGCAATAGTCATGTACATGATTAAATATAATGTTCCTCTTAGTGAAATCATTGAAAAATCTTTGGAGAGTTTAGCTCAAGGCCTGAGAAAGAAGTAGATGATGAGTTGAGGAAGCAAGCTCTTAATAAAGTTGGATCCTTTGTCTCCCAGGAAGAAAAAGTTAAAATTTCTCAGAGACAAGCTCAAGAATTGAGAACAAAAAAAGAGTGGACACCCTCATGAGCATGAAAGAGGAGGATAGAAATAAAACATAAAAAGAAATTGAGGAAGTAACAAACAATATTCTTGAAGAAGTAAAGGATGGGGAGTAGCCACATACATCCACAAGTACAAAGTCTCCTCTGCTTGACACTATTCAGTAGAACGCTCAAAAGGAGAAAGAAGAACAAGTGGCTCTAGATGAAGGAAACATATCTCTGGATCATAATATTGTGCATGATAGTCCTCCTCCAGATAACATTGATTAGCATGATCAACAAATGAAGAAAGATACACTTACTTCTAGAGAAAGTTCACAAGGAAATCCAAAGGTTTCTTCTTCTACATATCTTATTGATTTTATCAAAGAGTTTTTGGCTAAGCAAAAACAAATTCAACCTACAATTGCCAATATTTGTTGGAAAAGTCAACATTTCTAGTATCTCACCTCTACAAAAGTTACAACTTGGTGACATATTCCATTCCTCCACAAGGGAATAAATCTTATAGCAGCAAGTGGATAGTTCAAAAAAATTGAAAGTGAAATATAGAAAAATAGGGTTCATCAATTTGAAATGCAGAAAATGGGGGTGATGAACCTATCTTTCCTTTATTTCATTAGGAAACGATATTCACACAAATAATTGACTTGCAACCTTTAGGTGAGTCAACTTAGTGAGGCAATCTATTGATTTCCTTATGATTGAGGATGGGGGTATCAACCTGAACACTTTTGGGAGAAAAACTAAAAATAGTAAATATACTTGATTATGTTCATTCAAACTTGAAACATCAATTTAAACCATAATATAGACATAAATAATAAAGTTATAGCAGATCTAGGAATGGAAAAGTGATGTGTACCTATCACCAAAAATGCAAATTCAGGAGGGTAACTAGGATTCATTCACCTATAGGAAAATGGGTCTTTGTGTAGAGGTTTCAACCAAATTCTAGGATCCTTTGATGTCAATTTGTAGCTTTTGTTTGATATGTGTTTCAATGTCGAAAAGTCAAAAATGAAGTCTATATGTGAGTTTCTATGAATTGACAACAATGTTGACAACTTTTGGAAACTTCAATAACTTTTCCAATTTTGCTCTGCAAGATATCTTTAATCCTTCTTCAACCTAAGATCTACAACACAAAAACAAGAGGAAAAAATGTTTGTTTTTGGTGAATGGGGTTTGCCTTAATCAAACCCCGTTTTGGTAATTAAACCTTAAATTGAAATAATGAAACATGAAAGGAATGATGAATGAAAAATGCTATGTTCAACTCACCAAACCCTTAAATAAACCTTTGGAGGACTGAAATCTTGATCTTGATCTTGCATGAAATGGCTTCAATGGATTTGGATCTTGATGCTTGAATCTTGATTTGAATGCTTGACTTGAATCTTGAAACCTACATCACAATGTTAGCTCCAAAAAATGCATGATTACAAAAGACTTTGACATGATTCTTGAGATCTTGATTGCTGCAATAAATCACTGATAAATCTGCTCTTGAATTTCATTGATCATAATCTTTTCTCTTGTAAAGTTCACCTCTTCCGAGATGTTTTGAATTGATAAAATAACCTTGTATTTATAGGTATGTATCCTTAATTTCTCAAAAATTAAACATTACAAACCAACATTGAAATTTGAGTTTTGGATTATAAAAATACCTTTAAAAACATTATTTTTTAAAATGGGTTCAAAGGCCTAGGGAAAATGGGTCCTAGGTCCCTATTCCTACAACACACATTGCTCAAGGTAATGTATTATATATTGGCATTAATTTTTGTCAGGTTTCCCCTTCGAAAAATGTAATTTATTAGGCTTGCAAATGTAAAATAGGGCTTATTAAGGCATAATTAAGTCCAATTTAATTGAGGGGACCCAAATAAAGTGTGAAAATTTAAAGGATTACATTTTTCTACACTATATTTAGCCCCCACTTTAGTGAGAGGATGATCCCTACGCTCAAACTCACACTAAAGTAGACAAACAAGTGTCAAGAGGGGTCCAAGTGCACAAATGTCGATGGGATAAGATGACAAGGATCAAGGAGGTTACACAAGCCCCCAAGATCTAAGATCCCATGGCAAACCAACATAAGCATAAAGGAACACACACAAGATGTATGATATGAAGCAGCAAGACAAGATACATAAACTATGTCTCACTACAATATTGGTAATAGGATACCAAGTTGTGAAGCTCATACAAGTTTCACTACAATATTGGTAATAGGACACCAAATTGTGAAGCTCATACAAGTTTCACCAAAAGTAAGTGCACCCAAAATAGAGAATAGGCACTAAACAAATGCAATCAAGACCCAAAAGTATGAAGTGAAATGCAAGTATGTAAAAAGAGATAGCAGTTTTTAGATTTAAAACAAGATAATTTATTGATTATTGTTGATGTTAGCAGCGGGTGTTATCCTTTTCCCCATGTAAATATTAAATGACTATTAAATAAATAAAGTCATGGCTGCTTATTTATTCGATGCCAACCTTTGTGATAGAACACCACATTTCAAATAATATTTTATATTTTATTTTATTCAAATGAAGGCTGACTTAATCAAATCATATGGGAGAAAGAGACATGCTATTTCATGAAGAGGTTGACTTCTTATGAAAGGTTGTCTTGTTTGGGAGAAGCTTTATCAACTTGTATATATGGGAGGCATTGCTATCTCATCATTATTATTCATTCATTCATCTAGAGTCAAGTGCGCATAATTCTAGAAGGAGTTCAATATCACAACAGATCGATATATTATTTTCAAGGAGTTCTATATAATTCATTTGATTGTATATTTGCATCAAGTGTGATGCTATTATCTCTACATCAGATCGGCCTTGTGATTGGCCTCATTGTAAAGCATATTATTGATATTTCATTCAATATATAGGTGATATATTGTTGTTGGGTTTTTCTCCCTTAAAAAGGAGGGTTTTCCCAAGGTATATGCTATGTTCTATTGTTTGAATTTGTGTTATTTCTACTTATCTTAATCCTGGTCATAAAATTAACATGGTATCAGAGTGGGTTTAAGCAAGATCGTGATCAAATTTGTATAAGTAGCAAAATCTTCTTCTCTTCTTCTCATCTAAGAGCATCTAGCTTAGCTTCAAAAATGGTGAACGAACTCAAGGTTGAAGATAGACTTGATGGTGCCTCTAACTTCACCTCTTGGAAGTTTAGAGTTCTTATTGCATTGGAAGAAAATGATATTCTTGATTTCGTGGAGAGCAAGGTGCCCGAACCTTCCGATGAGAATGAGAAAACACAATGGAGGAAGAATGGCACAAAGGCTAAGAAGATATTGATTGATTCTGTGAAGGATCACCTTGTGCCTATTATCTCCAAGTTGAAGACAACTAGAGAGATGTTCAAGACTTTGGAGGGATTGTACGAGATCAATAACACCAGCAGAGCTCTTGCTTTGATGCAACAAATTCATCACATCAAGATGGCTAAAGGAGATTTAGTCATCTCCTTCTTTATGAAGATTACTAAATTGAAGGATCAACTATATTCCATTGGAGATATAGTTGAAGACAGAGACTTAGTCATGTTGGCACTAAATAGTCTTCCTCAATCTTGGGAGCCTTTTATCCAAGGTATCAGTGGAAGATTTAAGTTACCAAAGTTTGATCACCTTAGAGAAGATTGCATTCAAGAGGAATCAAGGTTGGTAGCAAGAAGTAATGGCTGAAGCTCTCACAATGAAGACGATCATGTTCTTGTTGCTCAAACTTCAAAGAGGAAAGGAAGAGAAGGGAGAAAAGGAAATTTCAAGAGGAATAGAGACATGAAATTGGATTATGCTCCTGAATCAAAGAAGAAGAAGGATCTCTCCCATATTCAATGCTTCAGATGTGACAAGTATGGTCATTATGCTAGAGATTCACGATAATAAATCCCTGTGATTTGCTCCATTTTTTGCTTCCACCCATTGTTTTAATGTAATTTTTGCCAATTTTTTGAAAATGTTGGCTCTATTTATCAGGATGGCACTTTTTTTGGCGTTTATTTGCATCGATCAGGACAAATCGGTGCTAATTAAGGCATTAATTGGCATTGAAAGTAGTGCCATAGTTAGCACCAATATTAGCTCCACGTGTGGTGCTATCAGCTGCCCCTTGGCTCCGAGTTTAGCTTTGAGTTTAGCACCACTTTTAGCTTCAGCTTTAGCTTCAAGTTTAGCTTCAAGTGTAGCACCGATTTAGACATTCCTATGTTGAAGAGACTTATTTATATATCTCATCGATGATGTAAAAGAGTGAAATTTCAACAAGATACAGGCATATCGAGGAGAGAGTCACTTACATCACATCGGCAAGGTATATCTACAAGTGCTCGGCAAAACACAACTCTTGGATATAGCGAAGTAATGTCGATGAGACATTGAGATATTGGTAAGACAATATCTTCAAGTAATGATCAAAAGCATACACCGCTATACCACTGGGAAGGTGAACAACATATGTGGTAGAGTGGTATACACCGTAACCTCGCGGCAGGAAGCCTTGAGCAAGACAGTGGTGTGGTAAATGGCAGAAGGGAAGGGCAAAACCCCACCATATTATAGCCAGTATAATAAGAGACGATGGTAGTATGATAATCGTGGCTTCATTAAAATTTACAGTACTAAATGCAGCAAATCACGTCAGTCACAATCCATTTGAATAAATAATTTAAGGAATCAAGAATATAGCCTGCCAAAATACTGTAAAACTCTAATAAACATACTCTAAAATTTTCATCGAAATCATAGCCCGCCATATTGGAGTTTTCATTTTAATAAACATACAAGAAAACCTTTGTTGAAACCTTATTTTCAAGTGTATCCTGCCAAAATGGAGAAGTGTTTTAGTAAAGAATGACAAAGAATGGTAAGGAGATGTGTGTGATAGGAAGCATAGGATTCATTGTTGTTTATCTCATTCCTACTCTGATCAACAAGGGTTACAATGTTCACACTACTGTTTGTAATCCAAGTATTTAATTGACATATGTTTGCATAATCTCAAAGTTCTTCAGATGCTTTTGAAGTATCAATGTATCCTATATAGGGTTTAGAATGACTTATTTTAATTTAAAAAAATAAATCTGATGCTTTTGAAGTATCAATGTGGCCTATATAGGATTTATAATAATTTCTTTTAATTTAAAAAAATAAATAAATGATGTATTTGCCTATGATTAGATAATGTGGAGATCTCCTAAATCTACCCTAGCACACAATCCTCTTTCGCACTGTGTTCATTACTCCAGTTGCTAAGGTTTTGCATTTGACATCTTTAATATCTTCATGATAGTGGCTTTTAAATAGATCTCAGTCTTTGCTTTAATCTTTATCATGTAACCCTTGAGTTCCATAATCCACCTTCAATCTCTTCTAAGAATGTTGTCTTAAGCTAGACTGCATATTATGCATATAAAGCAAGTCCTTCATACCTACCATTGTTCCAAACCACCACTCACTACCTTGCTTAAAATGTTGCCTCCATAAGCACAATAGCATCTTTTAAAATCATGGTTGCCAGTGATTGACCATTAAGGTCACTACTTTCATCAAGATACAATGAGATTTTTTTCTTCAAACTTAAGGCATTCTACAAGATAACATTGTGAATTGCTTTTTGTGTACAATTAGATTTTCTTGCACATTTATTGCTTTGTTAACTACCTTTAGGACTAGATATTACACCATCAGCTACAATCTCAAACAACTCACTCACTGTCACTTGAAGATTCCTTTCATGAGCATCCTTGTATAAAATCAAACTATGCCCTATGGACTACCTACTTACTAATATAAGGGACTCATTGTTTCATGGTATTTTGACTTTTATTTAGAAGGGGTTAATATGTGGCATTTTTATGTGCAGGAAGAATAGATTGTGATGTAACATTCTGGTATGGACAATTCAGGCAAAATTGGATTGCTATAAGTGTCATAACTAGGTTGGATTGTACCTTGAGCCAGTGTGAAACACTTTTGGGTGTTTTTGCTCAGAAGCAAAACTTGTGTGTAGGAATTTCCAAATATCCGACAAAGGAAGTTCCTACATTGTAAAGATAAAATCATAAATATGCTTATCCATTTTTTGATCCAACCTTACATCTTTAATATCTAATAGGGAAAGTTTGTACATTCTAAAGATAAAATCATAAATCTGCTTATCCAGCTTCTGATCTAATTTGAGGTCTTGAATATTGAACAGAGAAAGTTCCTATATTCTAAAGATAAAATCATAAATTTTATTGGTCCAATTGGAGATCCAATTTCAGGTCATGAAATTTCCTACATTCTAAAGATAAAATCATAAATCTATTTGGTCCAATTTGAGGTCCAATTGTAAGGATTTGTCTTTTTAATTATACTTCCTAACATTTGTCTTGATACAAATTGTTACTTTAGAATTATGGCATTTATCTCCTAATTTTTTCAACCCTCATTTCAGGGAAGAGCTCTAAAGATGGTTCCTTTAGATGGAGACCACTTTTTCGCTATAGGTTTCATCTAGAAACACCAGAAGCTCAGGTACTGTCATACTCAGGTACAACAGAGTTTGAGGTTACCTTGTTCTCCTTGATACAAAATGTTGTCCTTCAATCCCTCTTAAGCAACATTCACTATTATGGACTTCATCATTGTACCTTTCATGCATTCGATTTAATTTGTTATGTGGAAACATGTTGTCTCTTTCTTTGCAAGTGATGACTATTGTGTAATCTTTTAATCTACATGATTGCCCCTCATGTTCAATTCTTGTGATTGTTACGATGCTTGGGGTTGCTTACTTTTAACCAGACTATTAATGAAAACTATCTTGGAATCCTTGATGATCAGTTTTGTAGAATCATGGCTATGTTGATAGTGGAATGTTCTTGTTAATAAGGATAAATCTTTATCAATAAGGAGATTACCCCTTACCAACATACTCCACTATCCTTGCAAAGATTGATCTTTAATGCTTCATGGATGGTTTACTTGTGATTATCCTTCTCAAATGAAACAATAGGGCAGCAGGCTGGGCTCAGCCCTTGTGGGAGCCACATTTCACCCCACATGATGTAACCAGATAAACAAAACAACCTAATTTTATCTAATCTTGCACAATGAGAAAACATGTTAGATAAAACAGAGCATATGATAGATATGTTTGATAAATTTCTTGTTTTCTTGGACATCTATGGTATGCAAGTTATTTGAATGCACATGATGATCAAATTATATGTTTATAGATGTATGCACATATTTTGACTGGTGATCCTTCATTGCTCTAACAACACTCTTCTCACTCAAATAAAGGGAACATAGGAGTAGCAAGGAAGACATCAACTTGGAGGCTTAGACAAGTGGGAAGACTGAAGATGATGCAAAACAAAGCAACCGGGATTCATCATTGAGGCAATGACGAGTCCCCTTTCTCTTTATGTGCATTTTTCTCTTTTGTATCTATAAATGTATAATTTTTTGATTGTATCCATTCAAATAGTCAGTTCCACGACTTTGTGTGGAACAACATACATTTACATCATCAATAAAAACTACATTTTTGAAAGGATTGTGCAATCTTTCCTATATTATATGCATCTGCATAAGTGCAATCTAGTAATGTAATCTTTTGATTTTGTTTATGCACATGAATGCAATGTAGCAGAAATAAAAATGTACCTTACTCTTCATTTGAAAATCATAAAAGCTCTACTTGATTGAGCTATTAACTTTTGTGTCTTCACAAACATATGTTGATACAAAATGAATGGAAGAAGCATCCAAGTAATCCTATTTTTTTCTGCCAACCAAAGAGTGAACAATTTAAGGATATTGCAATAGGTAATTTGTATTGACACAAATAATATTACTGAAGCATTTCAAATTTTAGGCCATAAGAATCATCCTTTTTAAAACATGGATTGTGTTGTAACCAAAATTCCATCATAATTATTTTTGCATACTTCCATTTTCACTCATCTCTTACATCCACCATATGCATAGAATTCCTATCATAATAACTTAAATTTAATAAAATCCCTCATGTGAGCTTCCAAATAAAACCCTTGATCATAGCATCAAAGTGTATCCTCCTTTGAAATACTCCTATGATTGCTCATAGCGTATCGCCAAGACAACACCATGTTGATGAGAGTCCCTCCAAAGTCTCCCTAACATTAGCACAAAGCACAGATCAGAAATGTAGATGAGACACCCCTATGTCGAAGAGACTTATTTATATGTCTCATCGATGATGTAAAATAGTGAATTTCAACAAGATACGGGCATATCGAGGAGAGAATCACTTATGTCACATCGACAAGGTATATCTACAAGTGCTCGGCGAAACACAACTCTTGGATATAACAAAGTGATTGTTGATGAGAAACTGGCATATTGGAAAGAGACATTAAATTTTCTCATTGACACCGAAAACTAACATTGGAGAACATAAGATCTAATGTCGATGAGACATTGAGATATCGATAAGACAAATAAGATTGTCTCATTGACAGTCTCAAGTAATGATCAAAAGTATACACTGCTATACCGCCAGGATGGTGAGCAACATATGTGGTAGAGTGGTATACACGAGAAGGGAAGGGAAAAACACCGCCATATCGGCATATCGAAGAAACAACGGGCATTTTAATTAAAAGTCTCTTTGATAGTTATGAAATGATGATTAGTCTGATTGATGTGACTAACGAAAATATTGATGAGACTACCGCTATTAATGAAGAACTTGATCATAAAGGTGGCGCGAGTGCCATTTATGAACTAGGGCTGGACGAAGTGTCCTAAATTTGATAAATATGGCCTCAAAGAAGTTGAAATCACTATGAATTGTAATTGAAGGATTTGGAGAACCAAGTTGGATAGTGGTAGGTAGCTAGAAATTTGTAGCATTTATCCAAGTGGTCTAGACTCAGCTCAAAGTATTCTCTTAATAAGTAGATGAAAGCATTGCATGAGTAGAGTTGAGATGGAAAAAACCCTAGGAAAACAGAAAGCAAAAAGATAGAAAACTAAAGCTAGGCAATTGAATCAAGACTTAATCGATTAGTGTCCTAGGTCTGGGCCTAAATCTAGAAGAATAGCATAGCTTAACCCATCGTGTGTGACATTAGTAGAAAAACAAAAAAATCTAGGAGATGTATAGACTCCGTGTAGGGGTTACGACCTCTTTATTTATCATTATAGGAAGAAATTTTGGCATAGTCCAGTGTCAAACCCGTGGAATTTGAATTTGGGTAAACTTGTAGTACCCAACATCTTTGTGAATGTAGAGTTAATCAAGGTGTTGGCAAAGAATTACAATCCGAAGATGAGAGAAATTCATTTGCCTGATGGGTCACAGTTCATGGTCATAAAGTCAGATTATATTTCCATGATTTTTTAGCTAGACACTTCCTTGAAAAAAAAATTACAAATCAGAGACTTGTTAGAGGAATACCACACCATGGACACAAGTTACAAGAGGTGGAAATTGCCTCTACATAGGGTTAAAGGTGTGGGTAACCAAACTATGAGGTTCTCTAGTGAAGATAAGCCCCCATTCTTTATGGCTTTGTTTGAAGAATATTTTCAATACACTTATTACTTAGTTGGTCAAGTACTGGGAATTGATGTTCTTGAGAACATGACAATTGCTCCCATGGTTTTAGCCACAGACATCCAAATCCATAATGCCCGACCCTATGTTTATGCAGAGTATTTATTGGAGGCCATCAATAATGCCCTCAATATCATCAAGAATGATAGTGAAGCCATTAATTCCAAGCACTATTCTCTTTTCATGCACATGATATTATACAAAGGGCAGGTGATGGGAATATGGGGTGAGGAATTAAGAATAAAAGACTTAGATAATGATGGAAATTCAAGGCCTATACAAATGTGGACATCTATGTGGGATAGTAGGTGTGGGAGGTCCCACTATCTAATTTTGAGGAATATTTTGTCAAACCACTATACAAGATGCTAGGCTAGAAAAGTGACTACAACCTCTCCCTAGAGATCTTAAGATTTCTCTGACCAAAAGATATGGGTCGTGAAGCAGGGATAAATCACAATTGAGGGGGTTGGTACATGTTTGGGGATTGTATTGTTATCAAGGTTTATGGATTTGAAGTTGCACCTTATTTGCTACCTAAGACTCTGGCAGACAGAGTTGCTTATTTAGAGATCATAAGGCAATTGTCATTTTCAGCTTTCATACATTTAAAGAGCTATGGGTGGCAGAATTTCATGCCTTCCACTTTATGCTTTGGTGATTTTACTATTATCTTTGGTTCAAGCTATGACTTGCTTAGTGGTAAATTGGATTATTATGGCTTGTCGGTTGGAAACAAAGGGGAAAAGTTTGATCTTGAACACTTCATTTGTGATGCCAAAAGTTTTTAGAAATTGAAAGGATATGAGCATAGTTTCCTTTTAGAAGATGTCATCAGAAATTGTGAAGAAAAACAAAACATGATGAGAATGAATGCCTAAAGTAGGGTTATGAGGGTTGAGGCTTGGAAGGTGAATAATAACCCAAGCTATGTAGGGGCTTTCCCTAAGGTACATGATCCCATAGAAAGAATTGAACAGTTAATCCTCCATGAAGAAGAACTGATAAGAGATGTTCCACTTGTGGAATTTGAAAGAGGAAGGGGCATTGGTCCTAAGAGGCAAGTAGAAAATATCACACCACTAGATCACTTATCACCTCAGCCTACTCCTGAAGTGAGCTTTTCAGTTGGTTCCCCATCCATGGAAGAAGATAACATTGAGGAAGAAGTCTCACAATTTAATGCTCCTATTATACCCCAATATGAGATGCCATTGGAAAGAAGTGTGATCGCCTTTGAAGCCTCTGATGAGCTATCAGATGATGTGAGGCATCGTGCAAGTCAGGAATTTGTTGCAGATGATACTTTTCTGCATACCCCTAAATTTAAGTCCTTTATATATGAGTATAAAGGAAGACTAATAAGAGAAAGGTTAAAGGACATTGACCTTGAGAAAGAGGCTTACGCGTTGAAAGAGTTGCAACATGAAGTTGATAGGGAAATGAGAAACATGACTGTTGAGAGAGGAAGAGCATTCTTGCAAGAAGCTGGAGTTATGCTCCTTCCTGGGTGGGATATTAGTTCAACCATTGTGTTTTGACAACTTTTTAAAGAGAAAGAATAAATATTTGCAAATAACAAATGAAGCAGGTGACATGGTCTATACAGGGTCAGGGTACAATCCTGATAATACCACTTTGCAAATTTGGGCTCTTTACCCTCCAAGCAAGAAGCCTTCTCTCATTGACCATGATCAGATTTTTGGACATCTCCTGGTGCAAAGAGTAGGGGAGACAGATCCCTTGGAGACTGCTAACTTGAATGTGAATGTAGCCAAATTCACCAAAGCCCAAATCCAAAAGCTAGTAAGAGATAACCAGTGGCTGATAGAGGAAAATGATAGGTTGAAACAAGAATTAACCAACTACAAAGATAGGTTGCCTGCTTCTCCAAGGTTTTACTCTCCTTTAATTGAACATGAAAGAAAAGTGTTAGAGGCTATGTCTAAGATTGCTCAATGGAAGCATAAATTTGAAAAGGCTCAAAAGGAATGGGAAGAACTAAAAATAAAATTGAAGGCTACTACTTTTGAAGTCACATCAAGGATAATTTGTATGAAATTCAAATATATGTGCCAACATGCAAATGGTGTCTAGCGTGCTCACAGTGGAACATACAAGGCCCTCGTGGAGCATGGAAGTCTGCTTGATAGGATGAATGAAATGGAATCCCATATCAAGGAAAAAGATGGAGATAATAATGCTTTGCTCCAAGAATGTCAAATCCTCATGAAGACACATGAAAACTTCCATAATATATTGACACAGGAATTGAGTGACTTCAGCCAACCACTATGTATGGCCATGCCAAATTTTTTTGAAGAAATAGATTTGAAGGATCAGGAAACTTGGAAAAATGAGATATCAAAATATTTGCCAGGCATCCTTGATGACATCAATGGTGAGGATGAAGTACTCAAGAAAATGCATAAGCAGCTTGGGAGGATTGCTAGATTGGATAATGTAATGACAGACACTCTACAGAATGCAAACACTTATGCCCAAGAGAAATACATTGATCACATGTCAAAGGTTAATTTGTTCCTTGCATGAGTTGTATGAGGAGGTAGTTGGAGTTTGGTTGTTTTGGATGCATTAACATGGTACTTGAGCCTTGAACAAATCTTAGGTGGTCATGGGCACTTGCTGATGATTAACAAACTATGGTGCATCCAACACTAAACTCTTTTTAAGTTTCTATGTTATGTTAATTATGCTTTAGTTAAGAAATGATGTAACTTTTTTGAATGGCCCTGAAGCTTGTTGCTTCACATACAAATAGGCAAACCAAGGTCCAATTTTGATCATCATATCATCATCATTTCAATCCATTAGAATAGATACTAGACCATCTCATCCACTTATTCATATCAAAAGAACTCATGTTATGTATGTTTATATTTTGAACAATATAATGGAGCAGATACATTATAACTCATAATCCATTTTTAGTGTTCAATTGTTGTGTCAATTTTCATGCTTATTTATTTCTTTGTTGTCTCCAAAGTGGTCTTTTCAAGTTGTTTAAATCTACAAGATTTATTAGGGCACATTTGTTGTTACTGTGTGGATGCTTTGATTGGTTTCTGGTTAGGTGTGAATTAAACTCCTTTCAACTAATTTACTTTAATTGGTTCATATTAAGGATTAAAGTCCTCTTAGAGATTGGCAACCTCTTATGGTCTAAAAACCTGTGTTTTTGAGACCCAACAGATTGCAAATAACTCTAAAAATTTAGAAGTCTATGAAACAGTATATATATTCTTGTACTTGTAAATATTCTTGTACTTGTAGATTCTATGAAACATTCCTTATTTTCTATGAAATAGTGTATATATTCTTGTACTTGTAAATATTCTTTGACTATTATGTCTCTTAAAGAAAACAGAGTTTGAATAAAAAATGCTTCACCCTTTTTTGTAAGTGAGTATGTGAATTATTGTTTAAGGAAAAATATTATAGTGTTTACATTTTCAGTTTACTAGTTTCAAATCTTCATTTTCTATGTATATAAAATTGCATGTGCTCTTTATCTCTAATGACATAAAACAGTAATGTCATCACAATCAGTGTTTTCAATTTCAGCACCATCATTGTCCACACTTTTCATATCATGTTCACTTTTAAGTACAATCACCAAAATTTTATTTTCATTTCTTCTCCCAGTTAATCTTGTTTCCTTTCAGCGCAACACAGTAGGTTGCATGTTAAATTTCAAACATTTTCTTTGCATTTTTTTTGTATATATTATTTTCTCAATGCATCATAATGTAACAACAATTTCACTTTTGAGATATACAGTAAAAATAAATGAAAGCACATGTTTGCTTTGTCAAGGGAAATGTAAGGTGAATACCCTATGTCTTTCAGATAAGTGTGCAAGCGTAATAAGACATAACTAATTGAATCTGATTTTCTACTGTACAATTGTTTTTTTAGGTGCTTTTTACTTTTTGCATGTGGATTACCCTCAGAAAGAGACTTATACTTATATTTTCTTAAATGAAGCCTTTACATTTCCTATCTACGAAAGGAATTTACTGCTTGACAATAGGTTCTTGAACTTCATACAAATTAAGATTGGTGTAAAAGGCCATCCCCGTAAATGTTGTTTGGTCTAGAATTATAATGGAAAATAAAAAAACTTGCTAGGAGAATAAAACAGGTTTTCAATTTTCCAAGTACAACATAATATTACTGAAGCATTTCAAAGTTTAGGCCATAAGAATCATCCTTTTTTAAACATGAATTGCAAATAATTTTGAAAATTTAGAAGTCTTGGTCATTAACATTATTGGCTGCTACAATGTCATCCAGTGTATCATTGTCAATGTTCATATGTTCTTTCAAGTATTTAATATTATCATCATCCTCATCTTGACCTGCATCATCTTCATCATCATTGAAATTTGACTGTAAACCATCTATATTGTTACCAGATGTATTTGGATCATCATTTTCTATACCATCCATATTGTTGTCTTCCATAACATCATCTAATTATGGATTGTTGTCTTCTTGTGCCTAAACGTAACCATCTTCAACATCATCATGGATGTCAATTTCTTCGATGTTCTCTAATCCGTCTCTCTCATTTATGTTGGCCATCATTGTTTTGTTCAGTATCCACTAATGCATCGCCAAATACATGCCTTAATCTTGGATCATAATGTATGACAAATATCCATTTCGGGTCCAAAATATCTTCATAGAAAAATACTTGCACATGAACGACATACATATATTAGATGTATGTTATAAAAATTTTATTGATTAATAAACACATGTATATATTCACAATAAGCTATGAATTAATAGATTAATGGTCACTACCGCTTCTTGTTTGAGTTAAAGAAATACCTGCTCACAATGAATTGGTAGAACATAAGGCTCCTTATCCTCTGGTAGGAACGATGAGAAATCTATAGAAAACAATCCACTATGGGTATCATGTCTTTGTGTCCTCTCAAATGCTTCATACCATCTACACTTAAAAATACAACATTTAAAAGAGCGGTAATCCAACTCAATAATTTATTGTATTTTCCCAACATATTGTAGATTCCCTTCAATTATATTCTTATCTTTTGAGCTTGATCGACTGGATTACTCAAAGTCAACCATGATGCCACAATCGAAGGATCATCTCTTTACGTCTACACTTTCTACACGATAATGTCAACCATATGCCCACATTGTTGGATATTTCCTCGCCAGTGAAAGACCATTTATTTCAGTGATAACAAATATAATGATGAATTTTAAAATAGTTAATACTATCAAAACTGTAAGGAAACAACATTTTGTAAAATTCCAACTATACATTTCTTTCACATCCTCTAGACATGTTGATTTCATCTTTTGTTACATTTGAATTTGTACCTGCATCTTCTATTTGATTTTGAATTTGTTTAGTAACCCATTCTAGTGTGCAATATTTTCCCCATTCCCCAAGAAGATGAGTGGGAAGTGGAGTATTCCTTGGGTTCGATCTCTTAAACTATCTCCTTGCTTCTAACACTTATCTCTTTTTATCATACAAATAAATCCATTTGTTCATAAAGTCCATGTGGTACAGAATAAACATGTTGAGTATAGAACTTTCATTTACACCTATTACATTTCAACATGTTTATTTCAAACTCCAAATGTCATGTTGTTAATTTGACAAATAAATTACAGAGTAAATTAATGATTGCACAAAAAATAACCACACTGATCATGAATTTACTTACTAATTTGTACTTCAACACCATTATATTGTGGTTTTTCTTCTCCATCAATAATATATGATGCTCGTTCTTCATCCCAAATGCATGGACCATCTTCAAAATCCTTACCAAGGAATTCACACAAGAAGAAAAATGCTTCATTCAAAACATACCCTTTAGCCATGCAACCCTCTGGATGTGCCTTTTGTTGGACATATCGTTTAATATTTTTCATATACCTCTCAAAGAAAAACATCCACCTCATTGATACGACACTCGCCAATTCAATGTCATTGACTACGTGTATAAGTAAATGGACTTGTAGGTCCATGAAACTTGTAAGGAGCTCCTTGTCAAATACACATACAATTTCTGCAATTTCTTTCTTCCACTTTGGCACTTCAAATTCTTTGATCTCCTTGGAGCTCACCCACCTAATATAAGAATAGTAAATTAGTATGAACCTTTAGTCATAAATTAAAATGCAATATAATATCTCTATGTCTTTCACACATGAACATTTCATATAACCACATACCTTGTAAATGTTGACAATCGACTTATGGCATTCCTTAAGTCAATTGTAAGATAGGAATCCCCCCTAATTGGCAATGGCATGATATGCTATCAAACACATTTATGAAAAGGTCATTAGTAATTTTTTCTCACACAACAAAATATCAAAATAAATTTAGTGCTTAATCAATGTTACTAGTAAATGTTAAATGTTGATACATAATACCTTCATTAAATTATGAAAATCATGTGTTTTAAATCCTGTGATATGTCCATCAACTGTAAAAGCTTTAGCCAGTGATGACCCATAGCCAGTAGGTGTCCTTATTGAACGAATGACCTTTTTTAGTTGGTCTAGCTCTTTTTTTTTCAAAATCCACGGAGCTTTTGCATATGTTTCATTTTCCCTGTTTGGCCACAAATGTTTCCTATCAAATTTGGTACGCAAAAGAGCAATATCTCTCCTCGAAGACAAGGTGTCCTTATCTTTTCCTGATATGTGTCAAAATATAGAATCTGGGACATTTTTGAAGATGTGCATAGGATCTAATAGGTAATATATTAATGGATCCTTCCAATAAGGGAGCTCATAAAATATGAATTTCCTTTTTATTCCTTCAGGCATATTAGCTACAACTTGATCTAGTTCTTCAATTGAATCACCCCAATCAAAAAAATCCTTCCAAGCTTTCAATTCAGCATCTTCATACTTCTTAAGCCAATTACCTGGACCCATAATCATGGGAGGGCCTCTATTTTCAACTTTTCCATCAAATTGATTCTTCAGGCAATTTCTAAACCTATGATCTAGTGGTAGAAAAACCCTGTTGTTTGCGTAAATAAATTTATGTAGATCTTTAGAATACCGCCCTTGAAATTATTCTACACATATTGGACATGCAAATATCCCCTTTGTTTGAAGCCCTGCAATTCAATAAGTAATGTTGATAACATAAAAAAAAGTATAAAACTAAGTATGAAAGTTGGGATGAAAATAAATTATGAGTGTAAATACATAAATATTTAATCTTACCAAAACAAACACCAAGTCCTGGGAAATCATGAATAGTCCAACATAGCACACCATACAACATGAAGGACCTATTTGATGGAGGATGTGATATGCCATACATTCTCATGCCTTTCCATAGTAGTTGCATCTCATCAATAAAAGGCGCAAGATAAAAATCCATGTTTTTAACTTGATGTTTTCCTGGAACAATGAGAGTCAACATAAGGTGCTCCTTTCTAACACTCATCCATGGGGGAATATTGTATACTATCAATCTGACTGGCCAAACACTATAATTTGAGCTCAGGAAAGAGAATGGGCACAATCCATCAATTGCAAGACCAAACTTGATACTGCAAGGTTCATCTTTAAATTTTGTTGGCCATTTTTCCTCTATGTGTTTGATTGCTTTGGAGTTGGCCGGAATTGGCATGAATCCATCTTTAATCCTATTTTTTGCATGCCAATCCATCAATTGTGCTAGTGAATTGGAATGAAACATTCATTGAAGTCTAGGTATAATTGGCATGTGACATAAAACCTTCTTTGGAACTGTAGGACCTTGTACATCTGTACGATATCTCTTCTCTTTGCATACAGGGCATTCTACCTTGTTTTGATATTCATCTCTGTATAAAATGCAATCATTTTTACATGAATGAATTTACTTATATTCAATCCCCAACTCAACCAACAACAGACTCGCCTCTCTGTAAGTTGATGGAAACACGTTCTCTTTAGGGAATATTTTAGTTTTTAGTGCCCTGTAAGATTTCCAAAGATTAAATCAATTGAATGTTTGACTTATGATGAACATGTTTGATATGTCAATCTATACTAGGACTGTTTATATACAATATATGGTTTTAAAATCCCCTTAAAGAAATATAAACGAAGTTGATGAATGTTTACAAATTATGTACACCAATTGACAATGCAAAGTAAGAAATAGATTTCAACTCGCTTCAGTAGGGTAGTGAATCCTTTGTCTGACCAACCAAATAGTGACTTGATTTCTAATAATATTAATGTGCATGCTAGTTTTGAGGTTCTACTTGCACCCAATTTGAACACGGGTGTCTTCACTGCTTGCTTGATGGAGTCTTGGATGTTGTCATCATCAGCATTACGTTGGTGGTAATTACCCCTGCTATCATCATTATTGTCAACCATATCATCATTACTCTCATCACTGTTTTCATTAAGGCTAGGTGGCATGTCATCAGTGTATGCGACTCTCATCAACGCTTCAAATTTCTCAGGTGGTAGTGTTCTCTTCAATCTTGCTCTTCTCGCCCTGGTATGGTTTAAAGGATGGTTTGGATCATCTCATCCAAATCTTAATAACCCAGTTGGATCTTGGGTATTAGTATGTGGTTCATCAAAATCTTCTACCTATCAACAAACCCAAGCATTATTTAATGTTTGGCAACAATTGTATAAATCATAAATGTATCAATTTCAAAGAAATATAATCAAATATGGCTTAAAAAATAAAAATATAAATTGTATGAACATATATACAATAATTTAAATAAAACACAATTTTGACAACATAGTTTATAAAACATCAATCCACACTCATTTATTATTCTTTGGTTTTAATTGATTGTAGGAGGCATACTACCGACTGGAAGCTCATCATATATGTAATGTCTTTGTACAATCACTCGTTTGAATTGTTTCTTTCCACGACATACAAAACATCCACAAACAACAATTTTCTCAAAGTATTCATCCCATGTACTATAGTCCTGACCTACCTCTTCTTCAGTGCAATCATTTGTTGTGTCTATAGTATCCATTGTCATATCCTCTTCCACCCATTGTTGTCTATGTGATTTAACAATTTTAGGTCCACATCCACATATATATCTTCTTCTTTTGCAAGTTGAACTCTCAGGCTTTGCATTTTCTCCAATCTCCATCTAAAATAATCAACAACATGCATTAATTTATGTCAATATTGGATAATACATTATAAATTTCAATAATATTGTGAAAAAATATGGACATATCACAAAATGCCATTAGATCATTTTTTCCTAAGTTAAGTCAAATTTTGAGTACCTGATGTCTCGCTTCATCCGTTGTGTCCTCATTTGATATGACACAATTTGTTGCCATGGCCTCGTCTCGCCCCTATAATATACAACATAGTAAATAATGTTTAGTAAACCAATTATATCATTTCAACGAGTATTCTATTCAACACAAAACCTCACTTTAGTCATATATTTGACATATTGATATCTCCTCTATGTTGTAGCATTTGTGAATTCATAAACACCTTCCTCCTTTGGTTGAGGTTGCTTTCTCTTCTTACCTCTATTGTATCTGCAAATTTCATTGTCTAATCTATTTCCACCCACTTTCCTCTCAACGAATTAGTATTTATACGCCATCCATGTCCTCTCTCCATGGCCTCCTCTATGAATAAAAATGTTGCCATAGAAGCTTTCACCGCACTACCGCCGAGAAGGAAGAAGCAACTTGCAGGACCACGGTAAAACCACTCTACTGCACCAAGCTGATGAAGGAGCCGCAGGATAGTGGTGGTCACCGCACTACCACACGACAATGGTAGAAGACTTGTGGGAGTCACTGCAACACCGCCAAGAATAGAAGGAAGACTCACATGCCACCACAGAAGCTTTCACTGCACTACCGCCAAGAAGGAGGAAGCACCTTGTTGATGAAGGAGCCACGATACAACAGTGGTCACAAAAACAAGGTAGGAATTGGAATTATTTCCAACACTTTGGATCTTGTGATACACAACAATGAAAATAGTCACTATACAACAATGATAGGCATTGAATTAGGCACACTTGGTGCTGCCTTAGGTGCCCCAAATAGATTACATTAACAGCCAAAAGTCAACGCAAAAGTTGGCATTAACTAATGCAGACTAAAGATCCGACTACTTAATCAAAGTCAAAAATTTAAAAAAATTCCCCCGCGAAGGAAGAAATTAGACAACAAAAAAGGATAAAATGACACACGAAGGAAGAAATCAGATTATAAAAAAGGGAAAAACGTCATGTGAAGGAAGAGAGCAGGGTGCTACTAACAACTGATGAGAAATTCAATTTAGTTTGCAATGCCATAAGAAAGGTTACAATTCTTTTTTTCTTGGTTGAATTCATGATTGTTTATTGCTCTTTGTATTGCATTTGAATTAATGATTGTTTACTGGGTTGTGGTCTAACCTATCCAACCAACCTCTAAATTGCCCCATCATTATAAATTGTAAAACCTTTGAGAAACCAACAAAAAAAATTATCCTACCCATTTGAGGTTTGGCTCAAAATATTATAGCACGAAGCCAAGATGCCTTCGTATTCTTTCCCTAACCTAGGCATCAAGGAAATAGTGAACTATTTGCCTTCGTATTCTTTCCCTAACCTAGGCATCAAGAAAATCTAGGAATTGGGTTGGTCATTGTTGAGCAACTACTAAAAATAAATGCAGAAACTGCTTGGTTTTTCCCAATCACGCCATAGTCACTGATGCCATGACAAATTTGTGCAAGATTGCATTATGAAAGAGTTTTCATGATAAGGTTATCAACACTAAGCAAACCCAACGAACATATTTTCCCTAGGTTATCAATACTAATCAAACCCAACGAACATATTTTCCCACAAAATAAAACTTTCATACCACAAACTAGACGAAAATTTTCATACCTGATAGTGTGTACTTCATTTGCCTCCAGAGACTGGACGAAAATAATTTGCCCTAGGTCACCTCAAAATGTCAAGCAATAGAAGGAAGCAAGCATTGTCAGCAGACTCTATCCATAATGAGGTAATTCATTGTCAATTTATAGATTCGTAAATGTTTCCATTATTTCTTTGAATTTTACTTTTTAGTTTTTTATTTCATAATTTCAAAGAAGAAATATAATTAAATATATATATATATATATAGGGATATGAGACTAACAAAGATAAAGAGGAATTGTATTTTTTAGTTTTTTATTTCTAAATTTAAAAGAAGAAATATAATTTAAATATATATATAGGGACATGAGACTGACAAAGATAAAGAGGAATTAGCTTCCATATTGGGGGTAGAGGTAGTGAACTGGACAATGCTTGCTAGATACACTGAAAAACAATCTAGTAACGCCCCTCAAACATTGCAAACAAATCAATTGTGTCAAAGGGAATCAATTGATTCCCCAACCAGTCCTAGATTGAACAAAAGATCCAGGAGGAAATTAGTGACAGTAAACTCTAAGAATGTGGAATAGGGAGCAGAGACTTCCAATGTCCCAGCCACTCCTGGGACACAGACTTCTTCCACCACGCCATGTTATGAATCTTGCATTGGTAGCTACAATATGAAGATAAAATACTAGGTGGTTTCAGGGGAAGTCCAAATGACGGATGCTGGGAAAAAATTTATGAATAGGTTGAAGGAATCATGCATTCAACGGTTTAAAGACCATCTACATTCGCCATTCTCATAGATACCCATGCAACTGAAAAAAGCAGTTATCCATGACATGGAGACTGATTTTGGCACAAGTTGGTCTGTAAAGAAGATAAAGTTACAAATGTCTCAAAGTTGTAAGATATTTCAGTGCAACCAAACAAAGAAGATAAAAAAAATCCCTCCTGAGCTAAGGCAGAAAAGAAGGCCAATTGATGTAAGTGTGAAAGTATGGAAAGAGCTTGTAAAAGTATATGAGAAGTCTGATGCATGGAGGAAGTACGGTGAGGATAGTACACAGGTATTTGAATTTTCTCATAAGATTATATCAAATTTATTAAACGATATTTAAATTTTATTTGTGCATAGTTAAATTGAATTAGTATATGTTTCAGGACAAGGCCTCCAAGGCTAGTCTTGAGAAACTTTGTGCCACGCATCACAGTGGCCAGAAAGGTTTACAGGCCTTGATCTGTACATTTGTAAGTATATTTAATATGTTAAATGATATATATTTTTATTTCCATGGAAAAAGTAAATGATTGCATATTAATTAGTTTAACTAGTCCATGTGCCATGTTTTGACAAGAGGAGAAATATGGCCGCCATCCAAAGCAATTTGAAAAGAATATGTTACAAAACAAAAAGTGGAATGATTTTGAAATCTGGATGGAGAATGAGGTATCAATAGTTGAGTTTCAATAACTTAGTTGGATATTGTTGTGTTAATATGTCAATTTGCATCTCTTGTGTTGAGTTGTTTATTGATGCGTAGGATGAGTAAATAGAGCTCAAATCTCATGATTACAAGATGACCGTTTATGTGCATGAATAAATAGTAGAAGGATGTAGATGAACTCAATTCATCTAACTTTATGCCTCTTGGTGGGAATTCCTCTTGAATCTCTAATATCAGGTGCCTGAGACTTCCCTGTAGCTTTTACCTTCTGTTGCTACCTTTCCTCTTCACTGTCAGACTCGTCTCCTTTTTCCTTATTTGCATTTCTAGCTTCGACTTCTAATTCATCCCATGTTTTACCTTACTCCTCTTTAGAATCTTCTTCTTCTTTGTCCTCCTTTGACTCCACAAGAGATTCATCTTCTAAACCTTCCTCATCTGATTTTGATTCCTCTTCTGCATCAGAGGGCCTGTATCCTTGATTTCACTCTTCTGAATTATCAGAATCAAAATCACTAGCTTCCATATTCAAGAATTCCCAACCACCATCTTCAATAAATTTATCTGGATCATGAGTAATAGTCTTCAAAATTGGCCTCAAGTTCAAGTTCATTATGCTTTCATAATACTTTATATCCATGGAGTTCAACCATTCCTTGATGCCATCAAGTAAAGATTGAGGAATGGCGTATATGCAAAGTACATCCAACTTGAAGTCTTTGAAAACAATAGCCATATTAAATGCCTTTTTCCCAAGTCATATTCTCTCAAGGTTAAAAATTCTCAATCTCACTAATAGCGATTACTAAGAAAGGTAATTCCACCAACTCTACCAAATAGTTTACCGTAGGAACAATAAAAGCAGAGGCTTTGAAAGGAACTCCATGAAAACCAAGCTCTCTAAATGGTATATCAAACTCTAGTTCAAAATATTTTAGATGAGGCTACTCCCATAGCTCTCTTACTCACTTGAAAAATCCTTGAAACTTTGACTTCATAACATTCAAAAGATAAATGGAATGTCCTCAACACCTAGTAGAGCTATCCAAAAAAGCTAACTGAAAACACAAACGTGCTCCCGCATACAATGGCCTAGTGGTTGGTTGTCATAGAAGTTAAACTACCAAAGTAACAACACTGATCGAGTTAAAATATATGCATCATTTGCATAAACAGCTAAAATGTGTAACAAATGTTAATCAATACATTAAATTTTGAGATGCGTTGAAATAATAAAAAAAACATGTTTTGGGGAAAATATCAGCAGTGTGGGGGAAGAAAGCATTAACCCTAATAAAAGCATTTTTTGTTGTTCTTGATACACCGTCTGTAATTTTTCCTTGGATGACAGTACTAAATTTCTATATGTTGTACCCCTTAAATTTCCTGCATGTTACAAATATGGAATAACAATGCACAATTTTGTATCGAGTCCAAAGGCCAAGGCATTTTGAATAAGGGTAGCCAAACTTGATAAGCATGCAGTCACTATTACGCGTATTGACAATCCATAATAGTCATGTAAAGACAACTACCTGTGAAAACCATAATCAATCAAATTATGCACATTCAAATCTAAGTTTGAAAGCTTGCATTTCAGTCCATGCATCTAAGTCCTTGTTGAAGATTGAGGGTGTCAACAACAAAGCTAGAGTAGCTCTCCTTAAACCATAGCTAGTTTTAAAGTGCAGTATTTCCAAATTCAAATCTTCTCAGCTAAGGAAAGGATGTAGGATTATCAGGTGCTACCTCAAATAGAGAAGGCCATAGAAAACATTGAAATAGAAGATCCAATAGGTGATATGGCATAGCTATAGACCATAGATAATTAGAATTCTTGCAATGCACATACGCTTGTGATACAAAAAAAAGATGCTTACACATTGGCTCAATATATCCTCATCAAAATGACCAGAAATAAATTTCAAATTTGTAAGTAAACTCCGATAGTCAAGAAAAACAGTCATAAAAATTGGAAGTAAACTTTGGAAAACATGTAGGTGAACTTAATTCATCTGACTTTATGCATCTTGGAGACATTAGGATCTCCCCTCCTAAAGTTTGGACCACATCCATTACCTCCACATAAAACTGGACATCCTTGGTCTTCTTGGTTCCCACGCCATGATATAGTTATGCAAATGAAAATGAAGCAAAGTAATCATCTCCTTCTCTGTTGGTTGGAAGAATGCATGCTTAATGTTTTGATACATGATATCAACTCTCTCTTCTACTCTCATGGTTGAATACCGAAATCCATTATGGTGGGCCTCCAGAGTTCCAGTCATCTTTCATCCTCTTCCACCAAATGTTGGCCTGATCCACACGTCTGCCAGCCTAATTGGCTTTATTTTTGAAAGCTAAAGTTTCTTCTCTGACAGTCAAGAAAAATAATCATAAAAATTGGAAGTAAACTTTGGCAGACATGTAGGTGAACTTAATTCATCTGACTTTATGCCTCTTGGCAAACATCAAGATCTCCCCTCCTAAAGTTTGGACAACATCCATTACATCCACATAAAACTAGACATCCTTGGTTTTCTTGGTTCCCACACCATGATATGGTTATGCAAATGAAAATGAAGCAAAGTAATCATCTCCTTCTCCACTGGATGGAAGAATGTATGCTTAATGTTTTGATATTAGACATCAAGATGATATCAATATATCAGAGATCTTGATGTTTGCCTCTTGGCAGACATCAAGATCTCCCCTCCTAAAGTTTGGACCACATCCATTACATCCACATAAAACTGGACATCCTTGGTTTTCTTGGTTCCCACACCATGATATGGTTATGCAAATGAAAATGAAGCAAAGTAATCATCTCCTTCTCTGCTGGATGGAAGAATGCATGATATCAGCTCTCTCTTATGCTCTCATGGTTGAATACCGAAATCCATTTTGGTGGGCCTCCAGAGTTCCAGTCATCTTTCATCCTCTTCCACCAAATGTTGGCCTGATCCACATGTCTGCAGCCTAATTTCCTTTGTTTTTGAAAGCTGAAGTTTCTCCTGAGTCACCAGTGTAGCTCTCTCTGCCTTTTTAGACTCTTTCATTGCTATAGATGGTCTCTAGGATTTAATCATTTGTACCACATGATTGATGTGCTTTGAATCCTTGCATCTAAAGGAAATTTCCTTAACATAAATACTGCTAGGGAATTTCAATGTTGCCATTGTAGTTGGCATTAAAGTTGGTACCTGCAACATTGAAAATTATCTTTATATAATAATTCCCTCCATCTTGTTGGCTTGTAACACTCTTGATGGTGGCTACATGAAATCTGATTTTGATTCCTCTTCTACATCAGAGGGTTCAAATCATTGATTTGACTCTTCTGAATTATCAAAATTAGAATCACTAGCTTCCATATTCAAAAATTCCCAACCACCATCTTCAATAAATTTATCTGGATCATTAGTAATAGTCTTCAAAATTGGTCGCCAGTTCAAGTTCATTCTACTTTCATAATACTTTATATCCATGGAGTTCAACCATTCCTTGATGCTATCAAGTGAAGATTTAGGAATGGCGTCAATGCGGAGTACATCCCACTTGAAGTCTTTGAAAACAATAACCATATCAAATGCCTTTTTCCCAAGTCCTACTCTATCAAGGTTAACAATCTCAATCTCACTAATAGTGATTACTAAGAAAGGTAATTCCACGAACTCTACCAAACAGTTTACTATAGGAACAATAAAAGCAGAGGCTTTGAAAGGAACTCCATGAAAACCAAGCTCTATAAATGATATATCAAACTCTAGTTCAAAATATTTTAGATGAGGCTGCTCCCATAGCTCTCTTACTCTCTTGACAAATCCTTGAAACTCTGTATTGATTTTATTTTTCCTGTCCCTCTCTTGTTGTTCTTCCTCAATTTCATCAAGATCATACATTGACCTTCTTGCCCCTCCTAAAGTTTGGAACACATCCATTACCTCCACATAAAACTAAACATCCTTGGTCTTCTTGGTTCCCACACCGTGATATGGTTATGAAAATGAAAATGAAGCAAAGTAATCATCTCCTTCTTTGTTGGTTGGAAGAATGCATGCTTAATGTTTTGATACATGATATCAGCTCTCTTTTGCTATCATGGTTGAATATTGAAATCCATTATGGTGGGCCTCTAGAGTTCTAGTCATCTTTCTTCTTCTTCCACCAATTGCTGGCCTCATCCACAAGTTTTCCAGCCCAATTGGCTTTGTTTTTGAAAGTTGAAGTTTGTCCTAACTCACCAGTATTAGTTGTAACTTTTTTGAAATTTTATTATGGTATGTGCACTTTGATATGATGTAATATGATTATGGTTTCATCTCATATGTTGTGATATTAGATATATAACAAAAAAATAAATTATTGCATGAAATAAATAATAACTTAAATCATTTTAAATGTTTTTTTTTGTAGAACATGGGTCTTCCAGAAGATCAAGATGATCCTCAACATTATATAGATCCGCAAAATATTAGTTATGTCAGTACAAATCACATGGCAGAGGATGATGATGATGCAGATACGGAAGACACCGAGGCCAATGACAATGATGATCGGGATGGTGATGATGATGATGAGACAGTTGGTGATAGTAACTAGTGACATTCATGATCATATAGAATACCTCATGGATCATTGTTGATATATTGTTATGATGAATCTTTTCATGATTACTATCATATGTATCATTTTCATGGCCTACTCTACTATATTGTTGAGTTGTATCATATTGACATGTATCATTTTCACTATATCATTTGGACATGTATCATCTTGACTTGTATCAATTTGAGTTACATAATTTATCAATTTTATTTATATCATTTGTACGTGTATCATTTTCACTTATGTTGACTATTGGACTGCATGTATCATTTTGACATGTTTTTGATGTAATGTCATATTTGACTTTCACTTGTTTTAGTTATATATGATGATGATCTTATCAGTATTGACTTGTCAATTTATATATATTAAAAGTGGTCGATGATTTTTGGATGGATATTTATTAAGTATGATGATTTAATTTATTGCTCAGTATGGATGTTGTCAAATTCAACTAAATTATAGATATTTGACTCACTTGTTTTAATTATAGATGATGATCATGTTACAATAATTATATTGTTATTTAAACATATGAGTTAAATAATTAAATTACTTACTCTATAATCATATGAGTTATTTAAGAGGCACGATACATTTAACTAATTAAATTGAAATAAAACATATTTAACTATTAAATGGAAGCAAAAAAGGAAGCAACAATGGAAGCCAAACTAGAAGCAATCTTGGAAGAAAATTTGGAAGCAAAACTGGAAGTAAGACTGGAAGCAAAACTGGAAGCAAAACTAGAAGCAAAACTAGAAGCAAAACCATAAGCAAAACCAGAAGCAAACTTGGAAGCAAAACCAAAGGCAAAACTAATAGCAAAACTAAAAGCAAATGTGGAAGCAAAACCAAAAGAAAAACTGGAAGCAAAACTGGAAGCAAAACTGGAAGGAAAACTGGAAGCAAAACTGGAAGGAAAACCGGAAGCAAAACTGAAGCAAAATTGGAAGCAAACTTGGAGGAAAAACTGAAAGCAAAATTGGAAGCAAAACTAGAAGCAAAAATGGGAGTAGACATGGAAGCAAAATCAGAAGTCAACTTGGGCGCCAATTTCGGCGCCATTTCTATTGCTACTTCAAGGCACTATTTTAGGTGCTAACAGAGGCATCATGATTTCCCGGCACTAACTCCGACGCTAACTCTAGTGCTAATTCTGGTGCAAATGTCGGTGTAAAGTCCTACGTCGAACTGGCCATGCCTGTTTACGTCGAATTTAATGCCAACCAAATTGTTCAATTCATGGCTCAAAATACACTAAAATTCGTGCGCAAAAGTCAGCGCTAATTTCCTGTTGTGCTATTGTGATTGTGCAACAAGACCAAAGCAACATGCTTCTACTGTGGATGTTGATGATGTCTCTCCTCAGAAGGATTCAAGAGACAACTCAGGAGGATTTTTATTCATCTCTGCCCTATCAAGAAATGTTCCAATTGATAGTAGCACATGGTTGATTGATAGTGGCGCTTCTTGACACATTACATGATATAGAGAGCATCTTTCAAATTTGGTAGAAAAAGAAACCAACATTCAAGTAATAATCAGAGATGATGCTTGTTATTCAGTGAAAGGTGCTGGTGCCACCTCTCTTCACCTAGATTCTAGCATCCCTCTTCATTTGAGTGATGTCTTGTTTGTACCAGGTATCAAGAGGAACCTTGTATCAATTTTAGCTTTGGAGGACAAAGGATATGAAGTTGCATTTTCTGAGGGAAAAGTTCTTGCTTGGCCAAAGAACTCTAGCATCAAGATAGCCCAAGTGATTGGTGTTTGTCAAGAGAGTCTATATAGACTTTCCATTCGTCCAATTCAAGCATTGTTGCATGATTCCACCAGTTCGAGTGAGTTATGGCATAAAAGGCTTGCTCACCTTCATTTCAGAGCTCTTTCATCCATGGAGAAGATGGTTACTGGCCTTCCGAAACTCAGTCAGGAGCATGATGGTACTTGTAGAGGATGTGCAATGGGTAAGAATACTAAGATTCCTTTTCATAGTAGTGAAAGTAGATCAAAAACTATTCTAGATCTTGTTCATTCTGATTTGTGTGGTCCAATGTCTATGGCATCCTTGAGTGGTTTTTGGTATTATGTGATTTTCATTAATGACTACTCTAGAAAGACTTGGATTTATTTTTTGAAGTCTAAGGAGTCTAAAGAAGTACTTGATAAATTCAAAGAATTTAAGGCTCAAATTGAAAATTTTTCTGGAAAGAGGATCAAGGTTCTGAGATCTGATAATGAAGGAGAATACACTTCTGGAGGCTTCCGTAATTTCTATATTGAGGCAGTGATTAACAGGGAGTTTTGTGTTCCATATAATCCTCAACAAAATGGAGTTGCTGAAGGGAAGCATAGATCCATAGTTGAGGCAGCCAAAGCTATGATCCATGATCAAGACTTACAAACCTTCCTTTGGGTAGAAGCATCGAGAACTATAGTGTATGTTCAAAATCAGAGCCCTAATAGAATATTATAAAATATGACTCCTGAAGAAGCATTGACAAGTGTGAAACCTGAGGTTAGTCATTTGAGAATCTTTGGTTGTCCTATTTATATTCATGTGCCTAAAGATAAGAGATCTAAGTTAGAACCATCTGGAAAGAAAGGAATATTTGTGGGTTACAGTGAATCTTTAAAAGCCTACAGGATTTACATTCCAAGACATAAACAAATTGAGATCAACAAGGATGTCTCTTTTGAAGAAGATGTTGCATTCAAAAGATCTAAAGGGCCATACATGGAGATAGATAATGAAGATCAGGAGACTCCTCAAGATATGGATGTTGATCGTACTCCTGAGATTCAGAGGTAATCTACTGAACCAGGAGAGGCTAGTGATCCAGTTGATCCCATAGAACCGAGTGATGGTCTGAGAGATATTGCTATAAGTCGAAAGATACCTCTATGGGCTAGATAGACTATGCAAGATGCAAAGAAGTATGCAACACCTAGAGGCACATTTAGAGAAAGCAAGAGACCACAAAAGTTTCTTGGCTATGTAGCATTGATGAGTCATATCATTGAGTCTGAGCCTTCCAGTGTTGAGGAAGCATCAAGTCAGCAAGTATGGAGAGATGTAATGGTTGAAGAATATCAATCTATTATCAAGAATGATGTTTGGGATATTGTACTGAGACCTAAAGGGAAATTAGTTGTATCTTCTAAATGGCTTTTCAAGATCAAGCATGCAACTGATAGGAGCATTGAGAAGTACAAAGCAAGATTTGTGGCTAGAGGATTCTCTTAGAAAGAGGGAATAGATTGAGGAAACATTTGCTTTGGTTGCTCGTTATACATCCATCAGGACTATTATTGCTATTGCAACAATTAAGGGATGGGAGCTACACCAAATGGACGTAAAGACAACATTTCTTAATGGTGTAATTGAAGAGGAAGTGTACATTCAACAACTAGATGGGTTTGTGATTCATGGAAAGGAATCTCATGTATGTAGATTGAAGAAGGCATTGTATGGCCTTAAACAGGCACCTTGTGCTTGGTATGAGAGGATTGATTGATACTTGATGAGCTTGGGTTTCTCCAATAATGATGAAGATTCAAACCTATACTTCAAGGTAGTTGATGGTGAGGCTTTAATCTTAGATCTTTATGTTGATGATTTATTTCTTATTGGAGCATAATATCTCATTGTCAAATGCAAGGAGTTAGCTTCTGAATTTGAGATGAAGGATATAGGTTTTATGCATTACTTTCTAGGATTGGAAGTGTGGCAGAGACCCAATGAGATTATTCTAATTCAAGGGAAATATACCATAGACATCTTAAAGAGATTTGGGATGATGGATTGCAAATCTATGTCTACACCGATGGAAAAAAATTGAAGAAGTTGAGTGAGTTTGTAGCTAGTTCAAATCTGATTGATCCCACCATGTACATGTAGTTGATTGGATCGTTGATGTATCTAGTCAATACTAGACTAGACATTTGCTATGCAATGAATGCCCTCATTCAGTTCATGTGTGAACCAAGGAAAATTCATCTGGTTGCAACTAAGCATATCTTGAAATACTTGCATGGCACAAAGGATATGGCTTGAGATATACTTCCAGTGTAGATCTAAAGTTGCAAGACTATTTTGACTCTGATTAGGTCGGGGTGTAGCTGACAGGAAGAGCACCTTTGGATGTTGCTTTAGCTTGGGGTCTGCCATGTTTTCTTGGTGCAGTAGGAAGCAGTCTTCAGTAGCTCTAAGCACTGTAGAGGCCAAATACATTGTAGCATGTGTAGCAGCTCGAGAAGCAGTGTGGCTTCGAAAGCTCTGTGCAGGATTGTTTGGACAATCATTGGAGCTGACTATTATTCATTGTGACAATCAAAGCTGTGTGAAGCTATCTGTCAATCCAGTGTTCAATGATAGAACAAAACATGTAGAGATCAAATACCATTACATCAGAGATATGGTACTGAGGAAAGCTATTCAACTAAGATATATTTGCATTGATGATCAAATGATTGATATTCTCACCAAGCATCTCTCCAGAGTGAAGTTTGTGCACTTTCGAGACAAGCTTGGAGTTGTGGAGAATGAAGTCCTTGCTGAGAGGGAGACTCAACATCAATGATTCTTTATCTGCTATAATGCATTTTTCTTTGAGACAGAGAAATTTGAGGTGAAAGCCCTTGTCCATCTCCAAGACTAAGATGTGGTTCTTTCCACCCCCTGGGAGTAGTCATGGTGGATGTCATGTTGAGAGACTCCATGACAACATCATGTTGAGAGACTCTATGATGAATTCCTTGCACTTGTGTTTTTCCAATCGCGGGAGTAGCTATAGTGGACATCATGTTGAGAGAATCCATGATGGCATCATGTTGAGTGACTTCGTGATGGGCACTTGTACACTTGTTTCTTTCCATACATGGGTGTAGCCACGGTGGACATCATTTTGAGTGACTTCATGATGATATCACGTTGAGTGACTTCGTGATGAAATATTTTCCACAAATGGGTGTAGCCATTGTGGGTGTCATGTTGAGAGACTCCATGACATGAAGATCTGAAAGGATACCTCCCTAGCTAAGAGGGAGTGTTGATGTTAGCAATGGGTGTTATCCTTCGCCCCATGTAAATATTAAATGACTATCAAATAAATAAAGTTGTGGCTACTTATTAAGCCGAAGGCGTCCCCATGCTCAACTTTTCCAACCTCTTTTCACATCAATGGTATAGATCGACTGAGAGACAATCGACTACCATGAAACATATTTGAGTGGTTCATCCTTTTTTGACCATTTTGTGTTGTATCGTATGCAAATTGCATAATGATATCTGCAATGAATTAATGCATTGAACAAATCACATTAATAATCCTTCACCACTTGCACATTTATTAGTTGCACTGTCAATTGATGCTTTAATGCATATTTGATAGCTCTTCATCGCTCTAAACCAGAGTATTATAGAATGGAAGAATTAGAGGGAGCATTCACTTGGTTTTACCTTCATAGAAATTGTTGGGAAATTCATGTATACAGTCTGAGATCTTTGAATGAGAAGAAAGATTGTAAACCCTTCAAAGAAATCCCTTACAAGACTGGAATTAGGTCACCGCTAATTGGTAATTTCTTCAAATAAATCATATTTTTTGTGTTATATGTTTTATTTCTTTCAAACCCTAGGTTTATATGGTTTTATAAATACTATCAATTTTCGAAGTTGAAGCTATGTAGAAATGGAGGAAGCTACAAATGGGGGCTCAAAAGCCTCAAAATCCTCTCTCCACTGGTCTGTCTGTACCTTCAGTTGTTTTGCTACTTAGAAAATCTCCTGGGTATAATAAACTCCACATACCTTATATTTATATGGTTTTCTAAATACTTTCTTTTAAATTTGCAAACCCTAGATTCATATATTATTGTGCATCAAATTTTGAAGCTTGTAGCAATAGAGAAAGCTGCAAATGGGGGCACAAAACTCTCAAATTCTTCTGGCGCCGGCTACAAAAGAAACGTAAAAGCTTCAGTAACAAATTGAAAATTTTGTACGGCCACTGGAAAAAGCATAGGCAGAACTTGTGGAGTGGCTTCAAGGCGATAATGGTTTTAGCCCCTCTGTCGTTTGAAAATTTGCGTTATTTGAAGTCATAGGCATTGAATATTTACATGCATTTTAAAGCTGCATGGAGATGGAGTCGAACGTCTGAGACAGCCCACGATCTATCACAAGGGTTGAAACCGGGGCTACATAACGTTTGCTATATTTTTTTGTTTCTTCCTTTATTTCAAACTTGCACCTTATACTTAGGGCCCAAGCAAGGAAGAGAATATCCTCTCTCTATCGAAGAGATCCCTTACATTTTATTTCATTTTCTCTCTACAGCTTACCAACATGGGTGTGCGCAAATTCGTGGGAATTAAATCCTAAAATGGCTGGGGGTTTTGTTCATGTTTATTCAGCCATATGATAGAAATTTCAATACAAAAAATGTTCTTTACAGTTTGGGGTTTGTTATTCTGAAAATTACATTATTAAACTATAAAACCATTTTACCCTCTTTCTGAAATACTGCTTTATGGAGCACAATAAGTTCATTGCTTTCTTTTGTCTTATTTGTGAAGAATTATTGCAATTATGGCACTGCTTAAATTTCTCTAAGAATTTGGTAAATGCTACTTGAATTTTTATAGATTTGGGAAGAAATCATCCTTCTTTTCAGTTAATGCGTCACCTGCAGTTAAATCTATTCAGTGGACTAGATTTAGCCACAATTTAACCCCTAGTTTATCATTGAAAACACACTTAGCCGGGTACCACTGAAATGTACCACTGTTGAATTTATAATCTGAATTTGGCAGCATCTTATTGCAGTGGGACTAGATATCTCAACTTAACTCATCAATTTTCTTATGGGTATGAGGGTTGAGCTTGGAGAGAGTGTAATCCATGGACACAATATGCTTCATCACTCCTTCCTAATTTAAAGTAGCTGATCCCTAGTCATGATTCCCCAAAACAGTCACCTATGGGAAGTTTCGCAACTACTGCTGCTTTAAAAGGGGCAATCTTTAACAATAAACACAGTGCCAAGAAAATGATGTCTCCATAGGACCAAATAGAACCACCCATGGATCTCCATAGGACTAAGCACCCAGATCTTGGTCCATGCATAAACCGAGAGTGTCTGAAAAGACTATCCAAACAAGGGAGTTGGGTAGTGAATTTAGCCTTAACAATACACTGAGGAACTGTCTGTTTGCACCAGATCATAATCATCATTAATTCAAGAGCCAAGGTTTTTATATACTGACCAAATTCCCCAAGGTCCAACCTTCCTCTACACTTGTGGCAGCAGCAATTCGTGTGTCAATTACTGTGAAGACCAAAACCCACATAAATTCATCAAACCATTATATAACACTGTTCATTAGTTATAATTCATGATGAATCTTATACTTATGCTAATTAGAGGAGGAAACAGAGGAAACAGAGGAAATAGCAACAATGCCAGCGAGGGTAGACCGTCTACATTGTCTTACATGGCCTTTTAATCCTGGTCTTAGATAATATTTTGCGAGTGTTCCATATCCTTTGAAACCTAAATGTTGGAGGGTATTGATAGTAAAGGAGAATAGAAAATACGGTGAAGATTTAGGGTTACAACCAGTAGGGATACATGTCAATATCATTATGCAAATGATAAGAACATTTCCAAAAATGAAATATATTTGCAAATGATAAGATTCTCAAGATGAACTAGTTTTAACCTTAGGTTTTTCAATCTAGATTACTTCAACCTTTTGTCATAGAACCTTTGCATCTTTAGTTTTCGAAGTTGCTAGTCTAACAAATTAGCTCCCTTGACATTGTCTACCTTTTATTTATTTCCTAGCATTTGATGGTGGCTTAGTCTGTGTGTGAGAGCATGCATCTCATATAGTTATATTACATCATATATAGAAATGATGTTGAAAGCAGTATTTTGTGTGTGTATTGATTTTATCTATACTTTTCAAATGGATTGGTGTCATTTTACTCATTGATCTTCACTGTTAGACAATGTATGTCTTTCTAGTCAAAACAAAAGAGGGGTTTGGGATGAAGATTATCCTAAACGATCTTCATCTTAAAATCCATCTATAATCTTCGTAAATGGGTATTGGAACCTAAAATTGCATTTAAATAGAGATGCTTTAAGAATTTGACTGAAAAGTTAAAGGAACTGGCAAATCAGCAACTTCGAAGCAATGAATGCAGTATTCTACTCATCAATTAAGCGAAGAGTTTCATTATTTTTCCCATTCATCCCATTGATCCCTCCTCAAGGAAAAATCCTTTCCTTGCAGAAAATCATTTCTATTTGATCACAATCTAATGGTATACTTCAAATGGGTCCTGCATCTAACAATTTTTTGCAAAGAAAGAATTTTTTTCTAATATTTGGGAAAGATGTATATGGGCCCTACATCTAACTTTTGTCAGGAGCAAAGATTCTTGTGCTCACAATGCAATTTCCCTAATACCATCTAAAATGCTTAGTGAATTATCTTAAACACAGTAAAACCTGGCATACTGTAAATTAACTAAACGGTGCTACACTAATTCACCTCCCCCCTCTCAGTATATTTGTGTGCTTATCATTGAACCTGCACTGCAGAGCTTCTCAATTTTAATTAGGAAATTTATGTTATCTTACATCGTAGCTTCCTGTCATCAGGTGTTCCATCGTATACTTGGACCTTTGGATTAAAATCCTAAAGTTGCTCTCTATTGCAAAAAATGAGGAAAGGGTGGAAAGGGCCTACGAAAGGGTGGAGCGAAGCAACACAGAAAGGTTTTGAGAGATTAATCATACATTCTATATGTTGAAAGTGTTGGAATTGGCTGCAGTAGCTAATAGGTCTATTCTGAGTCTACTCAATTCTTCAACTATTGTTTGGCTAGATAACAATCAATATTCATTAGTGCAGCATGCCCGATTTCTGGGTTTGACATAGACACACTCTATGTAACTTACTGCATGACGGATGCATGCACTACATTTCACCACAGCAAAATAATGCTCATGTTCATGCTTGTGCTCAAGGTCATGGCCATTACTGTGGTTATGGTTATGGTCTAGGGAAAAAGTGGTCTATTTTTTTGCATGCATTTTGGGAAAATACAAGATTGATCTGTACTCTATTTCCACCAAACCTGTTATGAAGTAATCTGTAGTCTGTGATTTATTTTGAGTGTTTGTTTTGCATTATATCTTCAAATCCTGCAAGTCTCAAACCAATATTTGATATTTTCTCTTATTTTGCCAAAAAAAATTAGAGTATTTTTGCATTACTTCTTCAAATATCTAGGTCTATAGTAAATTGCATTTTTATTTCCAGCTGGTTCTCGATTCTTTGAATCTGTTAGGTTTTTTGGTACTTGTATTCAATTTGTTTGATTTTCTTATTTTAATGGAGAAAACTTTTATTTTCAAGATGCTGAACAGATTAAGATTATGTAATGTCCCCCTTATTAGAGACATAAAATGCACAAGTTAAGATCAAGAAACTTATTTACCACCACCTAATTTTGCACATGCACAATTCTAGATTGAACATTTTAAGGATAAGGCAAATGCATTATCAGCTAGTGCATAAACACATCATAAACTGATATGACTTATTACTCTTGATCGGAATAGATCTTTGCCTTAGCTTTTCTTTCCTAACCTCATTGGAGGAGGGACGCCTTATAGTGCAAAGGGCGCGTGACCAATCTCCAAGTGGATTCCCTCATGTCTTATTACCATCTTGGGACATCAACATGGGATCGACTTACCAGCCTTTCCCTCCACAACCATCCTCTCCCTATTGAGTGTTAGCGAAAGGGAGTTTGAGCCCGAAGTCTATCCTTCAAGGTAAAGTCATAAAAGCTCAATGAGACACAATAATTGTTGTAAGCAATATTATTGTGGCTAGACAAATAGCATCCATAACGTAGACACAAATTTTGCACCTACATATTAAATCAGTGACACAGATCCATTATTCTTATTTAGCAATAATTGATAACTCAGATATACTGAGCTGTTATCTATGACTAATAATATATATAATTGCATAACATAGTAAGCTATAACATACTACAAGAATAATAAACACAATATCTCATACTTATCTGGTGGCTGCTATACTAACAAGGATATCTGAAATCCCAATTTCATTCTCCTCCTAATTGATTCATATGTCCTTAACACTTAGAAGATATCATTAGTATGAATCAAATAAGTAAGAATCTATTTTCCCTTTGTATATTAAAGAATCAGAATTGCTTATAAGGTTCAATAATTGTTGCAAGCATCATTATTGAGTAATCAAAAATAATATATATTTATTCTATATAATCACTCCCTTATTTATATCGATTGATATTTATATATAATTATTTATCTGTATTGATTGGTATTCCCACATTAATTATTCTTCATTTATATTCTACTCTTATCTCCCCCTCAGAAATATATATATATATATATAGAGTACACTATCAAGCTTAACATTCATTCATTCTTAGTTTTACATTATCTGAATTTATTAATCAGTAGATATATCTCCATGTTTATTTATTCCTTATTTTCATTTAATTCTGAGTTTGTAAATCAAACATTCATCCAGACGTATGCACATATTGTCTATTTTAGACATCCATTACTCAAATTTGAAAGAAGACTATACTTTACCTTATATATATATATATACCTTGCTTTCTGCCCTACGTCAGATTTTGGAGAATATTTATGACAGAATATGTTCCTCTTTCACTAGCATTCACTTTTTCCTCTAGTCGCGGTGATGATCTATTTTAGTCTTCTACCATTCAATGCCTTTTGTGTCTGGAATAAATTTCTTTTTTCCATTTGATACCTTTTGCTTCTTATCTCCTCTTATCTTATAGCCCCCTCTTGTTGGAGAAGAGATGTGCTTTCATGGAGGGTCATGCTTTTTCCTCTTGGAGGGATGTGACTCCTATTGCTGCCTTACTAATCAGTGACAACCTTAAAGATTGATCGCTCAGCCTTCTTTTCTTGTTTAAAGTATATTTCAATGATTATTATTTTATATTTTTTTACATGATTATTTTAATATTTTAATATTTATATTTATATGTTATTCAATTTATATGTACTTGTATTTACATTCTATTTAATATTTTTATATTCATAAGCATAATATTTTTTTATTTAAAACAAAGGGGTAAAAACTTTATTAGAAATCAGAAAAGAGCATTACAATAATAACCAAGGGACCCAGCCCCAGAAAACAAGGCGAAAATCCCACAGCATAAAACCACATCAAGTATCCCCATGTATCCTCCTATCCTCCTCCAAGAACCGGTCCAAATCTAGATGCAGGTCAGGGTTAACTTGATCCCAATCCTCAACCTTCCAACCACTATCATGCTTAGAGGCCCATTTGGCCAAGCAGTCGGCAGCACGATTCCACTCCCTCAGGATGTGAACAAAGGATGCCACCTCCATCTGAGAACTAACCTGAAGAATCCCTTGAACCATCGAAGCTAACTGCTAATTTATATCAGATATCTTTCGCTCATTCAAGAGATTAATCAAAATCTGTGAATCAGCTTCACATATAACCTTTCTCCATCCCAAAGCAAGGGCCCTCTCAATAGCATGAATAATCGCCAGACCCTCCATGAAGTTAACAGTCTTCACCCCCTCATGTATAGAGAACAGAAAAATCACCGACCCAGCTGAGTCCCTGCCAACCCCACCAATTCCAGTAGGCCCAAGATTTCCCCTAGAAGAACCATCAGTATTGATCTTTAAAAATCCATTGGGAGGAGGTAACCACCTTCCAACCCGTTGAAACCTCTTTTTCCCATGCCTACAGTTCCTGGAACTAACAAAAGATGAATGAATTTCTTGAAGACCCAGTCTGGCCACCAACTCAACATCACCTCTCTCCAAGGGGAAAACCACATCACATTTAGCTAAAACTGACTCCTGCACCATTCCTAGCATACGCATCCAAACTTGTCGACCCACCAACTTCTGATCACGAAAAATTCAGCGGTTCCGCTCTAGCCAAATCTGCCAAAGCAGAAAGGTAGGGCCCACGAACCAAACTTCCTATAAAAAGGAAGCCATAGAAGAAGGTCTTCCCATACTATCCCAAAATTCAACCAAAGAGCACGCATGAATACAAGGAAGCTTCCAAACTTCCCACCACCAATGCCAAAGCTACACAACAAAGGGACATCGGAAGAACAAATGCGAAGAATTCTCTTCCACTCCCCCACACAAAACACAAATTGAAGGTCCTTGAAATCCTCATTTACGAATGTTATCCCAGGTCAAGCACCTATTCCAAGCCAAAGTCTAAACAAAGTAGTTGCATTTAGTCCACGAGAGTTTATTCCACACCCTTTTCCACCAATGAACCTCTGCCCCAGTTAGCTTATGAGCCAATAACACCTGATAACCAGAAGCAACAGAGTAAACCCCCTTAGGATTATGGGTCCAAGCAAGAATATCCTCTTCCAAAAGAGAACTACAACTCCTATTATGAAGAATCTTATGAAGCTCAGCACTTTCTTCCACAAGTCCCAAATCTGGCCACTCTGCGGGATCCTTCCAATGAGCTACCTCCAACTGACCAAAAGAAGCAATAGACTTGAAGTCACTTACCCTAGCCCTGCCAGCCTCGAGAAATCTTTGGCACAAAGGAAGTAGGTTGGGGAACTGAGAAGTAAGTGGAGGGAATCCATCCCAAGAATCTAACCAAAAGAGAGCTTCAGTTCCCCATCTACAAATCCAAAATAAACCTTGATAAGCTTTGCACCCTTCTAAAGAGTATTCCAAATCACTAAACCTTTCCCCTCAAGAGGGTAATGAGGGAGATCCTGTCGTGGAATCCCGAGAAATACTTATGAGATAATATCCTGGCCCACAGCTGATCCTGTTCCACACACCATCTCCAAAATAGCTTAGCAGCCATAGCCACTCTGGATAACGTAGACTGTCGAAGACCAAGACCACCAAATTGCTTTGGGCTGCACACAACATCCCACCTGACCAGGCTTCACTTGGAAGATGACAAACTTCCCGCCCATAAGAACTGCCTTTCAAGAGAATCCAACTCCCTCAAAAAACCCATCGGAGCCACCTGAAGCATACATCTATAGGTAGGGAGAGCCTGCACCACCAACTTGAGAAGCTGAACCCGCCCCGCAAAAGACAACCATCTGTGGGTCCAATGATTAACTTTTGCACGAAGCTTATCAATAATATTCTGCCAAGAACCCTTGGGAAGATGGCAAACAGAAATTGGGAAACCCAGATATGTCAAAGGGAGAACCCCTATCTGAAACCTCAAGATATTAGCAATTCTTCTCTGTATGGGGGTTGGCGTATTGAAGAAGAATATGGAAGACTTCTCCTCATTAATCAATTGTCCTGAAGCAACAAGATATATGTCCAACACCTGCCTCAAGTTAGTAGCTTCCCTAACAGTAGCCATCCCCATCAGGGCAGTATCATCAACAAACTACAAATGAGATTGCGGAGGAAAGTCTCCACCCCATCACCAACCCTGAATGATGCCAAGCTCCACCCTTCTTTTCAACAAATGTCCAAGGCCTTCCACAAGAAGCAAAAAAAGATACAGAGAAAGAGGATCCCCTTGGCGCAAACCCCTTGAGGCACCAAAAAGTTCAGAATGATCTCCATTTATCAAAACTAAGAAGGAAATAGACGTGACACAACTCATGACCCATTGGATCCACTCCTCACCAAAACCAAAAGAAACAAGGATCTTCTACAAAAAAGACCATCTAACCCTGTCATAAGCCTTAGCCATATCCAGCTTAATGAACATAGCCTTCTCGTGGGAGTTGTCCATGGAGTGGATGGTCTTCGTAGTAATGACAACCCTGTCAAGAATCTGTTGACCTACCACAAATCCACTTTGTTCCTCTGAAATCAGCACTTTAAGCCACTTCTTCAATCTCTCAGCCAATAACTTAGAAATGATTTTATAAGCCACATTGCAAAGAGAGATAGGCTAGAACTGAGATAACCTATTAGCCCCTTCACACTTGGGTATGAGAGCAAGGAAGGTGGAATTCAGAGCACGAAGCATCTGTTTATTCCTTTGGGACTCAAGGACAACCGCCAGAAGATTCAACTTTATGATATCCCATAATTCCTGAAAAAATTCAATCGAGAAACCATCGGGACCAGGAGCTTTACCCTTCTTCATCTAAAACACAATCCCCTCTAGCTCATCAAGAGAGATATCTTTCA
>VDFB02026320.1:113784723-113828343 GCA_007258455.2 Sequoia sempervirens | reverse complement strand
CTTGATAAATTCAAAGAATTTAAGGCTCAAATTGAAAATTTTTCTGGAAAGAGGATCAAGGTTCTGAGATCTGATAATGAAGGAGAATACACTTCTGGAGGCTTCCGTAATTTCTATATTGAGGCAGTGATTAACAGGGAGTTTTGTGTTCCATATAATCCTCAACAAAATGGAGTTGCTGAAGGGAAGCATAGATCCATAGTTGAGGCAGCCAAAGCTATGATCCATGATCAAGACTTACAAACCTTCCTTTGGGTAGAAGCATCGAGAACTATAGTGTATGTTCAAAATCAGAGCCCTAATAGAATATTATAAAATATGACTCCTGAAGAAGCATTGACAAGTGTGAAACCTGAGGTTAGTCATTTGAGAATCTTTGGTTGTCCTATTTATATTCATGTGCCTAAAGATAAGAGATCTAAGTTAGAACCATCTGGAAAGAAAGGAATATTTGTGGGTTACAGTGAATCTTTAAAAGCCTACAGGATTTACATTCCAAGACATAAACAAATTGAGATCAACAAGGATGTCTCTTTTGAAGAAGATGTTGCATTCAAAAGATCTAAAGGGCCATACATGGAGATAGATAATGAAGATCAGGAGACTCCTCAAGATATGGATGTTGATCGTACTCCTGAGATTCAGAGGTAATCTACTGAACCAGGAGAGGCTAGTGATCCAGTTGATCCCATAGAACCGAGTGATGGTCTGAGAGATATTGCTATAAGTCGAAAGATACCTCTATGGGCTAGATAGACTATGCAAGATGCAAAGAAGTATGCAACACCTAGAGGCACATTTAGAGAAAGCAAGAGACCACAAAAGTTTCTTGGCTATGTAGCATTGATGAGTCATATCATTGAGTCTGAGCCTTCCAGTGTTGAGGAAGCATCAAGTCAGCAAGTATGGAGAGATGTAATGGTTGAAGAATATCAATCTATTATCAAGAATGATGTTTGGGATATTGTACTGAGACCTAAAGGGAAATTAGTTGTATCTTCTAAATGGCTTTTCAAGATCAAGCATGCAACTGATAGGAGCATTGAGAAGTACAAAGCAAGATTTGTGGCTAGAGGATTCTCTTAGAAAGAGGGAATAGATTGAGGAAACATTTGCTTTGGTTGCTCGTTATACATCCATCAGGACTATTATTGCTATTGCAACAATTAAGGGATGGGAGCTACACCAAATGGACGTAAAGACAACATTTCTTAATGGTGTAATTGAAGAGGAAGTGTACATTCAACAACTAGATGGGTTTGTGATTCATGGAAAGGAATCTCATGTATGTAGATTGAAGAAGGCATTGTATGGCCTTAAACAGGCACCTTGTGCTTGGTATGAGAGGATTGATTGATACTTGATGAGCTTGGGTTTCTCCAATAATGATGAAGATTCAAACCTATACTTCAAGGTAGTTGATGGTGAGGCTTTAATCTTAGATCTTTATGTTGATGATTTATTTCTTATTGGAGCATAATATCTCATTGTCAAATGCAAGGAGTTAGCTTCTGAATTTGAGATGAAGGATATAGGTTTTATGCATTACTTTCTAGGATTGGAAGTGTGGCAGAGACCCAATGAGATTATTCTAATTCAAGGGAAATATACCATAGACATCTTAAAGAGATTTGGGATGATGGATTGCAAATCTATGTCTACACCGATGGAAAAAAATTGAAGAAGTTGAGTGAGTTTGTAGCTAGTTCAAATCTGATTGATCCCACCATGTACATGTAGTTGATTGGATCGTTGATGTATCTAGTCAATACTAGACTAGACATTTGCTATGCAATGAATGCCCTCATTCAGTTCATGTGTGAACCAAGGAAAATTCATCTGGTTGCAACTAAGCATATCTTGAAATACTTGCATGGCACAAAGGATATGGCTTGAGATATACTTCCAGTGTAGATCTAAAGTTGCAAGACTATTTTGACTCTGATTAGGTCGGGGTGTAGCTGACAGGAAGAGCACCTTTGGATGTTGCTTTAGCTTGGGGTCTGCCATGTTTTCTTGGTGCAGTAGGAAGCAGTCTTCAGTAGCTCTAAGCACTGTAGAGGCCAAATACATTGTAGCATGTGTAGCAGCTCGAGAAGCAGTGTGGCTTCGAAAGCTCTGTGCAGGATTGTTTGGACAATCATTGGAGCTGACTATTATTCATTGTGACAATCAAAGCTGTGTGAAGCTATCTGTCAATCCAGTGTTCAATGATAGAACAAAACATGTAGAGATCAAATACCATTACATCAGAGATATGGTACTGAGGAAAGCTATTCAACTAAGATATATTTGCATTGATGATCAAATGATTGATATTCTCACCAAGCATCTCTCCAGAGTGAAGTTTGTGCACTTTCGAGACAAGCTTGGAGTTGTGGAGAATGAAGTCCTTGCTGAGAGGGAGACTCAACATCAATGATTCTTTATCTGCTATAATGCATTTTTCTTTGAGACAGAGAAATTTGAGGTGAAAGCCCTTGTCCATCTCCAAGACTAAGATGTGGTTCTTTCCACCCCCTGGGAGTAGTCATGGTGGATGTCATGTTGAGAGACTCCATGACAACATCATGTTGAGAGACTCTATGATGAATTCCTTGCACTTGTGTTTTTCCAATCGCGGGAGTAGCTATAGTGGACATCATGTTGAGAGAATCCATGATGGCATCATGTTGAGTGACTTCGTGATGGGCACTTGTACACTTGTTTCTTTCCATACATGGGTGTAGCCACGGTGGACATCATTTTGAGTGACTTCATGATGATATCACGTTGAGTGACTTCGTGATGAAATATTTTCCACAAATGGGTGTAGCCATTGTGGGTGTCATGTTGAGAGACTCCATGACATGAAGATCTGAAAGGATACCTCCCTAGCTAAGAGGGAGTGTTGATGTTAGCAATGGGTGTTATCCTTCGCCCCATGTAAATATTAAATGACTATCAAATAAATAAAGTTGTGGCTACTTATTAAGCCGAAGGCGTCCCCATGCTCAACTTTTCCAACCTCTTTTCACATCAATGGTATAGATCGACTGAGAGACAATCGACTACCATGAAACATATTTGAGTGGTTCATCCTTTTTTGACCATTTTGTGTTGTATCGTATGCAAATTGCATAATGATATCTGCAATGAATTAATGCATTGAACAAATCACATTAATAATCCTTCACCACTTGCACATTTATTAGTTGCACTGTCAATTGATGCTTTAATGCATATTTGATAGCTCTTCATCGCTCTAAACCAGAGTATTATAGAATGGAAGAATTAGAGGGAGCATTCACTTGGTTTTACCTTCATAGAAATTGTTGGGAAATTCATGTATACAGTCTGAGATCTTTGAATGAGAAGAAAGATTGTAAACCCTTCAAAGAAATCCCTTACAAGACTGGAATTAGGTCACCGCTAATTGGTAATTTCTTCAAATAAATCATATTTTTTGTGTTATATGTTTTATTTCTTTCAAACCCTAGGTTTATATGGTTTTATAAATACTATCAATTTTCGAAGTTGAAGCTATGTAGAAATGGAGGAAGCTACAAATGGGGGCTCAAAAGCCTCAAAATCCTCTCTCCACTGGTCTGTCTGTACCTTCAGTTGTTTTGCTACTTAGAAAATCTCCTGGGTATAATAAACTCCACATACCTTATATTTATATGGTTTTCTAAATACTTTCTTTTAAATTTGCAAACCCTAGATTCATATATTATTGTGCATCAAATTTTGAAGCTTGTAGCAATAGAGAAAGCTGCAAATGGGGGCACAAAACTCTCAAATTCTTCTGGCGCCGGCTACAAAAGAAACGTAAAAGCTTCAGTAACAAATTGAAAATTTTGTACGGCCACTGGAAAAAGCATAGGCAGAACTTGTGGAGTGGCTTCAAGGCGATAATGGTTTTAGCCCCTCTGTCGTTTGAAAATTTGCGTTATTTGAAGTCATAGGCATTGAATATTTACATGCATTTTAAAGCTGCATGGAGATGGAGTCGAACGTCTGAGACAGCCCACGATCTATCACAAGGGTTGAAACCGGGGCTACATAACGTTTGCTATATTTTTTTGTTTCTTCCTTTATTTCAAACTTGCACCTTATACTTAGGGCCCAAGCAAGGAAGAGAATATCCTCTCTCTATCGAAGAGATCCCTTACATTTTATTTCATTTTCTCTCTACAGCTTACCAACATGGGTGTGCGCAAATTCGTGGGAATTAAATCCTAAAATGGCTGGGGGTTTTGTTCATGTTTATTCAGCCATATGATAGAAATTTCAATACAAAAAATGTTCTTTACAGTTTGGGGTTTGTTATTCTGAAAATTACATTATTAAACTATAAAACCATTTTACCCTCTTTCTGAAATACTGCTTTATGGAGCACAATAAGTTCATTGCTTTCTTTTGTCTTATTTGTGAAGAATTATTGCAATTATGGCACTGCTTAAATTTCTCTAAGAATTTGGTAAATGCTACTTGAATTTTTATAGATTTGGGAAGAAATCATCCTTCTTTTCAGTTAATGCGTCACCTGCAGTTAAATCTATTCAGTGGACTAGATTTAGCCACAATTTAACCCCTAGTTTATCATTGAAAACACACTTAGCCGGGTACCACTGAAATGTACCACTGTTGAATTTATAATCTGAATTTGGCAGCATCTTATTGCAGTGGGACTAGATATCTCAACTTAACTCATCAATTTTCTTATGGGTATGAGGGTTGAGCTTGGAGAGAGTGTAATCCATGGACACAATATGCTTCATCACTCCTTCCTAATTTAAAGTAGCTGATCCCTAGTCATGATTCCCCAAAACAGTCACCTATGGGAAGTTTCGCAACTACTGCTGCTTTAAAAGGGGCAATCTTTAACAATAAACACAGTGCCAAGAAAATGATGTCTCCATAGGACCAAATAGAACCACCCATGGATCTCCATAGGACTAAGCACCCAGATCTTGGTCCATGCATAAACCGAGAGTGTCTGAAAAGACTATCCAAACAAGGGAGTTGGGTAGTGAATTTAGCCTTAACAATACACTGAGGAACTGTCTGTTTGCACCAGATCATAATCATCATTAATTCAAGAGCCAAGGTTTTTATATACTGACCAAATTCCCCAAGGTCCAACCTTCCTCTACACTTGTGGCAGCAGCAATTCGTGTGTCAATTACTGTGAAGACCAAAACCCACATAAATTCATCAAACCATTATATAACACTGTTCATTAGTTATAATTCATGATGAATCTTATACTTATGCTAATTAGAGGAGGAAACAGAGGAAACAGAGGAAATAGCAACAATGCCAGCGAGGGTAGACCGTCTACATTGTCTTACATGGCCTTTTAATCCTGGTCTTAGATAATATTTTGCGAGTGTTCCATATCCTTTGAAACCTAAATGTTGGAGGGTATTGATAGTAAAGGAGAATAGAAAATACGGTGAAGATTTAGGGTTACAACCAGTAGGGATACATGTCAATATCATTATGCAAATGATAAGAACATTTCCAAAAATGAAATATATTTGCAAATGATAAGATTCTCAAGATGAACTAGTTTTAACCTTAGGTTTTTCAATCTAGATTACTTCAACCTTTTGTCATAGAACCTTTGCATCTTTAGTTTTCGAAGTTGCTAGTCTAACAAATTAGCTCCCTTGACATTGTCTACCTTTTATTTATTTCCTAGCATTTGATGGTGGCTTAGTCTGTGTGTGAGAGCATGCATCTCATATAGTTATATTACATCATATATAGAAATGATGTTGAAAGCAGTATTTTGTGTGTGTATTGATTTTATCTATACTTTTCAAATGGATTGGTGTCATTTTACTCATTGATCTTCACTGTTAGACAATGTATGTCTTTCTAGTCAAAACAAAAGAGGGGTTTGGGATGAAGATTATCCTAAACGATCTTCATCTTAAAATCCATCTATAATCTTCGTAAATGGGTATTGGAACCTAAAATTGCATTTAAATAGAGATGCTTTAAGAATTTGACTGAAAAGTTAAAGGAACTGGCAAATCAGCAACTTCGAAGCAATGAATGCAGTATTCTACTCATCAATTAAGCGAAGAGTTTCATTATTTTTCCCATTCATCCCATTGATCCCTCCTCAAGGAAAAATCCTTTCCTTGCAGAAAATCATTTCTATTTGATCACAATCTAATGGTATACTTCAAATGGGTCCTGCATCTAACAATTTTTTGCAAAGAAAGAATTTTTTTCTAATATTTGGGAAAGATGTATATGGGCCCTACATCTAACTTTTGTCAGGAGCAAAGATTCTTGTGCTCACAATGCAATTTCCCTAATACCATCTAAAATGCTTAGTGAATTATCTTAAACACAGTAAAACCTGGCATACTGTAAATTAACTAAACGGTGCTACACTAATTCACCTCCCCCCTCTCAGTATATTTGTGTGCTTATCATTGAACCTGCACTGCAGAGCTTCTCAATTTTAATTAGGAAATTTATGTTATCTTACATCGTAGCTTCCTGTCATCAGGTGTTCCATCGTATACTTGGACCTTTGGATTAAAATCCTAAAGTTGCTCTCTATTGCAAAAAATGAGGAAAGGGTGGAAAGGGCCTACGAAAGGGTGGAGCGAAGCAACACAGAAAGGTTTTGAGAGATTAATCATACATTCTATATGTTGAAAGTGTTGGAATTGGCTGCAGTAGCTAATAGGTCTATTCTGAGTCTACTCAATTCTTCAACTATTGTTTGGCTAGATAACAATCAATATTCATTAGTGCAGCATGCCCGATTTCTGGGTTTGACATAGACACACTCTATGTAACTTACTGCATGACGGATGCATGCACTACATTTCACCACAGCAAAATAATGCTCATGTTCATGCTTGTGCTCAAGGTCATGGCCATTACTGTGGTTATGGTTATGGTCTAGGGAAAAAGTGGTCTATTTTTTTGCATGCATTTTGGGAAAATACAAGATTGATCTGTACTCTATTTCCACCAAACCTGTTATGAAGTAATCTGTAGTCTGTGATTTATTTTGAGTGTTTGTTTTGCATTATATCTTCAAATCCTGCAAGTCTCAAACCAATATTTGATATTTTCTCTTATTTTGCCAAAAAAAATTAGAGTATTTTTGCATTACTTCTTCAAATATCTAGGTCTATAGTAAATTGCATTTTTATTTCCAGCTGGTTCTCGATTCTTTGAATCTGTTAGGTTTTTTGGTACTTGTATTCAATTTGTTTGATTTTCTTATTTTAATGGAGAAAACTTTTATTTTCAAGATGCTGAACAGATTAAGATTATGTAATGTCCCCCTTATTAGAGACATAAAATGCACAAGTTAAGATCAAGAAACTTATTTACCACCACCTAATTTTGCACATGCACAATTCTAGATTGAACATTTTAAGGATAAGGCAAATGCATTATCAGCTAGTGCATAAACACATCATAAACTGATATGACTTATTACTCTTGATCGGAATAGATCTTTGCCTTAGCTTTTCTTTCCTAACCTCATTGGAGGAGGGACGCCTTATAGTGCAAAGGGCGCGTGACCAATCTCCAAGTGGATTCCCTCATGTCTTATTACCATCTTGGGACATCAACATGGGATCGACTTACCAGCCTTTCCCTCCACAACCATCCTCTCCCTATTGAGTGTTAGCGAAAGGGAGTTTGAGCCCGAAGTCTATCCTTCAAGGTAAAGTCATAAAAGCTCAATGAGACACAATAATTGTTGTAAGCAATATTATTGTGGCTAGACAAATAGCATCCATAACGTAGACACAAATTTTGCACCTACATATTAAATCAGTGACACAGATCCATTATTCTTATTTAGCAATAATTGATAACTCAGATATACTGAGCTGTTATCTATGACTAATAATATATATAATTGCATAACATAGTAAGCTATAACATACTACAAGAATAATAAACACAATATCTCATACTTATCTGGTGGCTGCTATACTAACAAGGATATCTGAAATCCCAATTTCATTCTCCTCCTAATTGATTCATATGTCCTTAACACTTAGAAGATATCATTAGTATGAATCAAATAAGTAAGAATCTATTTTCCCTTTGTATATTAAAGAATCAGAATTGCTTATAAGGTTCAATAATTGTTGCAAGCATCATTATTGAGTAATCAAAAATAATATATATTTATTCTATATAATCACTCCCTTATTTATATCGATTGATATTTATATATAATTATTTATCTGTATTGATTGGTATTCCCACATTAATTATTCTTCATTTATATTCTACTCTTATCTCCCCCTCAGAAATATATATATATATATATAGAGTACACTATCAAGCTTAACATTCATTCATTCTTAGTTTTACATTATCTGAATTTATTAATCAGTAGATATATCTCCATGTTTATTTATTCCTTATTTTCATTTAATTCTGAGTTTGTAAATCAAACATTCATCCAGACGTATGCACATATTGTCTATTTTAGACATCCATTACTCAAATTTGAAAGAAGACTATACTTTACCTTATATATATATATATACCTTGCTTTCTGCCCTACGTCAGATTTTGGAGAATATTTATGACAGAATATGTTCCTCTTTCACTAGCATTCACTTTTTCCTCTAGTCGCGGTGATGATCTATTTTAGTCTTCTACCATTCAATGCCTTTTGTGTCTGGAATAAATTTCTTTTTTCCATTTGATACCTTTTGCTTCTTATCTCCTCTTATCTTATAGCCCCCTCTTGTTGGAGAAGAGATGTGCTTTCATGGAGGGTCATGCTTTTTCCTCTTGGAGGGATGTGACTCCTATTGCTGCCTTACTAATCAGTGACAACCTTAAAGATTGATCGCTCAGCCTTCTTTTCTTGTTTAAAGTATATTTCAATGATTATTATTTTATATTTTTTTACATGATTATTTTAATATTTTAATATTTATATTTATATGTTATTCAATTTATATGTACTTGTATTTACATTCTATTTAATATTTTTATATTCATAAGCATAATATTTTTTTATTTAAAACAAAGGGGTAAAAACTTTATTAGAAATCAGAAAAGAGCATTACAATAATAACCAAGGGACCCAGCCCCAGAAAACAAGGCGAAAATCCCACAGCATAAAACCACATCAAGTATCCCCATGTATCCTCCTATCCTCCTCCAAGAACCGGTCCAAATCTAGATGCAGGTCAGGGTTAACTTGATCCCAATCCTCAACCTTCCAACCACTATCATGCTTAGAGGCCCATTTGGCCAAGCAGTCGGCAGCACGATTCCACTCCCTCAGGATGTGAACAAAGGATGCCACCTCCATCTGAGAACTAACCTGAAGAATCCCTTGAACCATCGAAGCTAACTGCTAATTTATATCAGATATCTTTCGCTCATTCAAGAGATTAATCAAAATCTGTGAATCAGCTTCACATATAACCTTTCTCCATCCCAAAGCAAGGGCCCTCTCAATAGCATGAATAATCGCCAGACCCTCCATGAAGTTAACAGTCTTCACCCCCTCATGTATAGAGAACAGAAAAATCACCGACCCAGCTGAGTCCCTGCCAACCCCACCAATTCCAGTAGGCCCAAGATTTCCCCTAGAAGAACCATCAGTATTGATCTTTAAAAATCCATTGGGAGGAGGTAACCACCTTCCAACCCGTTGAAACCTCTTTTTCCCATGCCTACAGTTCCTGGAACTAACAAAAGATGAATGAATTTCTTGAAGACCCAGTCTGGCCACCAACTCAACATCACCTCTCTCCAAGGGGAAAACCACATCACATTTAGCTAAAACTGACTCCTGCACCATTCCTAGCATACGCATCCAAACTTGTCGACCCACCAACTTCTGATCACGAAAAATTCAGCGGTTCCGCTCTAGCCAAATCTGCCAAAGCAGAAAGGTAGGGCCCACGAACCAAACTTCCTATAAAAAGGAAGCCATAGAAGAAGGTCTTCCCATACTATCCCAAAATTCAACCAAAGAGCACGCATGAATACAAGGAAGCTTCCAAACTTCCCACCACCAATGCCAAAGCTACACAACAAAGGGACATCGGAAGAACAAATGCGAAGAATTCTCTTCCACTCCCCCACACAAAACACAAATTGAAGGTCCTTGAAATCCTCATTTACGAATGTTATCCCAGGTCAAGCACCTATTCCAAGCCAAAGTCTAAACAAAGTAGTTGCATTTAGTCCACGAGAGTTTATTCCACACCCTTTTCCACCAATGAACCTCTGCCCCAGTTAGCTTATGAGCCAATAACACCTGATAACCAGAAGCAACAGAGTAAACCCCCTTAGGATTATGGGTCCAAGCAAGAATATCCTCTTCCAAAAGAGAACTACAACTCCTATTATGAAGAATCTTATGAAGCTCAGCACTTTCTTCCACAAGTCCCAAATCTGGCCACTCTGCGGGATCCTTCCAATGAGCTACCTCCAACTGACCAAAAGAAGCAATAGACTTGAAGTCACTTACCCTAGCCCTGCCAGCCTCGAGAAATCTTTGGCACAAAGGAAGTAGGTTGGGGAACTGAGAAGTAAGTGGAGGGAATCCATCCCAAGAATCTAACCAAAAGAGAGCTTCAGTTCCCCATCTACAAATCCAAAATAAACCTTGATAAGCTTTGCACCCTTCTAAAGAGTATTCCAAATCACTAAACCTTTCCCCTCAAGAGGGTAATGAGGGAGATCCTGTCGTGGAATCCCGAGAAATACTTATGAGATAATATCCTGGCCCACAGCTGATCCTGTTCCACACACCATCTCCAAAATAGCTTAGCAGCCATAGCCACTCTGGATAACGTAGACTGTCGAAGACCAAGACCACCAAATTGCTTTGGGCTGCACACAACATCCCACCTGACCAGGCTTCACTTGGAAGATGACAAACTTCCCGCCCATAAGAACTGCCTTTCAAGAGAATCCAACTCCCTCAAAAAACCCATCGGAGCCACCTGAAGCATACATCTATAGGTAGGGAGAGCCTGCACCACCAACTTGAGAAGCTGAACCCGCCCCGCAAAAGACAACCATCTGTGGGTCCAATGATTAACTTTTGCACGAAGCTTATCAATAATATTCTGCCAAGAACCCTTGGGAAGATGGCGAACAGAAATTGGGAAACCTAGATACGTCAAAGGGAGAACCCCTATATGAAACTTCAAGATATTAGCAATTCTTCTCTGTATGGGGGTTGGCGTATTGAAGAAGAATATGGAAGACTTCTCCTCATTAATCAATTGTCCTGAAGCAACAAGATATATGTCCAACACCTGCCTCAAGTTAGTAGCTTCCGTAACAGTATCAGGGCAGTATCATCAACAAACTGCAAATGAGATTGCAGAGGCAAGTCTCCACCCCATCGCCAACCCTGAATGGTGCCAAGCTCCACCCTTCTTTTCAACAAATGTCCAAGGCCTTCCACAAGAAGCAGAAAAAGATACAGAGAAAGAGGATCCCCTTGGCACAAACCCCTTGAGGCACCAAAAAGTTCAGAATGATCTCCATTTATCAAAACTAAGAAGGAAACAGACGTGACACAACTCATGACCCACTGGATCCACTCCTCACCAAAACCAAAAGAAACAAGGATCTTCTGCAAAAAAGACCATCTAACCCTGTCATAAGCCTTAGCCATATCCAGCTTAATGAACATAGCTTTCTCGTGGGAGTTGTCCATGGAGTGGATGGTCTCAGTAGCAATGACAAACCCATCAAGAATCTGTCGACCCGCCACAAATCCACTCTGTTCCTCTGAAATCAGCACTTTAAGCCACTTCTTCAATCTCTCAGCCAATAACTTAGAAATGATTTTATAAGCCACATTGCAAAGAGAGATAGGCCAGAACTAAGATAACCTATCAGCCCCTTCACACTTGGGTATGAGAGCAAGGAAGGTGGAATTCAGAGCACGAAGCATCTGTTTATTCCTCTGGGACTCAAGGACAACCGCCAGAAGATCCAACTTTATGATATCCCAGAATTCCTGAAAAAATTCAATCAGGAAACCATCAGGACCAGGAGCTTTACCCTTCTTCATCTGAAACACAATCCCCTCCAGCTCATCAAGAGAGATATCTTTCATTAGATACTCATTCGCCTCCTTGGAGACCAACTAAGGAATACAAGAAAGAACCTGTGCTTCCTCAACAGAGCCCCCTTGTGAATCCTCCCTAAATAAAGTAGCAAAATACTGAGATGCCTCAGCAGAGATTTCCTGAAACGAGGCAAGATGTTCACCCCTATCATTCACCAGAATAGGGATGGAATTACCATGCCTCCTGTCCTTCACAAAATTGAAGAAGAAGGTAGTGTTTTTATCACCTTCCTATAACCATTCAACTTGGGCCTTTTGCTTCCAATAGATTTCTTCCCGCAATTCAAATTCCTCAACCACTTTCAGAGTCTTAGCCTCCTCCCTTAGAAGATCCTCAGAGGCCCCATTCTCGTGAATCAACCATGTAATATTATTCAACTCCTCCTGGGCAACAACCTTAGCATGAAAGATATTACCAAAACATCATCGATTCCACCTTTTAAGTTGATATTTGACAAACTGAAGAAGCTTGGAGAATGTGTACATTGCCATACCAAAAGTTGGTCTACCAATCCGCCACCACTCAGCCACATGTTCATGAAGAGTAGGATCCCGTAACCACATAAGTTGGAACTTGAATGAGGGAGAACGAGGCCCTTGAGCAGAGATAATACTAAGCTTAATAGGCCAATGATCAGAACCTCTCTAATCAAGAATTTCAGATCGAGTGGACCATAAGTCTCCAACCCAATAACAGGAAACCAAGAATTGATCCAGCCTCTCAGCAACACAACTCTCGATAAGTAGGAGGTATTTTTCCACAGCGTGTCAAATTATGATATTGCTATCAGGATTCAACCGTGTAATTTTGAGTCAAACTCATTGACCCATGTTTCATGAGTAGTGGTTCAACAAGAACCCATCTCTCATGATATCGAATGGTCCACTTAGCACTCATTGCATCTAGGTGATGCTCGAGGTGGCTTGGGGTCGGGAGGTCACCCATCCCGTCTGCTCGGCTCAGCTTAACAGGGAGTTTTCTCCAAGGTTAAGCCCGCTTGAGTTGTTACCTCATTTGCAAAACCTTCAGCAAGTGTTGTGCCTTATGAACCATTCATAATAGAGCCCCTTTAGCTCATCAATTGATAAGTAGGAGGCATTTTTCCACAGCGTGTCAAATTATGATATTGCTATCAGGATTCAACCGTGTAGTTTTGAGTCAAACTCATTGACCCATGTTTCATGAGTAGTGGTTCAATAAGAACCCATCTCATGATATCAAATGGTCCACTTAGCACTCATTGCATCTAGGTGATGCTCCAGAGGTGAAGCATCAGTCCGGGAGTCCATCCATCTTGCTCGAGCTCAAAGCTGCAGCTTAACCAGAGAGTTTTCTCCAAGGTTAAGCCCGCTTGAGTTGTTACCTCATTTGCAAAACCTTCAGCAAGTGTTGTGCCTTATGAACCATTCATAATAGAGCCCCTTTAGCTCATCAATTGATAAGTAGGACCACAACTCTCACCAATTCTCCTCTTATTCCAAGTGAAGCGACCATTACTTGGCAGAACATCAATAAGATTTAATTCAAAAATGCTCTCTAAATAACAGAGTAGAAGACTCCAACCTAGGAATTCCACCTCTTTTCTCAGACAACTCCACAATAGCATTAACATCGCCAACCATTACCCATGGATGGTAAGGAGCTAAGCTACGAACAAAACGAAGATGGGACCATAGAATTTGTTTACCTAGAAACTCAACGGGAGCATACACATTAGAGAGGAGAATACACTCACCAGTCTCATACCAAGAGGCAACTAGGGATATAGAGGATCTAGAGGACATCCACCAGAGAGGGATAATCTTCCGAGGGTTCCAAAAGCAAGCCACCCCTCCGGAAGCACCAAGAGCCCCCACACACTGGCATTCACCATATTTCCACAAATTAGGAGCCATGGCCAACATATTATCTACACATAATTTAGTCTCCTAAAAAAAAAGAACATCCAGAGAATGATTCCTGACCAAATAACGAACAACTTTTTGTCGAGGGCCACTGTTCAAGCCCCTTACATTCCATGAGAGAACAATCATTTCTAGGGGCATGAAAAATGTGAATCCAGAGTCTTGACTGACCCTGACTCCACCAAAGTTTCCCCAGTTAATTTAATCTTCTCCATATCCTTTTTCCTTCCCAGCTTGGAAGTCCTATCACCAACCCCTTTCTTCAGTTCATTTTGCTGAATACCCAAACGAGAGGAGGCCAAAGAGCTCTTCCCCACATCCTTGCCTCCTTTCAGGGGAAATGGGGAACCACCTCCACCACTCTTTGAAGCTCCAATAGAAGATTCTTGTTCAGTTTGGACAATCAATTGTTGATCCATATCCATCTGCCCAACCCCAATCTCCTACACAACCTGCATGGCCTCCAATGGTGGCCCATCCTGTCCTGTACCCAAAGTTCCTTGATCCAAGTTTAGCAACCCCAGATTCACTTCCTCCTAGCTGAGATCATCCAGCACCTCAAACCTATTAAAAGTTTCATCATCCTGCCTCTCCCTCAAGGTCCGATTATATTATGCTATATTAAATGATTAATTTGTGTATTTACCTTTTTAATATGTATTTTTGTCGTGTATTTAATTTATCCATTTATAATCTTTATAATTATAATATTGTCACTGACAATTATAATTATAACGATATTCAATTGGTTAATAATTTTAAGTATACTTTTCATTATTTAAATGTCACGATTTCGGGGACATGACAGATTACCTTGGAACGATACCTTCTGCTAGCTGGATTTGTAATTGTGTGATAGGATAGATGTCGAGGTCAACGGGCTTGGGTCACTCTGGCGGTTAAAGCTCAAAAGCTAGCTTAGGCAACCGAATCATCCTTTACACTTAAGAAGAAAGTCACTGAGAAACCTGCAATTGTGGCCAAGAGCAATGTGCAGCCAACCTGTAAAATTGAAATACAGGATGACATGGATGATATCATTTATGAGGGCAGTTTGTTGATAGAAGAAGACTTGAAGAAGCCTGAAACACCACCTAGTCTGTATCAAATTACTTCTCAGTGAATCAGTTTTGACAAAATTAAAGAGCGGGTGTTTAGTTCTAACCACCCTTGTTTTTTTGCTAGACTTTATCAGGAAAACTTCGGTTTGAGAGTGACAATCCTCCAAAAAAATTCAATCAGTAGTCCAAGGTATCACTGTTCACATGTTCGTATTTTTTTTATCAACAAAGATATAGATGTTAAATTTCAAAAAATACTAAACACAATCAGAAGCATGCACTGATTTAGTGCCTTGCATTTCACTAGACACAATAATTGTTGCAATGCCTTTGACTGTACTTAACTGTACTCTTACAAACTACTTAAGGGGGAATGCACAGAAGAGTATAAACCTGACAATTAACCTGGTTCTATAAAAAGACTGATTAAGAAAGAATCATATCACATTCATCTCATGAAAGCTGAAATAGTAATAAGCTTGCATTAGTGGGTCATTACTTTTCTTGAATTCACGATTTAATAGAAACAAGAAGATTTCAGTTAGATTGTCTTGAGCAAATTGTAAATCTTGGAGTTCACTCAAATGCCATTGACATTGGATAGCTTTTTGATAAAGAATAGCAAGAATTTTAGCTGGCCATAAATTTAATTCATCCTTTCTGATGTTTGCAGAAAAATACCAGATGTCCAAATAATTCTTTGGTGAAGAGGAAAAATGCTTTGGTAAAAGAATCAATTGACTTAATATTGTCAGATAGAAATTAGAGTGGAAATGGACTATGCCTGTCACCAAAGGCTAAAGAAATTTAAGATAAATAGTAAGAACTCTACTGTATGGGTTGTTGATGAGTTCATGTTTTGATACTTTATAATTGAAGCACAAGGAAAAGTAGATGTATGGTACCAATTAGCTATAGCTGAGTAAGAAGTTTCTTCCATGTATGTTTCTCTGAGTCACTAGTTATGTTGGTAGGCAATAATTCTGCAAGGGAGAAGAGCTAGATTTTCTTTGAAGATTGAGCATATTTCTAGAGTGCAACATCACTCCGACTTCTCGTATGATTCATAAGTGCATTTTTTTTGACGAGTAGTTGAAGCCTTTTATCATAGGGCAAGAGGAAATAAAAACACTATGAAAGAATGTATTTTGGTATTCAATGCTTCCAGATTATGTCCCAAAGTGCTATCGAGGTCTCTATTGCCCTTGAAGTTAAATGGTTATATAAATGGGATAGTGTTGTAGACTGTATTGGACTAGAGCACTAAAGGAGCACTCCAATATGTAATATATTATTCTTGTTGGTAGCCTTAATAAAATAAGGTGAGTTGATTTTTTATGAGGTTTGTAGAGTAATGTTTTAATTCTGAAAATTTGCCTCAAATTTTGGTTATGGTTATGATTGTGATTGTGCTCTATGAGTTTTCTTTGCAAATAACATGATCACGGTCATGATTGTGTAGATGATTCCATGCCCATTCACATCTAAGTCATTAGAACACCCATCATGATGATGATGGGGATGATGAACATGACCACCTTTCTCACCTTCCAAGAGAAGCATGTTGTGGAATGTTAGAATTAGGGAAGTGCCTATGTCTGCTAGCACAGCCATATTCCTACCTCCTTTGACTTGTCAATAAACCTAGATCCATTTGAAAAAAGGATGAAATACAAAGAGGTCATGGGAGTACGGATGTAGAAGTCCTAGATAGGATAGTGGAACCAAAAAGGAAGTATAATCGTAAGTTATTGAGCTGTTTTAAAATATGAGAATATGGATCTTAAGTGTACATGATTTAATTGAAGACTAATATCAGGAGACAATTTTGACATTAAATTTTTTAAAGGAAATTGTGCATTTCTTAATCAATGTGTTATGCATTTATGATGCATATTTTGTAATTTGTATTTTTAATTTGAGGAGTGTGCAATACAAGCCTCTTGTGTGATGGATTTGCATGATACATTGTATTTTTGTGAAGTTACTGTATAACAAGCCTACAAACCAACATGACAGTTTTTAATTTGTTGCACACTCCTCGCAATGGTTTTGGTACCTTAATTTTACAAAATTTTGGGAAAATGGTGTTTAAGGGAAAATGAACAGGATTTTCAGATTCATGACCTTTGCAAGGTGTTTAAGAGTGTTAATTAACAAATTAGGAGTTACAATGGTGGTATCTGCTAAGTATTTACAACGAAAGTTGCATTGTATGCTTATAACATCCAAACTTGTTTGTACTTGGAGATAACACCCCAACCACCCAAAGTTCTATTTGTTGCATTAATGATAATTTATCTCAGAATAAATGCATTCGTTACATTTTCTGTAATATTTGGATACCTTGCATTCTTTACGACAAAATTTAGTCGGTCATGCTTACAAGTAAACCCTCTTATGGAATGCAACATAGATCTTTGCTCTCCATCTGAGGTACCATACATATTCTGTGAACCCTTAAAATCTCCCTCACATATAATTTGTCCAGCAAGACAAGCTTCTTTGGATCATAAATCCTTGTGAACACATTCCCTCCTAGATATCAGCATAGGTTCTGCATCTAAAGCACTATATATGTTCTTTCCAACATGACAGTCTTCTCTTAGTGGAGGATCTTTATAAAGTCATTCATTAGTGAAAATGCTCCTACCAACTTCTTCAAGTAGGTTGGTGGTTTCAAATTGAAGATCTAATCTAGGAAGATCTTGACCATTTTCAAAATAGTCTCAAACTTCATGAACATGTGGCTCAACTTTCTATGATGCAAATAACTCCTACATCAAAAAATGACACATTCATACTCTTGAAAGTACAACAACCAGAACAAAGTGGTGTTGTTTCATAATCACCCGGTCCTGTGACAAATCAAACTCAAATTCTTTTGTAGAGCTATAGTGTTAAATAATTGCATCCTTGAAATATTCTTCTGAAAGGGGATAACATTCCCAAAAAATCCTCAAGCAAACCTAAAAAATATGTCAAATTAAAGAGTACCATCAAGAGATGACAAATTGGATAATGCCTCCAACTCCAAAAATAGTTCTCACAATGCATAGAATAACTATATCCAAGAAAACTGAAGCACATGGTGGCTAAACTGGATGATAAAAATAAAACAAATTCTATTGCAAACTTGTGCTAGGTATGATCTTCCAGATTGCTTTAATGCATTGCAGACAATGTTCATTGATCCATTGGTTGTTGCCTCAAAAACCCCATACATTTGTCTTTGTTCATACTCAAACAAGAACAATTTCATGCCTCATCTCACACGCTTAACAACCCTAGCATATGAACTAGGAAGCCCAAAAAGCTTAAGATCAAAACATTCTTTCTTAGTTCTTCTTTAGACGTAAAACTCATACCCTCAAAAGCCCCTTGGGTCTCATAGAGTGGAATTTTTTAAAGTAAAGGTTTCAGATTCATTATAACCGAAATTGGCACAAAATTAACTATTATGTCTTCGACGTACCCATTGCACGCGAAGGTGCAATTACTAGTTTATTTGATGCCGAACTTTGTGAAAGAACACCACATTTCAAATAATATTTTATATTTTATTTTATTTAAATGAAGGTCGACTTAATCAAATCGCATGGGTGAAAGAGACGTGCTATTTCATGAAGAGGCCAACTTCTTGTGAAAGTTCATCTTGTTTGGGAGAAGCTTTATCAACTTATATATATGGGAGGTGTTGTTGTCTCTCATCACTATTAATCATTCATTCATTCATCTAGAGTTAAGTGCGCATAATTCTGGAAGGAGTTCAATATCACAATAGATCGATATATTGTTTTCAAGGAGTTCAATATACTTCATTTGATTGTGTATTTGCATCAAGTGTGGTGCTATTATCTCTACATCAAATCGGCCTTGTGATTGGCCTCATTGTAAAGCATATTGTTGCTATTTCATTCAATATATAGGTGACATATTGTTGTTGGGTTTTTCTCCCTCAAGAAGGAGGGTTTTCCCAAGGTATATGTTGTGTTCTATTGTTTGAATTTGTGTTATTTTTGCTTATTTTAATCCTGGTCATAAAATTAACAATTATGCCATGCAAAAACCTGAAAATGATGCTTTTTAATGCTAATTTTGATTTCAAACAATGCACTCAATTTGACCAATTTGAATTTAATGCAAACAATGCTATATTTTTTTTATTTCTAAAACTGAAACACAAATTTAATAGCAAAATAACATGAAGCAAAAAAAGACAAATTATTGCTCAAAAATTTGGAAAAGCATCTATATAGGGACTTATTCACCCAGTTCAAGGTTCTGAAAAATCAAAGTTTGAATTTCTTGCTTAATGTTTGAATTTCTAGTTTTAGGTTGCAAACTTTGGTTTCAGTGACATAATTTTCCAGATTTAGGTGTCCTAATGCAAGTGAAATGAATGATAAATGATGAACAATGCGACACTTTTTGAAATGTAATTTTGACAAAATTTGTGAATGTGAATGACTGAAAATACACTAATTTATGCAACTACTATGCAAAATCAATGTAAGTTGGACACCCCTTCAACAACTTTGTTTAATTACTCTTCAAGTGGGGGATATAGGGTAGCCTTGTTTGATGCTAATGTTGCTTCTAAAATAATTTGACATTCCATATATTTTTTTGACTTAGTCCTAACCTACCATAAACCTTATGAATTTTCACTCTACGCTCATATAGAATTTTAAGTTTCTCCATTTTGTTATGAAGTTTGTCCTTGGGCACCATGTCAAAAGCTTTTTAAAATCAATAAAACAACATAAACTTTTGTCTCCTCGAGTGTCCCATATTTTTTCAATCAAGTGCCTAAGGGTGATGCAGTGATCAATAGTGAAGCCTTAGTCTAAAATCTAGCTACCCTTTTGCTTTTGCCCTCTCTTTTTCTGTCCAACTACTAATTCTACACTTTATCATCCTCCCAAAATACTTTCCTAGAAAAAGATTAACCATAATAGTATGATGTTTATTGGAGGTGGTGTTTAGAATAGGATCATATCTGGCCTTAGATTTTATCTCACAAGTACCTTTAGGGGGTTCTGAAGGAGGAGATTCCCCGCTACCCTTTGGTGGGGAAAGGTTCTATGATTTAGGGTACTCTTAAGAAAGGGCTGCGTTGATCAAGGAGCGATTGTTCTAGATTTGTAATAAGGGGTTGGGGCTTTCTTTTGGTCTGATTCTTGGGATAGTTTTCCCCCCATTTTGCGTCAATATCCTAATTTGCTAAATCTTTGCCAGAGTTTCTTGGAGGTTGGTTGGTCAAGGGTGATTGATTTTAAGTATTCTTATCCCCATGAGCAGACAGAGGTGGCTAGGTGGAAGGAATCTTGTGTTTGGCCTACTGTTGGTTTGGAGGAGGACTGTGCTAAACTTCATAATATTTTGATTGGTAGACATTGCAACTCTCTTTTGGATTAGGACATTCTTGCTTGGAGTCTAGATCCTAAGGGTGCTTTCACTGTGGCTAGTGGGTGTTAGGTATTGATGGCTCGTAAGTTTGGTGGGGTGGAGGTTCCTTGGTGGAAAAATGTGTGGAATAAGTTCTCTTGGCCAAAGTGTAATTGTTTTTTTGGACTCTAGCTTGGAATAGATGTTTGATTTAGGACAATCTTCGAAAGCGAGGATTCTAGGGCCCTCCTGTTTGTGTTCTGTGCAATTGCAATGAGGAGGATTCTACCCACTTGTTTTTCTGTTGTTCTTTCTCTATGGTTCTTTGGCATTTTTGGTGGGATGTTTGGAAACATCCTTGTGTTCATGCTTCTTCCCTTGTTGAGTTCTGGAATAGTATGGGTAGACCTCCTTCTTAGGCTTCTTTCCTCCAGATTGTTTGGGGCATTGGGCCTACCTTTATTTTTTGGAAAATTTGGTTGGAAAAGAATCGTATGATTTTTTGTTGGGACAGGCTGTTGGTTCAATAGGTTTGACACATAATTGTTGGTATGATCTAGGAGACGGTGGAAGCTAAATGTGAAGTGGTGTATCCTTTGGAATGGAGTGATGATGAGATTGTGAATAAAATGGGCTTATAGGGTTTGACTCCTGGCTCTACTTGTGTCAGAAGAGGTAGGTAGGCTAAAAAGAAGGTTCAAAGGGTTGGTAGATGGTTGCCTCCTTTGGTGGATACTTTGAAGATCAATACTGATGGTTCCTCCAGGGGTAATCCTGGGCTTGCTAGAATTGGGGGAATTGGATGAGATTGCTCTAGTTCGATTATTTTATTCTTCTCCTTTCATAAAGGGCAACATTCTAACAATTTTATGAAGGGGTTGGCGATTCTTGGAGCTATTGAGCGTGCTTGTGCTTTGGGTTAGCGTAAGATTATCTGTGAGTCCCACTCACAAATTATTGTTAATTTGTTGAATGAGAGAAAGTGTATTGATGTTAATTGGCAACTTTCTCTAGTTGTTCATCAAATTCTGCAAATGTGCTCTATGTTGGAGGTGGTGTCTTTCACCCATATCTCGCATGAATGAAATAGGGCTATTGATTGTTTGGCCAAGTAGGTTTCAGAGCAAGATGAGGATTGGAAGATTGAGGGTTGGAGGCAGTTATCCCCTATTATCGTCATAAATTAGAGAGGGTCCTTTTTGATGATTTGGTTGATTGAGGTGGTTGTGGATATGAGGGTGGTAGTTTTAGTTTTATTTGGGTTGAGTGTTCTTGAGCTCTCTTTTCTTGGGTTCCTACTGGATCCCTGATATTTTTTGTACTATTTTTTTCTTGATTTTAATAAAGTTTTTACCCCTTTTTATTATTAACAAAAAAAAAAAACCAAAACCATAATAGTGTGATAATTAGAAAGAAGATATCAAAACACTTAGATGATGTGGCCGAGCTTGCCTTTAATGTGTAATGCGAGGGTCTCTCCTACCCACTTAAAAAATTTGACTTAGAATTAATTCATAAAGAAAATAAGCTGAACACTTCTATGGGACCTCCCTTTTACTAGTTACGTTCATATGACCGTTACCTAACATTCAGTTTTCAGTTCGTGACGCGTTAAACCCTGTGACGCTTTAAAACCTTTCTTTTCCTTCATAAGGTTATTAAGCTAGACTATCCGAGCATTTCACAATGGCTGCGGGAAAGCTTTTTCGTGCATTGGCACAACGAAGCTATTCGATTTCGCGACCTGCCGCCGCTCCATTTGCTAATCCAGATTCGATTCTCGGCACTGAAACACACACTAAAAACTCTCATCTTCCTCTCGCAGCGCAACGCACGTTTGGTCATTTTCATTCACATCTGTTCAGGCGTTATCTTGCCACTTCATCAAAGGGCGCCGCCGATCAGAACGCTGAGTCAGCTTCGAAAGACGAGGTGGGCAACTCACAAGGCGTCGAAAAAAGGGCAAGTAAAGGTGTCAATAAGGGTGCAAATGTCGAGTCTGACTTGAACGCTAGGGTTTACAGGGAAAATCTCAGTGCAAAAGAAATCAACGATGCCGACGAAATAGGATACAGTATTATGGGTCCGGCTAAGACCGGTGAATTCCCTAGGAAGCCGAAGGTTCCCGTATTTGCCGTCGTTCAGGTATTTTATATTTTATATTTTGCAATTTCTTTTTTCAATTGGTAAAATTCCAGCTATGTGTGACCTTTGCCTTATATGCCAATGATTACCTCTTCCGTTGAATCCACTTACATTTTGTATTTCGACTCATCGTTGATGTGGTGCACTAAAGAGCTAGATAGCCTAACTTCAACATTTTATCCTATCTCTTGGATTGGGGTTCCACTTTGGAAGCCCCGGTTCATCCGATTGCGCATTTTCATTTGGCTAGCTCTTTAATAGTTTCAATTCCTTTATATTTCTAGTTTCAATCTTGCCTCTTTTACGATAGTTCTATTTCGCGAGTTTCAATCTCACTTTTTTAACAATAATTTTCTTTTGTTAGTTTCAATCCCGTCCTACCTCTTCTACCTTGCGAGGACTATCTGATGCAATCGGTAGCAATAAAATCATTCAAGCTACTGAGGGATAACTAATCGCCCATCATTGCTTATAAAACATTACTAATCTGACGAATGGTTCTAGTGTTAAATACTTTGCGTGGTTGGTGTCAATAAATTACTTCCAATTATGTAAGAATACTTCGTGCCCTTGTTTCTGAGACTTGTTTACTTGTTTTTTTTTTGTATTTTTTGTGTTTAAGAGGGTTTTCTGCCTTTTCTGAATTTTTGCATATATTGAAACTAAATGAAAGATACCAAAATGAAATACAATAACATGAATGAAATACAGCTTCTCACTTTCAAATTTTATTGATCAACTTGAATGACAAGAACTGAATACAAGCATACCCAGGAAAATAAGAAATATTACAAAGGCTGATGTGGATTTTCTGCGAAAAAGCACCTCATAAAGAAGTTCAATTCTCACTGGGAATGGAGCCTCTTTCCTCGAAATTGCTGCAGATATCCTTCAGAATGCTAGGCGCCCCCTCTCTAATTTTATTGGATTTTTATGATGATTCCTTGGCTGAAATCGCCCGTGGACTCCAATCGCCCTAGCTGCTGGAGTAATGGGTAAAAAAGCAGGGCCGTACCTCTCTTGTAATTGTATATTAGCTGAGGGAAATAGAAAATCTGCTATGCTTCTCTTCCAACTCTGGAAACTTCTAAATAATGATGCATTCAAATCCTTAGTTTGTCTCATCAATCTGCACAAATAGAACACCTGTATGATGCCCTCCTGTATGCCCAATTTAGTAGATATTTCACTACTTCAAAAGGCTACAACAATGGAGAGTGAACGTTCTCCAATGGCAAACTGATTCAGAAACCCTTGGCTGCCTCTCTCAGACAAAAAAACTCATCAACACCAATGCTCAATTGAATGCCTTACTTTCTTCTTCAATGAATATTTATAATTCTTCATGAGGGTCGATTTCATTAAATTTAATTAAATAAATGGCCCCTTCTTATGACGCCTTGACTCTCAGTATTAAGTTAAGTTATAACTTAATATTATAACCTTTTTAAATAATTAATGTTTATTTAAGCCAAATAAACATTAATATCTCCATGAATACTAATTATTTATGAGCGCCATCTGAACTGGGAGTTGAGTTGATGGAGCGGCATACGACTACACACCTTACTAAAAATAGTAAGGGTCCCTCTCAATCCATTCCTGACTTACTATAAATAGTAAGTTGAGCATTGGAGCCCCTGTGAACGCCAAACGAAAGCCAAAGCTGCTAGTTTCTGAACACTGGAGACGATACAATCCCTAGAAGACCCCCTAACCATCCTAATTAGCCTACGAGGGTCAGAATTATAGGCTAAACCATCCGCAAACCTGAGCATGCTAAAAAGGGGACATTACAAATTAACTTTTAATTTTCATGGGATTTGACTACTAAGAATGTTTAAGTCATCTCAAGATTGTCACGAGTATTCATATATTCTAATTAGCTTTTCTCCGAGTTTGCAGGATGGATGGGTTCTGGCAACCATAATTTTGTTTTCCAGATTTTAAAGATGGTGGGTGATGGCTATTAAAATAATATCTAAAAATAATTAAAAGCTGTAAAATAAGTTGCAATTTATTATTTGTCTGAACAATATGAGTAAACAACGCCAAAATTTATAAAAAGTTGTGTGCTGTACAAAATTTTGCATCAGAGACAACAAATCTTAATATGTCTTCACCACTATCTTGAGTGGAAATTTCACCATTGACTGAGACTACAGTGTTAGACTTTGTAGGATCACCTTCTGCAGTCTGCACTGCTCAATGTCTCAATTCAACCATGCTATAAAGTTGTAAATAATCCAAGTGAATTCTGACATTATTTTGGCATTGCTGTTATCAAAGACAATAAAACCTATTGCCATTTATCATCTTAAAAAAGAGTACCAGATTCCACCAATATTCATCAAATGAATAAAAGTAGATACACCAATGTTAATCAAATTTTGACTGGGCTGTTTTGTAATATCAATTAGGATCTTCAGCAGGTTCCCAAGTATGGGACTCACTACAAAATAGAATTTGTCAAAGGGGTCCACAACAAATTGCGATTCCTACGTGTGTTGGAAATCCATGCATCTTCACTAAGACCATTATATTTACATTTTACTTTCCAAATCATTTGACTGTAACCATTGTACCATTACTTGGAATTGAGATTGATTTGGAATATCAAAAGTGTAAATGGAATTTAATTACTCGGATTTGATCTGCCAGAACTGAAAACAATTTTTATTTTTTGCTTTTAAAATTCAAAGTTGGGTGTAGGGGTGGCAGTCCAAAGGGCAGTGTCCCTTGTGGGGTCTGGGAGCAGCACCTTTGGCATGTTCAAGACCAAATTTAGAGAAAGCTTTGGATCACAAAAAAATGTAATTTGTTAGTTGGGCTGCTTAGCCCTTTCCGTTAGTGGGTGGGATGGTTTGCTTAGCCCTTTTTTCAGTGGGTAAGTTTGGTATGGGGATTTGGACCAGGGGGAAGATAGGTTGTACATTTTGTCCTTGTTGTGCTTCCATTGAGACATCCCTAGATTCAGTTATGGGGTAAAGACCTTGGGGATGCATCATTCAGCAACATTGATTCTAATGTTATATTTCCTCAGATATGTTGGTAATGATTACAAGGCAAGAAGATCCATTGCACGCACAAGCATCTTTAAGCATTTGTTAGTAGGGGAAGGAACGATGAAATATAATCCACTGCTTTTATTTTTTCAATGTCTAGCCACTTTTCCCATTGACAAAGCTTTTGGAGCATGTAATAATTACAAGGCAAGAAGACCCATTGAGGGCTCAAGCATCTTTAAGCATTTGTTAGTAGGGGAAGGAATGATGAAATATAATCCACTGCTTTGAGTTTTTCAATGTCTAGCCACTTTTCCCATTGACAAAGCTTTTGGAGCATGTAATGCCTTATAAGTCATCCTTGTTTCACAATTATCACCATTGTGAGATTACCCCACGTACAACCAATCATGCATTTTGTATTAATTATTGAAGGATTTCACATGCCTTTTTAACTATTATTTTTATTTTTGTCTGATTTGATTTGATCATTTGTGTGTAAAAGTCATTTCAAGTTTACGAGTATTAATTACTAATTTACTCTAATGATAAAATTTCTCAAGTATGGTGGTAAATATTACAAGGCAAGGAGCCCAATTAACAACACAAGAACATCTTAAGCATTTGTTAGTATGGGGAGGAATGATGAACGTAATCCATTGAATTTGGCTTTCCACCTTCTATCCTACTAACAAAAGCTTAAGGTGCTTGTGTGCAAATTGTTGTCAATAAATATACATGAGGAAATATTTCATCAATGTATTGATTACTCATGGAGGTTATTTTGAGATAGAATTAAAACCAACATATGGCAAATTCTCCCTTCCCCTCTTTCCCCTCCCTGATATAAAAGAATAAAAAAAAAATTGTAATTCAAAATGCTTGTGGAAGCCATTGATTACATTACATCAAATAATGCCATACTCTAGAAAATGGTCATATGCATATTATGATGGGAGATAGGGTATTTGAACCACCACTCATAAAGGATAAGGAATGGCTTGTGTATTAAGTACTGTATGCAGTTAATCATGAAAAAGTAATATCTAATAACGTTGAACTGTGGAAAATTGTTATATACATATTATCATTTACACTCAAATTAATGAATGATGAGGATCTAGATTAATTTTTTACATCTTTCTGTGCTGGTTCCAAGCAAATTGTTCAGATTGGTTTTTAACTTTTTATTATGACAGGTTGGTGCCCATCAATTCAAGGTGTGTAATGGGGATCGTATTGTTGTCGAGAAGCTGAAGTATGCAGATGTTAACCAGAAGGTATAAGGTACAATTGTATTTTGCTTATCTCTATTTTTATCCTTGAATGGTTTACCTATCTTGAAATCCTCCAAATGTAGAAATTATTGTCAATAGTGTACTCTATATTTGATATGTGTCAAGGACATCCTGTATATGAGGTACCTTGTTGCAGTGATGGGCTTCAAACCTATGCCATGGTCTTAGGAATGGATCAACAAAACTATAAAGCAGTGATGGGATTAACGAAACTACAAAGCATACTGGAAACAGTAAAATAAGTCAGCAAGTGCAACACACACCCACACATACAAGACAGTGCATCTCAACTTTCTCTTTCATTCTATTGAAAAAGCTACTGAATTTTTTCTTTGCTAATCGTTTCATATTCATCTTTTAAGCAGACTATGCCTTTTCTAAGTTGGTTCTATTAGAAGATACTACCCTTCTGTTCTGCCTGCAGCCTCCACTTCTTGAGAATATATTTAATTACATTTAAGTGCCCAAATTAGCAACTAGTTTGCAAGTTCTGAAGAGGTGCAATATCTACCACTCCATGCCTATGACTTCTAATGTTGCTAATATTAGTCACAGATCTACCTGTAATGAAAGATACAAAAAAATTATGAGTATTGCATGCTCAACCTCCTGTGTTAAATCCACTAGTCTGAAAATCGTGGGCTGCCTGGTTCAATTTTCGACACAAAGCATATCTTGGTGACAAAATTCTTCAAGCAGGCTAGTTGCAAATCTCTCCAGTTCTCTGGTTCATTTATGTGACTGAGTACAGTTTGTTAAATCTATGCCAAAAAGGTAGTGCAGTCACCTTCATTTCTGAAATTTCTTTAACTATTTTTGAGGATTTCCTTGGCAATCCTGTATCCCAGTTTGGAAGTTGTTATGTCGGTGAACTGCCATAGTTTCCCCAAATCATTTTATTGTGTAATCATAAAAACAGCTAACACTGAAGATGGGTGAGATCATAGGCAAAAACTCAGACGCAGCAAAGATCTGGCAGCCCATAATTTTGACTCAGATCTGAGACTGCAAATAAAAAAATACCTAAATACACAAAATAAACTTAAAAGAATGCATCAAACACAAAGAATTCATTTAGAGAGCACAGAAGTCTATTTTGATCATAGGCAGCATTACTCAGAATTGGGATTGACTTGGTGAACTTAAAGTATAAATGGAATTCAATTACTTGGAGACCAAAAATGGCAGAAAAATTCATAAAAGCAGGGAAAGAAGGCTGTTTTTGTTATCTCAAGCCAAACACAGGGAAAAAACCCTGCCTTTTCTTCTGGCACAGCACAAAACTTATTTTATGTTTTGCTTTTAAAATCAGAACCAGGTGGCTCTGGGGGCAGCAGTGCCCCTCACTGGGTCCAGGAATAGCACCTCAGGCTTGTTCCCAGGGTTGAGGGGTGGAGCAACTGCAACCGGGTCCAATTTAAGGCCTTTAAGGCCACATGGACCTTCCTTCATGGTGAATGCCATTTTTCATAATTTTATTGCTTTTAATCAACTGTTGATAAATCCTTTCAATGGCTTGGGAATCAATTCATGCTGCCTAGATCCTAATTACTGAAGGTGAAAGTGACAAAAAACACAAAAAATCATGTTTTTATCATGGGCCTGTGATTTTTTTTTCCTTTCTGCCAGCAGGGTCTGCAGAGAAAACTTGTGAATTACAGCTGAAATTCACTTGGTAACTTGTGAAAAACTCAGGAATTTTTTCCAGGATTCAGTTCATGTGTCTGTTGTGAGCTACCCTGCCTGCAAATTTACTCGCAAGTTTGGTGAGAACTCACCAAGTTTGTAAACTATGGGTGATAAATGCGATTCGGGAGGAAGCTTTAAAATATGAGAATTCAGTATGTTGAGACTCAGTGAGGACTTCTAGATCCAAGTCTGAGTCAGGCTAAGCAAGTCTGCAGTGAAGATTTGAAATTAAAATCAACTTGCAATAAAAAAATCATTATAAACATTTTTATTTCATATATTATATATTTTTAATGGCAGAGATTTGGCCAAATTTTGCGACTGAGTGCAAGTTCAAGTTAAAAAAGGTTATTGCTGAGTCCCAACACTATGGAAATATTACCTTGTTTCTTAAAATTTGCAAGGGCTAAACTTATATTTTTTAACTTGTTATGTTGGCTCTGTGAAATCAGTCTTTAGGGCAGTACATCAATACCAATACTCTAATTTGATACTGCTTTTCTCTTTTCTTCTGATCCGCTCTTGCCTTGTGTTCTTTTACACTGTTCAATATTTATTTTATCCTGTTCAAAGAATTTTATCTTCTGCAGAAATGTGAGCTTTGTATTCCCTTATGCTGTTAAAGGTCTCAATTCAGAAACTCTTTTAGAATAAAATCCATAGAAACCCTTATAAGATAAAGTCATTGACATGGTTATTGATGCAGGATCAAATCCCATCGCCATTGGTGGTACCTCAGTGGACAGCACAGCAAATTGCAAATTTGCCCACCCAATTAAGGATACTATACAGAAGTCTAGTGCCCAACTTTTTCCCTAGAGTTTGCCAACCATGGCTCACAAATTTTGCATTCCCTATTATAAGTAAGAGAAAGCAGCAATCCATTTGACTATACCACTTGTTATAATACCAATTTTGCAAGGAGTGATGCACCCCCATGCTTATCTCAAGCAATATAATGAACCATTTTAGAAAAGTACTCAGCCACAAGAAAATATTATTGTTACCTCTTAGAGCCCAAGGTAGACCCTACACAAAATCCAAATTGATGTATTGCTAAGTCTTTTCAAGGGACACAAAATACAAACTGATGTATTGCTAAGGCTTTTCAAGGGCTGGTAATGGCGGGTGCCTGCCTACATTTCCTTGTTTACCCTTGTTGAGAAATATGGCAGCTGGCAACATACTTGGCCCCCTTCTTGCTGTACTTGGACGCTAGTAGGGCTCTTACTTTTTAACTATGTTACGTGGGGACATATCTACCCTTCAAAAACCATGTCCTTGCCCACCCAGCATTTCCAGGACTTTGGGATGGCAGTGGCCATCCTCAATTTGCACAAGTTTTCTGGAATGTTTGTGGGATGCCATCCTGAAATGCTGGGACATTTGGCTGTCCCTGGGACAGATGGAGATGTCTGAGACATCCCTTGACAGACTTGGGGACGACCAGTTGTCCCCAACAGCAAACAAATTTCCCAATGTTTTAAAGAAAATCAGTGCATGATGATCATGGTTTGATATTCAACTATGATTTTTGTTTTCTGAGAATTTCATCAATGTTGGCTAACATATTAGGGCTCCCGAGATAGTTGTGCATTTACTAATTATGAATACAATTTAAGCTGCTCTCATGTATGAATTCAACATTGAGATATCTGCATTTCCACTGCAATTGCAAAACATACTATTATTTCCTATCTAATCAGAACAACAAAGTCACAATAGATTCTCTCCACGAGTGTGCTCACAAGAATTACAATTCAGAACAATAACTTATACAGAAGGACTAAAATAACTGTTAACCATTTAAATACTATATTTTTCCATACTGCTGTTGTCTATTGAAAAATTTGAGCTTGAACAATGAAATCAGAAATTTCTATTCTAGTTTTTAATTGCTGCTATACTGCTATCAGCTATGTCAACTACATTTTGACTCTTTTATTTAATTTTATTATTGAATTTGGTACATTATTTCAATGTTGATGTCATGTATAGTTAAACGTTTAAAATAGATCTGCTACCATGTATAGTTAAAATACCTTATCAAACATAGTAATTAGCAATGTTATTTGTTGGCTCAATGGATCTGCTGTCACTTTAAAGAAAAGATTTGCAAATAATTCAACTATTTGGCAGAAGCGTGAAACCTATCACTAATCTGTAAATACTTAAAGAATTGTGATTAGTTATACAATACACAATCCTGTGGCATAAAGTTATGTCTCCAATTGCTCAACATTTGTATAACTCTTTTCCATAGGTGTTATACTTCTTTGCTTCATTGTATTTTTCACCATCACAATCTATAAGATGACCTTCATGATTAAGTACGATCATACTTGATGGGTAACACTCAACCTTAAAAGGCTTTTTAAAATTTTGAAGAACCTAAACTGGGGATTCTGCTACACATTCTTATAGTAGAGTCTTTTATAATTGCAAATAACACTTGAGCATAGGTGTTGCACTTATTTGATTCGTTGAATTTTTCTCTGTGGCAAGCTATCAGACTACCTCCGGTAGTAAGCATTGCTACAAGAACCACGCCTGATGTATCAACTCGGCCTCAAAAGATTTTTTATAGTTTGGGAGAGCCAAAACTAGAGTTTTTGTTGCACATAATTTTAGAACTGGAAATCATTCTTTAGCTATATTTGCGCAATACAATGTAACTATCTAATTTCATTAAAGAATTCTTAGGAGCTGCAAGCTTTCTAAAATGCCAAATGAACACACGATAAAATGTCAATATTATATGGAGATGCCCCTCTGTAGTTGTATTGTTTACAGGTGGCCATTCCAAGATTGCCTTAAACTTCCTATTTGTGTTAACGGTTCTAGTATTGGGTATGTTGGTACAACAATATTTTTCCTTTGGTACGGGTAGGAGTTCCTATTTTAAATCTGAATGACAATTATGATGGCAGGGATGACAATTTTTTTCCTTGGCAATTTTTTTAAATCCGATTTTTCCCCATTTAAATCCCATTTTTTTCGAAAAGTCTTAATACTTTTGATTTGCCGATTTTTTCCCCCAAAGGATTTTCTATTATATTTCTTATTTTCTCAACCATGGAGTCCATGTTATCATAAATTTCACCCAAACATGAGTGATCTGTATCATCATATGTAATCATGTTGACGATGGGCTCAATGAAACTCATACCATATTCCACACGAGCCCACAACTCATCATGTAGGATCAATGCTTTTATTTTTGGACTCTTTCTATGGTTGACTGCGTCCATACACACCAAAGGTTATTGATGACCATAGAACTCAATGTATCTTACACCTTCACAAGTCTTAAGACGATTGTGTGAGATGCAAATTGAGTTTCAACAACCTAACATGGTGTAAAAAAATACATGTCATGTATCAATAATTAAAAATAAAAATTAAAAAATATATTAATTTTTTTTTAAAATTACCTTCAACAACTCCAACTTGGAGAAGTTCTTCAGATGCCCTGTGACATATGATGATTAGTCACAAACATTTGAATCTCCTCAGCCTCCATGTAGATGTAATGTCCCCTAATTGGGAATGCCCTAAATTTGCCCTAAATCCTTAAAAAATAAGCAAATGGGTTAGATAATACCTTTCACCCAATTGAAGCCCTACACACAAATTAGAAACCATTTACCATAATCGCACTGATTAGCAGATTATAACCATTTACCATAATAATACTAATTGGCCGATTATCATAATTAAATATTAGTAAACTCATGGCCAAATTACTAATTCAATCACAAAGCATTTAATATACTTGGAGGGCTCAACCATAGGATAGTACAGGAGAACGTGACTCGATGGGGTGCCTAGGACCCATCTACCCTAGGCCCAAGAGCAGGTGTTTTGGCCTCTACCTAGGAGGTGTCCCCTTTTCCTTATCCCCTCATCTTGTCAACCATTTCTCTCTCTCTATGATTTGACCTCTTGTGCTGATTCACAATGAATGGAGGAGTGAGATTACAATGGGTGCCCTGAAAATGCCATCTCTCCTAGGCCCCCCAAGGTGCTGTACCATTGGTACCCCAAATGGATACCCCCTTGGCCTCCTTGGGACTATTTGGTCCACCCATTATGGGACTACTTGGTTCCCCATTATAGGACTACTTGGTCCTCCATTATGGAACACATTGGTTCCCCATTATAGGACTACTTGGTCCTCCATCTTGAGGTGGCGTACCTAGGAGAGTGCTCCATTGCTGTTCTCCTCTTGTGATCTCAACCCCCTCTATCAAGGCTAAAACATTTAAATCAGATGACAACCAATATTAATCATATTTAAGGAAGCAGCCATAACAGAAATGTATCATTAGTACCGTGGATATCTAATTAATAATCATAATCACTCATACTGAATTATGCTGTACCATATAACTGCAAATCAGATCGCATACCACCAACTCAGGAAATTGGACTGCTGCACAAATGTTAATTAATTGATTATTTTTGTCTGAGAGGATGCAGACCTTTATTCCTTTTTCTGATCAGATGATTGATGACTTAATGCCCAGATGTTATTGATTTTCAGACTGAGTCATTTTGCTCTCCAATTGATCTGTTCTTAACACTCAGAAGATATTGTTAGTATAAATCCACCAAATAAGAATCTATTATCCATACTTATATTAAGGCACCATAATTACCTATAAGCTTCAATAATTGCTGCAAGCATCATTATTGCATTATCATGTATAATTCATATGTGTGTGTGTGTGTAATTATAATTTGCCTACTTCCCTTATTGATTTATCATTTCCCATATATCAGACTTCTTATTTATTTCTATGTCTTTGTTGCTGTTCCTATACCTCTCTTAGATCTCCTTGAACCAACTTCTTCCCACATATTAAATCTGAGTATATCATATTAATATTTCTGCTGCTATGCTCAGGACATACTCCTCCCGTTTCTCCCCTATTCGCTGTTTATATCTCTGTGTTTTTGTCTCCTTATTTTCTCTTCATATATCTCTCCTTAATACAAAGGGATGCATCACTTTAGGAGAGAGACATCCTTATAAAAGGATATGTCCTTTTGTTAATAATAAAATACTCATAATAAATACTAATCCCCATCGCTGGTCCTTAGTCATATAAATCGCTGCATTTGTTAGTAATCGCTGCCTCTTTTCATTTTAATAACCGCTGCTTCTTTTTTTAGTAATCGCTGTCTTCACTTCTCCTTATCTTGTCTTTGTTTCCAACTCAGCACTCTTTTGTCTTATTATAAAATCACTTTGTCTCCTTTATGAAATCATTTTATTTCATCTTTTGGCTGCTTCTATATATATTAAATTATTAATTTATTATTTGTTTCCTAAATCGTAGTATCGTGGAATGATTTTATTCTTTTTATTAATTTATTTAATTTCTTTATACTGGCTAGCCCAGGTTTAGTGCTGCGATTTGCAGGGGCATGACAGTAGATTTGTTTTTGCAATATTAAATTGAAAATTAACACAAATTGAGTGAGTGGACTGCAAATGGTGTCCAAAAAATGTGACCATATGTACCCTCCACTATAGAACTAGCTGCCCAACATTTTTTAGCATTGTCCATTATGACTTGACCAACATTTTTCAAGGCCCACCATTTCAATTGATTCTATGAGGATATTGGCAATGAAAGTTGCATCTTTCACTTTCCCCTCACAATTCACTGCCTTCAAAAACATCACCGCTTTAGGGGACACTATATACCATTGATCAATGGTCTATTTTTTCAGTCTTTCTATACATAAAAAATGGACACACCTGTTTTGGGCCATGTATTGTTGATTACTCTGAATGGTGCCTCTACTAAAGCTTTCTCCTTCGCTAATAAGGTGGTTTGCACCTTTTCATACCCATGACACACATAATCAGGTGGTGTATTGGAAAGGGCCATCACCATATCCCACCAATATGGTGATCTAATGAGGTTGAAAGAAACCCATTGCCATAAATACAAGCAGCAACACTTTGATCTGCAATCTCCCTTGCTTCATTCTTGAAGGCCTTTTCCAATGGGCCTCTTTTATGTGAAGCCGAAACATTCTCTTTTCTAGAAGAGGGCGGCATTGGCATGAATGGATGTGGGCCAGCAGGTTGTGATAAGCCACTAGGAGGTTTGTGCAAGCTTTTATTGTCAAGAGGATGTACTCTTTCCTTTGATGTATTACTTACCATGTCAGCATCCTCTTGTTCTTTAATATAAGCCAATATTTGATGCTTTGGCAACCCTTTTTTATTTAGCTTAGGAAAAACGCTTATTCCTTGTATAGGAGTAGCATAAAAGTGAGCTTTCACTCGAGAGTACAAGCTTTTATACTCTTTTAGTCATCAACCACAAATAGGGTCCATAGCCAGCATGATGATGCTTGGGATGGTAGTTACTTGCACTACAAAGGGAAAGTTGTTCTCTTTGCTATTTCTACTCTTTGTAACCCACTATTACTTCAATTACATGCCTCTCCTTCTTTAGGTCACCATGGGTTCTTAAGGACATATGAATGGATCAAATGCTTAGCCGAATGTGATACATGCCAACACCATAAAGATGAAATTGTCAAAACCCTGATCACTCTACAACAATTCCCGTTTTGACTGCCATATTGACTAACGTTTCCTCCAATATCATTGAAGGATTGTCCAAGTCTAGTGGCAAGAGGGCCATATTGGTGGTGGTGGATTGACTCTCCATATATGCTCACTTCTGTTCTTTGGCCCATCCATATCAAGCCTCCTTTGTTGCCCAACTCTTTCTTGATCAAATTTCTATCTCCATGGTATGTCCACTTCCATTGTTTGTGATTGCAGACCCTGTATTCAGCAGTAACTTGAAAATGATCTCACCTCCATTGTTGCCCAACTCTTTCTTGATCAAATTTCCATCCCCATGGTATGTCCACTTCCATTGTATGTGATTGCAGACCCCATATTCAGCAGTCACTTGAGAATGACCTCACCCACAAACATATGGTTAAAATAAGATCATTAATAAATGCCTGGAGATGTATTACATTGCTTTGCTTTTGCACAATAGACCCGCTATAAATGGCTACCCCTTGCTGAATTGTGGTACAACACTTCTATCATTTGCCACTAAGATGACACCTTATGAAGCTGTATATGGCCAACCAACACCATCTATCGTACCCTGCTTCCTAGGTACTTCCAAGATGTGCACAGTTGATTCCATTTTCATCACCTAGGAATCTCTCCACACTCTCAAGGACAACTTGGTCTTGGTGCAACATCGTATGAAACAATAGGTTAATCCCTAAGTTACCGATTCGTTTTTGGATTTGGGTATAGGTACGAGAATCCGGTACGGGATTCGGCAAAAAAATTTTTTGGGGTTGGGTACGGCTTGGATACGGCAATACAAAAAACATATAAAAATCAGAAATATATACATATTTGCAGCAGTAATTAAGTTCAGAATACACCACCATATTAATAATAATAGTCTAAGAGACTAAGACTAATAACATAGCAAAAATACATCACCACTTTCATAGTCACTAAGTATTACTCGAATGTCATCATCATGATATAAAATTATAAATTAAAGTTAAAACGTTTACAATCAGCCATTATTGATCATTGATCAATCAGAATCATATGGGTCATCAAACAAACTAGCATCATTAGATGCTACATTTTATGTAGAACCACAAATAGCATTAGTGGCACTCGCACAAGCACCGCCACTAGCAGTAGCACTCGCATTGACACTACCACTCTCGTAATCAGTAGCTACTTCAGGTTCATAGTCATCATCAATATCAAGTGTTGCTAAGTGACTTGTGGAAGCATCCAAGTCAAGCTGCTCTGGCTCAATATCCCACCTCCTCGTGTCTCCTTCTTTGTAGGAACTTTGCTTGTGTGTAAGGAGGTGCAAGTTTGAATGCACATACACCAAGTCCTCTGCCTTTTTTGAATGAAGCCTATTGCGTTTTATTGAGTGGATGAAGGAGTATGTGCTCCAATTCCTCTCAGAAGAAGATGAACTAGCAACCTATTAAGACCAAATTAAATAGTTAAGAGTTACAAAATTTAACTAAACAAAATTTAAAATTAAAATGACAAATATAAAACTTACTTGGGATAAAACTTTTATTGCAATAGGTTGGAGGTGCATGTATTCTTGCCATGGAAGTACCACCAACTATGAGCATCCACCCTGCACTTGTCTCGAAGAGCATCCATATTTTGATCAACACTACCAGAGCAAGCAAAAGCCATGAACTCAGCCCTGACTCGATCGCGTTGGTCACGATCACTAAAGATTCTACGAATTGCTGCCTTGTACCCATGAGCCACTTCACCATCCCTATATGGAGCAACTCTTGATGATGTAGCAAGTACCTTAGGACTATAATACTTGGGACTCAATGCAAAAGCGAGAAGATGCAATGGAGTGGTCATTTTGTTCCATCTATCAACCATGATTTCCTGTAGCTCTTTGAAGAATTTTTCTTCAGGATCTTCCTCTTTTGCATTGATGATGACTTTCATCTTCTCAATCATTGAGTCGATACCATCATATACTTCTCCCAAACAAGGTCTATCCATGTCTGTATAATGGATCATGCTCAGTAGAGGCTCAGTGAAACTAACCAGGTACTCAACACGATCCCACCAACACTCATCTAGGATCCTTTGCCTGACCCTATTTGCCCTTTCACTGCTAGATTGCCTCCATATGGCCCAATTAGGGCTGATTACCATGGCACAAGTGCCTCACGAACCTTTATAAGCCGTCTCAACACAATTGTGTTGGAGGCAAAACGGGTCTCTGCAACCTGTTTGGAAATCAAAATAAAAATTAAAATGTAATTTAAATTTACAAAATCAAAATTTAAAATTAAAAGAAAACTAAAAATTAAAAAAATATTGAGAATTAACTTACCTTCAACAATTCCAATTTTGAGAATTGTCTAAATATTCCTTGTGTCATATGGTGGTTGGTGATAAACATTTGGATGTCTTTGCCCTCAGCATACACCTGTTTGATCCACTCAATTTTGGATCCAATTTTTTGTAGCATTAGATTGAGGGAGTGGACAGCACAAGGTGTCCAAAAAATGTTTGGATACTTTCTCCTCAACCAATAACCCAAGAGTCCTACAATTTTTGCGATTGTCGGTTATAACTTGCACAACATTTTGATGGCCCACTTCTTCAATAGCTTGGCAAAGGATGTTAGCAATAAATGGACCATCTTTCACCTGTCCTTCACAATCCACTTCTCTCAAAAACATTGCCCCTTTAGGGAACACAGCAATAACATTGATCAATGGGCGATTTTTTGCATCCTTCCATCCATTAGAAACGATGCTCACCCCTGTTTCGATCCATGAATCCCTTATGGGCTTCAAAGAGTCTGCTACATGTTTCACCTCTTTCTCCAATAAGGTGCAATGCACCTTCTCAAAACTTGGGCCCTTATACCCCTTTGGAGCCTCATTAATAGATTTCACCATTTTTTGCCAATATGGTGAACGAACAACGTTGAATGCCAATCCATTGGCATAGAGACATCTTGCTATGTCTTGATCAGCAATCTCTCTTGCCTCATTCTGAAATGAACCTTCCAACGGTCCCTTGGATCTTTTATTTGATGTGGGCACGGTTTGCTCTTGAGGAATGTTCATAAATGGATGGCTATCTGTAGGTCGAATATAAGTAGCCGTAGGTGGTGTAGGGGGTTTCATGGTTCGAGATCCTTTCTTCAAAGGATGGCTTGTTTTAAGACTACTATCTTTTCTCTCTGATTTTTCTTGCTCATCAATATATTTCAACACTATGTCATCTGGAAGGCCTTTGCCATCACCTTCTGGAGGTCCTGGACAAGGTCTGATGCCATTATCAGGGATTCTACACAAGTGGGCTTTCACTCGACTGTATGAGCTTGTATATTGAATTTTGCAATGACTACAAATCCAAATAAATACTCCACCACCTGGACATTGTTGAACCATTTCTACATATTTCCAAAGGGGAGAGGTTGCATTTATTTTGAAACGAGATTGGGCTGTGGTGTTAGAAGCGGATGCCATTGTAATACCTAAGGCACAACATATTGAAATAATTTTGGTATTGAAATTTCAAATTTGAAACTTAAAAACTTAAATTTAAAAGAATGAAAGTAGAACAATCAACAATCAACAAAACAAAATAGTTTATTTGTTAAAAAAAATGTAGGAAAAAAATAAAAAAAACTTCAAAGAAACCTACCTCTTTTGATTCTTTGAACCTAAGTTACCGATTCGCCATACTTAGCCTCCGGATATGATACGGTACGATTCGGGTACGGGATTCGGGTACGGTACGGTACGGATTCGTCCAGGATTCGGTTCTTTGCCTGCGGATACGTATCGGATTCTTCATGGCACTGCGGATTCTTCCAGGATTCGGCGTGACGAATCCGAGCCGAATCCGTGACGTTTTTCGTGTCAAAAAGCCCAGTCCGAAAAAAAACGTCTTTTTTTAATCATTTTTTATTATTTGTTTGACCTTATGTTGACTTCTAAACATTAAAATATTCATTGCAACCCTAATTTCAACCTCCAAACACACTAAATAGGTAAAAACAATTTCATTTTAACAATTTGTGAAAGAAAAACGATTTTTTTTGCCTCCATTGCTGAACCTGCTCTCTTGCTTGCACAAGCTCGAACAGAGTTGAAGGCTGATCGTTGGTTGTTCAAGGTTGATTGCTGTGCTATTCCTAAGCACTTGCAAGTGTTTGCCAAGATTCAAGAAGATTGTAGAGCAAGATTTGTTCAAAAAAGGTAGGTTTCTTTGAAATTTTTATTTTTTTTTTTACATTTTTTTAAAGTTTCTGTTTAACAAATGAACTATTTTGTTTTGTTTTTATTGTATTACTATTAATTTTGTTGATTGTTCTCATTCTTTTAAGCTTTTTAGTTTCAAATTTCAATACCAAAATTATTTCAATCTATTGTGCCTTGGCCCTTAGGTATTACAATGGCATCTGCTTCTAATTCAGGCCAATCTCGTTTCAAAATAAGTGCAACCTCTCCCCTTTGGAAATATGTAGAAATGGTTCAACAATGTCCAGGTGGTGGAGTATTTGTTTGGATTTGTGGTCATTGCAAAGTTCAATACACGAGCTCATACAGTCGAGTGAAAGCCCACTTGTGTAGTATCCCTGATATTGGCATCAAACCTTGTCCGGGACCTCCAGAAGGTGATGGCAAAGGCCTTGCAGATGACATAGTGTTGAAATATATTGCTGAGCAAGAAAAAGCAGATCAAAAAGCTACTAGTGTTAAAAAAAACCATCCTTTGAAGAAAGGATCTCAATCCATGAAACCCCCTACACCACCTACTTATATTCCACCTACAGAAAGCCATCCATTTATGAACATCCCTCAAGAGCAAACCGTGCCCTCATCAAATAAAAGATCTAAGGGACCATTGGAAGTTTCATTTCAGAATGAGGCAAGAGAGATTGCTGATCAAGACATAGCAAGATGTGTCTATGCCAATGTATTGGCATTCAACGTTGTTCATTCACCATATTGGCAAAAAATGGTGAAATCTATTAATGAGGCTCCAAAGGGGTATAAGGGCCCAAGTTTTGAGAAGGTGCGTTGCACCTTATTGGAGAAAGAGGTGAAACATGTAGCAGACTCTTTGAAGCCCATAAGGGATTCATGGATTGAAACAGGGGTGACCATCGTTTCTTATGGATGGAAAGATGCAAAAAATCGCCCATTGATCAATGTTATTGCCGTGTCCCCTAAAGGGGCAATGTTTTTGAGAGCAGTGGATTGTGAGGGACAGGTGAAAGATGGTCCATTTATTGCTAACATCCTTTGCCAAGCCATTGAAGATGTGGGCCATCAAAATGTTGTGCAAGTTATAACCGACAATGCTAGAAATTGTAGGGCTGCTGGGTTATTGATTGAGGAGAAGTATCCACACATTTTTTGGACACCTTGTGCTGTCCACTCCCTCAATCTAATGCTACAAAAAATTGGATCCAAAATTGAGTGGATCAAATAGGTGTATGCTGAGGGCGAAGACATCCAGATGTTTGTCACCAACCACCATATGACACAAGGAATATTTAGACAATTCTCAAAATTGGAATTGTTAAAGGTAAGTTAATTGAAATTCTCAATATTCTTAAATTTTTAGTTTTCTTTTAATTTTAAATTTTGATTTTGTAAATTTAAATTACATTTTAATTTTTATTTTGATTTCCAAACAGGTTGCAGAGACCCATTTTGCCTCCAACACAATTGTGTTGAGACAACTTATAAAGGTTCATGAGGCACTTTGTGCCATGGTAATCAGCCCTAATTGGGCCATATGGAAGCAATCTAGCAGTGAAAGGGCAAATAGGATCAGGCAAAGGATACTAGATGATTGTTGGTGGGATCGTGTTGAGTACCTGGTCAGTTTCACTGAGCCTATACTGAGCATGATCCGTTACACAAACATGGATAGACCTTGTTTGGGAGAAGTATATGATGGTATCGACTCAATGATTGAGAAGATGAAAACCATCATCAATGCAAAAGAGGAAGATCCTGATGAAAAGTTCTTCAAAGAGCTACAGGAAATCATGGTTGATAGATGGAACAAAATGACCACTCCATTGCATCTTCTTGCTTTTGCATTGAGTCCCAAATATTATAGTCCTGAGCTTCTTTCTGTTACATCAAGAGTTGCTCCATATAGGGATGTTGAAGTGGCTCAAGGTTACAAGGCAGCAATTCAGAGATTCTTCACTGATCGTGACCAACGTGATCGAGTAAGGGCTGAGTTCATGGCTTTTGCATGCTCCGGTAGTGTTGCTCAGAATCTTGATGCTCTTCGAGACAAGTACAGGGTAGATGGTCATAGTTGGTGGTATTTCCATGGGCAAGAATACATGCACATCCAACCAATTGCAATAAAAATCTTATCCCAAGTAAGTTTTATAGTTTGTAATTTTAATTTTAATTTATAATTTTATATTAATTAATAATTTTGTTTAGTTAAATTTTGTAACTCTTAACTATTTAATTTGGTCTTGACTCTTAATAGGTTGCTAGTTCATCTTCATCAAAGAGGAATTGTAGCACATACTCCTTCATCCACTCAATAAAACGCAATAGGCTGCATTCAAAAAAGGCAGAGGACTTGGTGTATGTGCATTCAAACTTGCGCCTCCTTACACACAAGCAAACTTCCTACAAAGAAGGAGACACAAGGAGGTGGGATATTGAGCCAGAGCAGCTTGACTTGGATGCTTCCACAAGTCACTTAGCTGCACTTGATATTGATGATGAGTATGAGCCTGAAGCAGCTACTGATCGTGAGAGTGGTAGTGTCGGTGCTACTGCTACTGCTAGTGGCAGTGCTTGTGCGAATGCCACGAATGCTATTTGTGGTTCTACGCAAAATGTAGCATCTAATAATGCTAGTTTGTTTGATAGTGATGACCCATATGATTCAGATTGATCAATGATCAATAATGGCTGATTGTAAACGTTTGACATTTTATGTTTGAACTTTAATTTATAATTTTATATCATGACAATCGAGTAATCACTAATATTTTAATATTTGACTTAGTGACTATGAAAGTGGTGATGTATTTTTGCTATGTTATTAGACTATTAATATGGTGGTGTATTCTGAACTTAATTACTACTGCAAATATGTGTATATTTCTGATTTTTATATGTTTTTTTGTATTGCCGTACCCAAGCCGTACCCAAATCCAATTTTTTTTTTTTGCCGAATCCCGTACCGGATTCGCGTACCCGTACCCGAATCCAAAAACGAATCGGTAACTTAGCTTTGAACAAATCTTGCTCTATAATCTTCTTGGCAATGAACGGAGGCTTGCACGTGCTTAGGAATAGCACAACAATCAACTTTGACAAACCAATGATCAGCCTTCGAATCTATTCAAGCTTGTGCAAGCAAAAACGAAAGTTCAGCAATGGAGGCAAGAAAACGCGTTTTTCATTCACAAATTGTGAAATGAGAGTGTTTTTACCTATTTAGTGTCTTTGGAGGTCGAAATTAGGCTTACAATGAATATTAAATCATATAAGAAGTCAACATTCAGTCAAAAAATATTTAAAAACGTCTAAAAACGCTTTTTTATTTCCGCCTGGGCGTTTTTCCGCGAAAATTCTTCGCGGATTCGCGTCGGATACGCCAAGCCGAATCCTGTTTCGAATCCACAGAGGGCGACGAATTTCTGACGAATCTGCAGGCCGAATTCTGTATCCTGTGCGAATTTCTGATGAATCGAATCCGAATTTCGAATCGAACCCGAATCGTATCGTATCCAGGGGCAAATACTGACGAATCAGTAACTTAGGTTAATCCACATTGTTTAGAGCACACATTCCAAGTTGGTGATGTCTTCTTGCATCTACAGCTCTACAAGCATTCGTCCCTCAAGCTTGCCAACAAATAGAAGTTAGTGCCTAAATTTATGGACCTTTCAAAATTCTCTAGTGTATGGCTGAAGTGGCCTATAAATTGGATCTTCCTTCATCCTCCAAACTACATTCTATTACCGTGTTTTATGTTTGAAAAAGGTCCTTGGACAACACGTTTATGTACAAACAACACTTCCTAAATTGTATGAGAAAGGATCTATCATCCTAGATCCTGAAGCTATTTTGGATCAATGCTTCTGCATACTCCATCACCTCACCATCATTGAAGTTTTGGTTCAGTGGAGAGTGTCACAAGTACAACCTGAAGATGTCACTTGGGAACTACTTCACCAGCTACAACAACAATTTCCTCAATTTAACCCTTGAGGACAAGGCTTTCCGAAGGAGGTGGGCATGTTGGGACCCTCGTGTCCTATTCTTGTAATACCTTAAGCATTGTAATAGTCAATTGTATAGTTAACAGTTATATTATGTTGTTTGTATTTATCCCACTTTTGTTCTAATCCATAAGTCACTCCTTGTGAAGAGTTTCTATTAATGTTGTAATAAAGCAAATATCATCTTGGAATCATATGTTG
>VDFB02026320.1:113750880-113784623 GCA_007258455.2 Sequoia sempervirens | reverse complement strand
TCCAGGATTCGGCGTGACGAATCCGAGCAGAATCCGCGACGTATTTTCGCGTCAAAAAGCCCAGTCCGCAAAAAACGTCTTTTTTTAATCATTTTTTATTATTTGTTTGACCGAATGTTGACTTCTAAACATTAAAATATTCATTGCAACCCTAATTTCGACCTCCAAACACACTAAATAGGTAAAAACAATTTCATTTTAACAATTTGTGAAAGAAAAACGAGTTTTTTTGCCTCCATTGCTGAACTTGCTCTCTTGCTTGCACAAGCTCGAATAGAGTTGAAGGCTGATTGTTGGTTGTTCAAGGTTGATTGCTGTGCTATTCCTAAGCACTTGCAAGTGTTTGCCAAGATTCAAGAAGACTGTAGAGCAAGATTTGTTCAAAAAAGGTAGGTTTCTTTGAAAATTTTTGATTTTTTTTTTACATTTTTTTAAAGTTTCTGTTTAACAAATGAACTATTTTGTTTTGTTTTTATTGTATTACTATTACTTTTGTTGATTGTTCTCATTCTTTTAAGCTTTTTAGTCTCAAATTTCAATACCAAAATTATTTCAATCTATTGTGCCTTGGCCCTTATGTATTACAATGGCATCTGCTTCTAATTCAGGCCAATCTCGTTTCAAAATAAGTGCAACCTCTCCCCTTTGGAAATATGTAGAAATGGTTCAACAATGTCCAGGTGGTGGAGTATTTGTTTGGATTTGTGGTCATTGCAAAATTCAATACATGAGCTCATACAGTCGAGTGAAAGCCCACTTGTGTAGTATCCCTGATATTGGCATCAAACCTTGTCTGGGACCTCTAGAAGGTGATGGCAAAGGCCTTGCAGATGACATAGTGTTGAAATATATTGCTGAGCAAGAAAAAGCAGATCAAAAAGCTGCTAGTCTTAAAAAAAACCATCCTTTGAAGAAAGGATCTCAATCCATGAAACCCCCTACACCACCTACTTATATTCCACCTACAGAAAGCCATCCATTTATGAACATCCCTCAAGAGCAAACCGTGCCCTCATCAAATAAAAGATCTAAGGGACCATTGGAAGTTTCATTTCAGAATGAGGCAAGAGAGATTGCTGATCAAGACATAGCAAGATGTGTCTATGCCAATGTATTGGCATTCAACGTTGTTCATTCACCATATTGGCAAAAAATGGTGAAATCTATTAATGAGGCTCCAAAGGGGTATAAGGGCCCAAGTTTTGAGAAGGTGCGTTGCACCTTATTGGAGAAAGAGGTGAAACATGTAGCAGACTCTTTGAAGCCCATAAGGGCTTCATGGATTGAAACAGGGGTGACCATCGTTTCTGATGGATGGAAAGATGCAAAAAATCGCCCATTGATCAATGTTATTGCCGTGTCCCCTAAAGGGGCAATGTTTTTGAGAGCAGTGGATTGTGAGGGACAGGTGAAAGATGGTCCATTTATTGCTAACATCCTTTGCCAAGCCATTGAAGATGTGGGCCATCAAAATGTTGTGCAAGTTATAACCGACAATGCCAGAAATTGTAGGGCTGCTGGGTTATTGATTGAGGAGAAGTATCCACACATTTTTTGGACACCTTGTGCTGTCCACTCCCTCAATCTAATGCTACAAAAAATTGGATCCAAAATTGAGTGGATCAAACAGGTGTATGCTAAGGGCGAAGACATCCAGATGTTTGTCACCAACCACCATATGACACAAGGAATATTTAGACAATTCTCAAAATTGGAATTGTTGAAGGTAAGTTAATTGAAATTCTCAATATTCTTAAATTTTTAGTTTTCTTTTAATTTTAAATTTTGATTTTGTAAATTTAAATTACATTTTAATTTTAATTTTGATTTCCAAACAGGTTGCAGAGACCCGTTTTGCCTCCAACACAATTGTGTTGAGACGACTTATAAAGGTTCGTGAGGCACTTTGTGCCATGGTAATCAGCCCTAATTGGGCCATATGGAAGCAATCTAGCAGTGAAAGGGCAAATAGGATCAGGCAAAGGATACTAGATGATTGTTGGTGGGATCGTGTTGAGTACCTGGTCAGTTTCACTGAGCCTATACTGAGCATGATCCGTTACACAAACATGGATAGACCTTGTTTGGGAGAAGTATATGATGGTATCGACTCAATGATTGAGAAGATGAAAACCATCATCAATGCAAAAGAGGAAGATCCTGATGAAAGTTCTTCAAAGAGCTACAGGAAATCATGGTTGATAGATGGAACAAAATGACCACTCCATTGCATCTTCTTGCTTTTGCATTGAGTCCCAAATATTATAGTCCTGAGCTTCTTTCTGTTACATCAAGAGTTGCTCCATATAGGGATGTTGAAGTGGCTCAAGGTTACAAGGCAGCAATTCGGAGACTCTTCACTGATCGTGACCAACGTGATCGAGTGAGGGCTGAGTTCATGGCTTTTGCATGCTCTGGTAGTGTTGCTCAAAATCTTGATGCTCTTCGAGACAAGTACAGGGTAGATGGTCATAGTTGGTGGTATTTCCATGGGCAAGAATACATGCACATCCAACCAATTGCAATAAAAATCTTATCCCAAGTAAGTTTTATAGTTTGTAATTTTAATTTTAATTTATAATTTTATATTAATTAATAATTTTGTTTAGTTAAATTTTGTAACTCTTAACTATTTAATTTGGTCTTGACTCTTAATAGGTTGCTAGTTCATCTTCATCAGAGAGGAATTGGAGCACATACTCCTTCATCCACTCAATAAAACGCAATAGGCTGCATTCAAAAAAGGCAGAGGACTTGGTGTATGTGCATTCAAACTTGCGCCTCCTTACACACAAGCAAACTTCCTACAAAGAAGGAGACACAAGGAGGTGGGATATTGAGCCAGAGCAGCTTGACTTGGATGCTTCCACAAGTCACTTAGCTACACTTGATATTGATGATGAGTATGAGCCTGAAGCAGCTACTGATCGTGAGAGTGGTAGTGTCGGTGCTACTGCTACTGCTAGTGGCAGTGCTTGTGCGAGTGCCACGAATGCTATTTGTGGTTCTACGCAAAATGTAGCATCTAATAATGCTAGTTTGTTTGATAGTGATGACCCATATGATTCAGATTGATCAATGATCAATAATGGCTGATTGTAAACGTTTGACATTTTATGTTTGAACTTTAATTTATAATTTTATATCATGACAATCGAGTAATCACTAATATTTTAATATTTGACTTAGTGACTATGAAAGTGGTGATGTATTTTTTTTTTTTTTTTAGACTATTAATATGGTGGTGTATTCTGAACTTAATTACTACTGCAAATATGTATATATTTCTGATTTTTATATGTTTTTTGTATTGCCGTACCCAAGCCGTACCCAAATCCAATTTTTTTTTTTTGCCGAATCCCGTACCGGATTCGCGTACCCGTACCCGAATCCAAAAACGAATCGGTAACTTAGCTTTGAACAAATCTTGCTCTATAATCTTCTTGGCAATGAACGGAGGCTTGCACGTGCTTAGGAATAGCACAACAATCAACTTTGACAAACCAATGATCAGCCTTCGAATCTATTCAAGCTTGTGCAAGCAAAAACGAAAGTTCAGCAATGGAGGCAAGAAAACGCGTTTTTCATTCACAAATTGTGAAATGAGAGTGTTTTTACCTATTTAGTGTCTTTGGAGGTCGAAATTAGGCTTACAATGAATATTAAATCATATAAGAAGTCAACATTCAGTCAAAAAATATTTAAAAACGTCTAAAAACGCTTTTTTATTTCCGCCTGGGCGTTTTTCCGCGAAAATTCTTCGCGGATTCGCGTCGGATACGCCAAGCCGAATCCTGTTTCGAATCCACAGAGGGCGACGAATTTCTGACGAATCTGCAGGCCGAATTCTGTATCCTGTGCGAATTTCTGATGAATCGAATCCGAATTTCGAATCGAACCCGAATCGTATCGTATCCAGGGGCAAATACTGACGAATCAGTAACTTAGGTTAATCCACATTGTTTAGAGCACACATTCCAAGTTGGTGATGTCTTCTTGCATCTACAGCTCTACAAGCATTCGTCCCTCAAGCTTGCCAACAAATAGAAGTTAGTGCCTAAATTTATGGACCTTTCAAAATTCTCTAGTGTATGGCTGAAGTGGCCTATAAATTGGATCTTCCTTCATCCTCCAAACTACATTCTATTACCGTGTTTTATGTTTGAAAAAGGTCCTTGGACAACACGTTTATGTACAAACAACACTTCCTAAATTGTATGAGAAAGGATCTATCATCCTAGATCCTGAAGCTATTTTGGATCAATGCTTCTGCATACTCCATCACCTCACCATCATTGAAGTTTTGGTTCAGTGGAGAGTGTCACAAGTACAACCTGAAGATGTCACTTGGGAACTACTTCACCAGCTACAACAACAATTTCCTCAATTTAACCCTTGAGGACAAGGCTTTCCGAAGGAGGTGGGCATGTTGGGACCCTCGTGTCCTATTCTTGTAATACCTTAAGCATTGTAATAGTCAATTGTATAGTTAACAGTTATATTATGTTGTTTGTATTTATCCCACTTTTGTTCTAATCCATAAGTCACTCCTTGTGAAGAGTTTCTATTAATGTTGTAATAAAGCAAATATCATCTTGGAATCATATGTTGCAATAGAGCAGTGCTCTTAAGGAGGTTGCCCCACCAAAGAGGCTTGTGTTTTTGAAGCATATTTGCAGCAATTTTTTGAGCATTATGTAATTTTTGCATGTGTTTTTCTGTTTTGTTGACATTTTTGCAGGTAGAGATCCTTACAAGGGACTGTGATCCTACACATTGCCCTTAACAAATTTTATGGAGAACAAAAATATTGGCTGAAATGGAAGCATGAGCATAAAATAAAATGTGCAAAATGAAATGATGGAGCCACTTCAACATGGCAACTTAAAAAATACAATAGTTTTATGCCAATCTTCACAGTGATGTCCTTCAAGTGAACTATATTGCCTATTTATAGCCATAAATGAATTAAGAAAGTCTATAAGCCTCTAATTAGTCTGATCATGATCAAAAGAGAAAACTTAAGAAACTACTGGGAGACTACTCTAGAATTATATGCCCCACTTGGTGGTCAATATACTGAAGCAAATCAAGCTAGTAAGATAGGGTTACGGGTGGGATATTCACTGACTTGAGCAATATACTGAAGCAGCCCCACTTGGTGGTCAATACACTGAAGCAAATCAAGCTAGTAAGATAAGGGTTACGGGCGGGATATTCACTGACTTGAGCAAGCTTTACATTTGCAATTTTTTAATTTTTTAGCGAGCTACGACTCTTTGCTATATCCCTTGAAGAAAATATTTGATCGTTACATAATCAGATTTAAAGAGTTATAAATTTTGCATTTTGATCGGGATATAATGTTTGGTTGACTGTTTGGCATATGTTTAGGCTCTAGATGGTGGGGCATTATGGGGCTCTTAGAGGATGCATGCTTTGAAGGCAATAGATGTGATAGTTATCAAATTGGAGAGCTCTCTTAGGGGCTGTTGAGGAATGGCAGAAGACTAATTAAAACACATTCTCCTTGGTCGTATGAAATAATTTTTTCTCAATGTATCTTATATTTATTAAGCTTTCTTAGGAGGATATTGTACTTATTTCTAATGCTTGACCAACTAAATCTGATGAGACAGCTATTATGTCTATGGAGAACACAAAAGGCTTATCCAGTTTCCATACAATACTCTTATCTTCTTTTACATGTTGAGATCACTCTGTAATTTTGGACTACTGTTATTTGTAGTTTACAGAGTGTTGAAGAGGTTTATGAGAGTTTTTGGCTTAGGCATCTCTAAGTGATAGCTTCTATTATTCCAAGGGTCAAATTACAAGATACAGGTCTTTGTAGTATCTTTTAAGTTAAAAGGCACAGAAAATTCTTGTCCGACTGGAAACCGTTAACTATGTGGGTGCCTACGAGCATTGTTTAGCCCTTTCATGTTATGAGTTATAACAAGTATCTAGATATAACATGTCAGTGGTTAGTTTGTACGTCTGCAATGATATATAAAACCATACCTATAGTGACTATTTAGAGCTGGGGAATAATGCAGTCTCAAAAATGATTCATGTTTTGTTCAGAAATGAACTTTTTTCTTCTAATTGCTGCGAGTTTTAGGCAAGATGCTCATTTTTAGAGGCTAACCAATTTGCCTCAATATAATCAAAATAAGGATATTACTTCAACTTGTGTTGCTTGTTTTAGATGGTTCTAATGCCTGATCCAAGTTATCCTCTATCTAAGGGCAAACATTAAATTCTGCTAGTTAACCAACTTAATTAAATAATTCTTGTAATAACATCCAATTATTTTTCTTCATTGTATTGTCCAGTTGCTAAAGTTTGCATATTTTTTTTTAGATTCTAAGATGCCATTACTGTGGATTTATATTTTTCACATTTTGTGCCTACATTTTTCTTCATTGTATTGTCCAGTTGCTAAAGTTTGCATATTTTTTTTAGAAACTAAGATGCCATTACTGTGGATTTATATTTTTCGCATTTTGTGCCTACATTTTACTACAGTTTGTATCACTAAGTAGGTTGTTTGCTCTTTTCCTTCAAGCATGACAAGTTAGGAGGCACATAACAATGTCCTTCGAAAAACTGAGGTAGGTTAAGCATGCATTTGAGTACATATTGAAATGTCAAATTTGAAATTATGTAGAAAATGTTGGGTGCAGGGCAAATTTTTTTCTTCAGTTGAAGACTATATACATATTTTTTGAATGAATTGATTGGTTGTAAGGAGGTTAAAGTGTTATGGTCACTTTATTTTATTAATTCAGTTTTAGCATTGCAAAGAATTTCTGCTGAGCTAGTCACTATGGGCACTGGGGAGATGCGCACAGTTGAGTACCAGAGCACTATCTTTGCTCAAAATCTACTTTTAGCTCTCATTTACATAGCCCTTAAGCTATCTGAAGCATGCTGGAATGCACAGTTCTTCCATCTCATCAAAATTAAAATTGTTGCCTTCTTCCTTGCCGTGAAGGCATGCTAGAATGTTAATGAAACAGGAGACAATTACCTGGTTGCAGCTTCATTGTGCTTGGATTTGCAGTTTTGCCTAAAGGGTTAATGCAACTGTATCAGGGAGTGTGTGATAAAAGAAATTACAAATAAAAGGAAGCTGTTGAAATGATGAAGATAATGCAGCAGTTAAAAGGCAAGTGTCAAATGGACAACGAAATTGACCAAAGGACTAAGCTGCAAGCTAAAACTGACTCCTATTTTGAAACAAAGTCGTGGGGGTGGCGGGGGGTGGCGCAGGGTACTGGAGGCAGGAGAGGGTGTGAAATCCCCTGCAAAAGAAAATGGGTGATTGACAGGGCATAATACAGGTTTGCAGCCTTTGTCCTGAAAGCGCTGGACTGAACTGGCTTGCCATGGCAAAAAAACAAAATTGTGGCTCTAAAAAAGGTACCAATTTCTCCATCTTGAGCAACAGAGTAGGAGGGAGCTTAGATATTTTGTCATAAGCAGTTTAAACCCTGGGTTGAGTTACAAATATTTTGAACAATTTTATCTTCTCTCCACCAGTTCTAGGAGCCGTTCTATCGAGATTAGCACAATTTCCTGTTATTAGTTAGCCTTATAAATGATGGCAACTTACTCAAAGCTAACAGGGAAGAAAGTGTTTAGAGTTCCACTGTTAGCAAGCCAATATGTGAAGAAGACAGTCGGAATGTGCATTACATAAGGTTACTAATAGTCGTATATTTTTGGACAAATTTCAACTGCAGGGTATAAATAAAAAGAAGGGTCTGGATGACATTTGAGAAGTTTGCTGTTTTGGATGCCACTTTTTGGGCTTTTGGTCAGTGTCTGGCCAGGAATCAAAGGAGGCATAACATAGAATTCATGAAAACTTTTAATATATAAAAAATGCTCTCAGTAACTACACTAGCAGTATTTGTAAGGTACACTTCCTATAATGCAGTGTTCTTTATCAAACAGGCTCATGGTTGATGTAAGTCAATTATCTATATCCTGTTTCATGCCGAGTGCTTATTCATGTTATTTAGTTATTATCATCACTGCATGTTAAGGTTATGGAGCAGCCAACTTGTGGTACATGTAACTCTAGTTGAGCAAGGACCCTGTCATCGCAGTTAGTTGTAGTAGAGTCAAGCTGATCTGGTGACTATGGGTTACTCTACCCGGGTCTTCTTAGGTGGAAATTTTATGAGCCTGGCCCTTATTGTTACCAGTGAAAGAGTTCTATTCGGTAAACCAAATGCAAGGATATGTCATCACATTCAAGGTGCCAAGGAAGGTATGCTGAGATCAATCACAACCTTTCACATACATTATCTTATGTTTCATGTGAGACACCAAGTAAGGCATAATGTGAGTTCTCTCGAGTTCCATTGATGAGGTTCTTGATTCTTTGAAGATTTAACAGCTCCACATATTTATAATCCAGTTTCAGGGTAATTGATCCCCACTATATGATTTATCCATTATTTACTCAAAACAATGTATTAAGCACTCCATTAGATAATGCCATAATGATATGTCACAAGGATGATGGTACATTCTGGTTTATATAGTGTCATGCATTGGACAAAGCAGGTTATGAATTATTTAATTTATTCCCAGATAGATCTAATAGGAAACAACTCTTAGGATGTGTCACAAGGATGGTGTCATGCATTATACAAGGTAGTTTATGCTTTCTTACTTTTATTCCCAGACTGATTGAATGAGGATTATAAATATGAAAGGTCATTCAAAGTGATAGTGTTTTCCTGAATTAAGATCATCATTCTCCTGTAGTCAGTTCTTTTTTTCATTTTTGGTAAGTGAAATCACAGATTTTTCATCAACTGAGTATGATGTTCAACAATCCCGAGGCTAGCTGATCTTTGGTCAGGTGTAATCCATTAGGAAATGATAAAAATCACTTTTCTCAAGATAAAAACTAGCTGCTTGGAGGTTTTACTCTAGCAATTTGTTATTACTAATTTCCTTCATATTTAGAGTTTGATACATTGCTTATCTCAATTTGTTTTTTTGACAGATACTTCTGAACAAGGTCTTGATGCTGGGAACACAATCACAAACCATCATTGGTAGACCAATGCTTCCCAATGCAACTGTTTGTGCACTAGTTGAAGAGCAAGTAAGGATGGGAGACTTTTTTCTCTGGGACTGCTAGATCCAAAGGCATTTTGTCTTCTCTTGCCAAAGTTTAAATTCTTTTTGTTCAATATGTTTGTAGGGATTAGGTGCCACAGTGATAATCTTTAAAAAAAAGCGCAGAAAGAATTACCGCCGGACAAATTTTCACCGCCAGGTATTGAACCATTTTCTAGCATCACCACAGGAACACCTTTCTCCTTTCTCTTATTGGAATGCATTGGAGACCTTGCATGTTTAGGATCCATCTAGCAATTGAAACAACTTTGCACTTTACCATGTTTAACCACATTTAAGAATGAAACATGTTCAGGTCAGAATATTAATGAGAGTGAATTATTCTGCAGGAGCTCACCACATTAAGAATAATGGATATCAACGGATTGGACAAATCATTATTGGAAGCAACTTATGCAGTGTAGGGCAATTTCTGATCATCTAAATTTACGTGATCAAAGGCCCTTTACAATATTTTGCAGAAATGAAAGTGGAGCAAATTCTTAAGGATTGCTGCTGTCATAAATTTTGTAAAAGCTCTGGGGAAGCTCAAGTATTTGTTAACTTACTCATGGATTTAGCTAAGAAGATTAATTGTGTTGTCACTTCATTCCTGTCTTTCAATGGTGGCAATCCTTGTTACTATCACAAGTTTATTTGGTGTAGTTATTGTCTATTTAGTGTTTGTTGAGGCTATGTAATCGGCATTCTTAGAATAATTTGTAGAATTTAACTTTTGTAACTGATGGTGTTCTACGCCTCACTGTACAACTTTTCCTAGTTGATGAGAATTGACAAGAAGCATTTCAATTATTGCACGTTATTCAAATGTGAAGATTGAGGGAATCTGATTCTAGGTACAAGGTTCAGCCAATAAAAGTTCTAATTCCCGTAATATAGGACATGCATGCTACAAGTGTAGCTATTGCAAACATGGGAAATTTTTTGTTTTTTAACAGTCTGCTAGTATTTATGAGAAGGGTCGATCGTCAGTAACATACTAGTATTGGGACTATGCCTGGATTCAGAATGGACAATAATTTTTAGTTAAAATTTTTAAAATATGTAAATAAGCCATTAAATCTTGGAACATTTATGTGTAAAATACGGGATGGCATTGGTTACGCCTGTTCTAATAAAAAATGCTAAAAGGAGATATTTTTATCGTATACTTTATTAAGATGCAGTGTATCATGGCACTCGATTGACTTATTGAGACGGTAAAATTATGAATTACAGATCAACCCAACTTGACTATTAGATCAGCCTTAGATCCAAAACCTCAATATTCTATATTAAGTTTTTTTTCTCTTGTTTATGCCATTTGACTGATTCAGTTTTAGGTGGTGTCATTTAAATACTATGGTGCCGATGTTTGTTTATCTATGCTATGCTATGATTTCTTTCTCCAAACAACGTTTATTTAACTCTTTTTTACTTTGCATAGATATACACATTGACATCATATGTCATCAATAATTAGCATCCGCAGTAAACCTTCTGACTTGCCAAGTTATAATTTATATTTACCAAAAAAATATCTGAGGATGAGGTGTTATGCAGTTTTTGACCCATATATTTCCCAAAGAACAACACTAAATCTTTTGTTAATCCTTGATAGCAATGCACGTCTCGTTTTAGAAGAAATATTTACAGGATGCCAAACATGTTTAGGCTTAGATATATGATTTTTTTTGGGGAGACAAAAATCTGAATTTTAAAAATAACTTTTCAAGTTTGCTATGTATTTTTCATTGTATGCATCTTCACGTTATTATTTTAATGAAATTGAAGATAAATTCCTTCGATCATTTGGTCTTCTAGAATGCCAAACTTGCTAGTCTTTCTAATGTACAAACGTACTAGGTTTGCACACATTGTACACCATGTTGTGTGCCACTTGGTACTAGCATGACTACAAGCATATCTTACACATGACCTTTAATTGTCTTTCCATTTAAAAGTTCCATGTGATTTAGTGTACAACCTTGAGGGCCCACTTCAATTGAATTTTGGGGAAAGAGCCCTACAGTTCAGCCAATGCACTTCATCTTGAGTTGTTAGATGTGATACTTCCGCATTCCATGTTTATACATATCCTAATAACCATTTGGGCAATAGGATGAACAACTTTGAATTGATTTGTAATATTTCAATTTTCAACTCTTACTAGAAATTTAGATATGCATATGTTGGCTGAGGTGAATTGACTTCAAATTGGTTGAGATTATAATGTGTAAAGGGTTGCAATTTTATTATTAAAAGGTGAAATGTTGCAAAGCATTAATCTCATATATGATTGACCCATTATTTTTAACTTAAAATCCTTAATGTGAAGAAAAGTAGATACAAGTAGTATTCATCGACCTTCCTCTACTTTCTCTAGCCAAAAGTAGTTACAAAGAGCTCTTGAAAAACCTAGCTAAAGTCCTGTAATTTTTTTTTTATATAATTTTGTTAGTCTTTCAAGCTCAAAATTCCTTATGTTATTTGCTTGGAGGTTGAAGAACCATGTTATTAATACTTATAGATCAACCATCAATACATTTCAAATTGCACCCCAACTAACCCCCTTAACATCACCCATGGCTTCAATCGAGAAGGGCCCCCATCAAGTTGATTGGGCCTCACCATTTGTTAATCATAGCATTTTGCTTTTATCAAATTTTCTCTATTTGTTGATAACAACTTCCCATCATGCTAAAGTGCTTAACTTCTCATCTATTCGTTGATTGAGTTTTAAAGCCTCTATGCTTTTCAATGTTTACGTGCCTCATATTCATTGTTGGATCTAAATGAACTTTGAATTCCCTTGCCATTGTAGGCTTGAATATTGTGGGCCCAAAATTAAGTTTTGAGAAGTGTTTTTTTAAATATTTTTAACCAAATGATCTCTGTTATCACATAGGTGTCATTCCTTTTTCCATTCACGCACATGTAACTTGTTAAGATGGCCCAATTGTAAGGGCTTTTCCTATGTGGGCATTGTGCCTTTGTACTTAAGTCCCTTAAAGTTTGATTTGAAGAATAATATAAAGTTTGATTTGAAGAATAATATAAACAAAAATGAGATGATTTGAAATTTGGAATACATGCAACCTTGGGTTGAGCACCTTGCTCAAAGTCTCCTACAAAACTATTGTGAAGGCATTTGCTCTCAAGATACGTTAGTTGATTCCTCTCATTGTTTGTCTTGAGCAAATTGGATTCATCAATCTAGGGATATTCTTGACAATGTTATTGCTATGTGGGAAGGAATGCCATGGGCTAAGCATTTTCAACAACTAGCCATTTTTATCAAATTGATTTTGCAAAAAGTATGATCGTATCGAATGACCTTTTCTAATTGCAATGCTATAGGCCTTGTATTTTTAACCAAAATTCTTGCACTATGTAGAAATGCTCTTTATCAATATTTTTACTTGCATTACTATTTGTAGACACTTAAAATTGTCCTGATCAATCTCACACATTTGATTCGATTTACTAACACCATTTTCATCCTAATTTGACCATTCTCGACTATTTAATTAAATAATCTTGATTGTTTAATTAAATTCATCATTTTTTCTATTAATTGGATAACTAATATTATTGGATTAATTCACCTCTTTCATGCTAATTTTCGTCGTATTTGATTGAATAATGCAAATTATTTGGTTAAATTCCTTAATTCCTATAATTTGATTATTATTTTTTAATTATTTGATTAAGTGTCATTAATCCCACTCTTTTAATTAAATGAGTTAATTGTTTAATTAAAATCCTATACTCTCTCATTTTGCACAATTAAATAATATCTTGATTATTTAATTGATTAATATCTTTTTATTCCTCCAACTTCTCCCACTTGCAAGAAAATATTCTCAAGAATATTCTTCCAATTCAAATTCAAATTCAAATATTTCCCACCAAATGGAAATATCTTCCAACATTCCCCCTAAAATCATGGATTTGTGTTTGTCTCAATCAATTTGAGCCTTTGATCGATTCTCTCGATCCATGGCATTGAGTAATCTTGATCCTTCATTTGATTATTGATCTATCATTCCCTCATCCATTTCTATCCATTGGTTAACCAAATTGATCATAGCCATTGATTCACTTAAAAATCCTATAAATAGCTCTCATTTTATGAGTAATGGATCCACAAAGCATTAGAGTAATTGCACTATAGCCATTTTCATATCCATTTTGAGAGCATTTGTGCATTTTCCATCCAATTCACCATTAGAGCATCATCCCAAACTTGCTTCAACAATGGGATTAGGAAAGGGCTGATCATTCCACATCAATTCAACACTAATTCCCTAATGGGATGAGGTTTGCTTGTTTAATTAGGTTTCCTTTATCAATTTGAATGTTATTTCACGTCTCATGGATTTTTAATTAGCTTTGCAATAACTTCATTGGGAATGTGGGTTAATTAGGTTGAATGCTTAGTTTTTTAGTTGATTCTAGGTGTATTTGATCTACATTTTATTCATGTTCACATTTTTGGCACACCCAGTGGGACTTTATGCCCTTATTTGACAAATTTTGCTTGAGATTTTTCGTGTTTTGTAGGAGCCAAAGGTAGGCCAACACACTTGTTTTATTGCAACACAGTTGAATTTTGGCACACACTTGTTGCATTGTGACACAATCGTCATCACAAAGGCTCGCACACTTGATATTGCAACATATTTGATATTTTTGTGTTTCTATTTCATAGGTTTGACAGAGTAGCATAGTTGAATAGAGAAGCACACTTGTGCAAAGGTAGAGCATCACAATTGAAAATAGTAGCGCACTTGTTAGTCAGTAATAGTCCAACGCACTTGTTTGACAGAGCCACACACTTGTAGGTAAAACATAGAGCTAAATTTTAGGTTGGTCATTTGAATTTCATGATTATTTGATTTCTAACTCTAACCTGATTTACTGTTTCTATTTTTGCAAGTTTAATTTTTTTTTAGAAGTTGAAGGAGGGATCAAGCATTCAAGTCAAGTGATTATCAACACTTCATTATCATGAGTTCATCGATTTTACAAAGTGTTCATGAACACTTATGCGAAGGATATTCTAAGAGCACTTTTAATTCAAGCTTTAACTTAGGTTCATTTTTCAATTTAGTGCTTAATAATTGAACCTTCACACTTTGAATTTAGTGCTTAACAATGAACAATTCAACTTGCTTTTTCAATTTGGAGTTAAAATTGAACCATACAATCTCACCTTGGTTTGGGTTTTAAAATTGAACAAAACAAATCTCACGCTTCTTTTTGGTGCCTTAAAATTCATTTACACTTATCTTTTGGTGCACCTAAAATGAACAATGTGTGTTGTGTCTTCTCTACTTAGTAGGCTAGTAGCGTGTATCCTCTCCCCTTGCATTTCGTGCGATCTTGGGTGAAGAGAAACACTCTTAGTTTGCAATATTTGTTCATTATAACCCAAGGCTTGCTACATATCCTCTTCCTTTGTGCTTCGTGCAATCTTGGGTGAAGAGAAATAGCTTCCCTTCTTTTTATTTTAGTAGAGGGGCCTTCCTTAAGATACATCCTGCAATGGAGAACTCAAGGTGACCTCCAAGCACGTGTTTAGGTGGGCTATTTAAAAGGCGCGAAAGCGAAAGCTAGTAGTACTATCTTGTGATGTATACCACGTGTGTCAATTTAGATGTGGGTGTATAGACCACGCGGGGGTTGACTAAAGGCTTTAGTGTCTCACATTTGATGTTATACCATGGGTGTTCACTAAGTCACTACAAGCCATTGTGTTTTAAGACTATTTGACCAGTGCGTTGAGTCATAGTAGTGCATCGTGATAGCACCATCATGAGAAGTTACTTACCATGTCCGATCTATGGTTGAGGCATAAGGTGTCTTGTTAGAGTTCACACTCTTTCAAGGCCAAGGGTGCCAAGGTGGTACATGACCTTGGTATACCCTATTCACACACTCCATTGGATACAGATTAACCTTTAGGTGGTAAGCTTATCGTGAGGGGACATTCCTTTACTACTAGCTAGAAATGTGCTTGATTTGTGTTATCAAAATTTTCTTAGTAAGCTTTATGAAAGAAAGCTTACGAAATATCCCCCTTGCCTATTGAGTCAGTGAAATTCAAACACTCAAAATAAACATTAATATGGTTATGACTAAAACTTCAAACCCTTTGAACATAATTGAGTGCTCTTGAAGGACATTATACTACTACATGCATCTAAGTAATTTTTATTTTTTATCAAAACAATATCTTAGTGTGCTTCCTGGTATCTTTGTCCATATCTTTGCTCATTAAGTAAAAAAACCTAGGGAATTATAATTTAGCAGTCTGGTTTTCACAAATTTTAAGCTTTTGTGGAAAACAATTTGCTTTGTTGTGGACATCTTAGTCTTAAACAATTCATACTCAAGACTTCTATGTGGTAAAAATAATTCATGCTAAATCAGATTTTAAGAATTGAACCCACAAAGCAGGTTTCCCTTGGTTACTTGATCCAAAACATTTTGGTTACTTGGTCTAAAAAAAAAGGAAATTTATGTTCATTATTGTTTTTATCAAAATAATTCTTGAGTATCAAACATTGACACACCATACAAAAGGTCTTTATCAAAATCACTTGGTCTTGTCAAAAATATCTCCTAGGTTTTCAAAATGGATCAACATCAACATTACAACATCCAACTTCACATAACAACTTGAAACTTTTGGCGGAAAACCCCTTAGACTAATCTTTCAAGCATCAACTAGTTTAACTTTGTTTAGAAACAATCTATTTCTAGACAATTAGTTCAATTAGTGCACATCTTCTTGGACAAGTTTACTTTGAAGTCACAAGTCTACTCTCAAGGTTTACAAGTTCATAAACATCATTATAAAAAACATATCAATCAAACTTGAGTCCAGGTTATGGTCAAAAATTGAAAGTTTCATGTCATTCATCTCTTCACAATATCATACATCATCTCTTCAAATCTCATAACACTCTTGGACTACAAAAAGATATCAAGAACCTCAGGTCAAACCTCCTTGGTACAAGGATGAAGATCACCAAACTAAGGGACCACAAAGTTGTGTCAAACTCAAGCATCTTATCCAAGACCTTATTGAGCAAGGATATGTTAATGTTGATAAAAAAATAGGGAATGAAGATCTAAAAAATTATAAGGATCTTATGCCTAATCATGGAAATGCAAAGATTCTGGAAAAGCATCAAGCTCAAATAGTGCAAACCATACCTATGATAACACGATAGGACACATTTGTGTTACTCATTCATCACAACATGAGGAATTAGACATGCATCAAGATACTTTCTTAAAACAAAGTCCAAATCAATCAACAATGTGTAGCAACGTTTCATATCGAAATGGCATCAAGTATGTATTGAATTTTAATATTCCTCCCTCATATGATTCCTAATTGGTCATATTGAAGAAGTTCTAAGACAACAAGAATCATCCCTTACTATATCCATACTCGCTAAAGCTTACAAAGAGTCTTTTACCAATGCTATACCATCTACCCAAGAGTCATGTCAAGAAGATAATCTTGAGTATAATGAAAGTTGCTATGAATCGAGTCAAGGTCAAGAGCTCATACCCTCACAACATTATCATGATTTACAAAATAGCTTCCAATCCGTAAGTGATAGTTGCTCTACTATAAGTCAAGATGAAGAGCTCACTTCACCAAAATATTATCATAATTTGATGAAAATCTTCTAAAACATTTAAAATTTCAAGGATATACTAGATACTACACATGATATGTTCCCTTCTGATGGACATATAGATGTTCTTCATCCAAAACAAGGGTCTTTCATTCTTGACACACAAGAGAAAGCAATAGTAGAGATTCTTGATTATTACAATGCATGTACATCACTGACATCTTGTGAATTAGCATTAACAATTGACACATCTCTAATTTTGATAGAAGACATTGAGTATGAAGATACCCAACAATAGCAAGCAAAAGAATATGTTTACATGAACAAGGTATTTTGAAATCACTACAAACAGTTAACATTCCTAAACAATGGGAAGCAATGACAATATTATGTGTCCACAACAAGTCATATTCAGTAGCTATTTATCAACGGATACATTATTAGGGACAAGGATTAGGCCTTATTGAACATGACATATTGAAATCAATAAAGAGAGTAGATACTCTTAAACAACAAGTGGTTTTTCGTCACAGATAGAATCAAAGCATGTCAATAATCCCTTCATAATATTGGGGGCAATTTTTTCTTATGAAAACACCATGGGGAGCATGAAGGATCCTTATAATGAAATCATTTCCAATACTACAACTACTCATGTCATGAATCATTGTCCATGCATCAGTCCATTCAAAAATTGGGAGGTCGAAAGAAAGATTTTTATCAAAGCAAGGAGAAAGTCGTTGAAGCAAAAGAAGCAACAAAGCATAATGGAAAAAATAAATGGATACCAAAGAACACAAAGGAAAATCATCCCTATCAAACTCCATTAGTCAAAGAAACTATGGGGAAAAATAAAAAAGGGGCATATATCCATCAAAGACGTCCGCAAGTACAAAAGCAGGCTTCTCAAGCGATGTACAAAGTAGTATATCAAGTGGTTGGTCCTAATTCCACTCAAAATTTTGTCTCCACTCATCATTGCTCATCTTCCAAAGTTTGGAGAGTTAAAGGTTCCAAATTGTCGACCAATCCATCTCATATCCCTTCACTCACATCACCATCCATTCCCTCATTCATGATATTCAATTCTCCCATTGACCATGTGTTGGTAGTAACGCTTCATCATAAGGATTTTGAAGGCACTCTATCACAATGTGCACATTTAGATGAGGTCAACTTTGGTATCAACAAGGCAGATCAAAATTCTCAAAAGTTGCATTCAAGTGCCTATATCTTAGCAAAGTAGCTTCTTCAAGCAGGATATCATTGGCACATTATGACAGTTGCATCTATCTCAGTACCACCAGGTTGTTCAACATGAGCATACATTTTCAAAAAAAAGAAAAAGAAAATAGTAAAGATAAAAATTGTCCTCCAATGAAAACCACTATGGTGGCGCTTTGGGAAAGTACTATGATGAAAATCTGGAAAACATGCATCATTAATAGAATCAAGCGTATATATGTACCATTTCAGATGGAAGCATCTCATTCCCTTCATGATAAACCCAAAGCTCCCTCTATCTATCCAATTCGTCTTTGTCTAGATCTAACCAAAAATCTCTTGATCTTGAGAAAGTTTAAGGGTATACTTCAACCTTGCTCAAGGAAAATTTGTGACATTCTCTTTATTGTTTTATCTCATGAAGTCTCATTGTCTATCTCTAGCATTGTCCTAATGATCCTATTGCATGGAACAAATTCTGTTAAAAATCTTTGTGTGCTTATCCATTTACTACCTTGAATTTCTCATGACATATGAAACATTGCTAGACACTGGGGGTAGGTTCTTGTTCTCTTGTTTTCAAAATACTAGTCAAAGCGTTCAATTTCCTAGCACATACTTCTATAATGAAAATATCATTGGATCTAGTATTTTATGATTTATGATAATTGGAATTTCCTTCCAACACAAAGAGTATCATGGGAATTATTTTTAGACATGTAACAATTAGGATCCTCAAGAAATGATGAATAAGGAAAATAAGGGAAAAAGATGGTTAAATTATAATTTTCCAGCCTCCTAGACTTGAAAGAAAATAATGAGCACCAAATTCTTCATTTTCATGTGTTTTGGGGCTAAAAAAGCTACACAAACATGTCCAAGTGGGTGATTGAGTTCTATGGGAGGCGTTCATTCATTCCCTGGGTCACTCAATCCTTTTGGGCTACACTTTTTTGACACAATCTCTTAGGAGCCCTAAGAGCAAAAACTACCAAACTATGACAAGGTAGTTCTTATAATTCATGGAGCCTAGGAATATTCTGTCTAGATCTATAGGTGGATATGGGTTCCCTCCACATTAACCTCTCTCGATTCTAGTCAACTCCACACCATTCGACCAATTCAACCAAAAATGGATTCTTTCCAAAAGCTTCAATTGAGAGTAGTATAAATGTGGAAACATACATATCTTGCATTTTTTGCATTGTGGGGGAAAACCAAATACACAAAAAAAATGGGTGAGCAGGTAAACACTAGCAAAGTCATCCATTCATTCTCTAGGTAACCCAATCCTTTTGGGCTACAATATTTCAACATAATCTCTTACATGCCCTACAAGCAAAAAATACCAAACTATGATGGAGTAGTTATTAGAGTTCATGAAACCTAGGAATATTTTGTTTGAACCTAAACATGGATATAGGGTCCCTCCACATTAACCTCGGTTTTTGTCAAATCCACACCATTTGACCAAGCCAACAAAAAATACACTCTTTTAAAAAGTGTCATTTGAGAGTAGTGCAAATGAGGAAACATAAATATCTTGCATTTTGTGTGTTGTGGGGCCAAAATAACCATAGAAATACCATTTTGTGGTTGGGTTAATTCTATGGAATTCCTTTGCTCATTCTCCAGGTCACTTGATCATTCTAAACTACAAGCTTCTAACAAAGTCTCTTAAGATACCTAAGTGTAAAAAATTTCCAAACTATGACATACTAGTTCTTAGAACCTATGGAACCTATGAATGTTATTTATAAACCTACAAATACACATAGGGTCTCTCCACAATAATGTATCTCAACTTTTCTTATCTCCAAACCATTTGACAATGGCAACAATGGATCTAATGTTGCAAAAAGAATAATTTGAATTCAACACAACCTAAATCTAGGAGCCATATTTTGTGTTCTTTATATTGTGGGGAAAAATATATTGTACCAATACATCTATATTGGTGAGTGAATGGTAGGGAAGGCCTTTGTTCATTCCCTAGGCCAATTGATTGTTCTAGACTATAGGTTTTCAATAAAGTCTCTTAAGAGACCTATGTGCAAAAGACTACTAAACTATGATAGACTGGTACTCAAAATTTGTGGCACTTAAAATTGTTCTGTCTAAATATAATGCTATAATTAGGGACCCTCCATAATAAAATCTCACAAATTTTCTTTCCTCCAAACTATTTGATTGTGGTGATGATGGATGCAATGTTGCAAAAAACATCATTTAAATTCAACACAACCTTGCTAGGAGCCATATTTTACATTATTTGTATTGTGTAGCCAAACAAATTGCACAAAAAAATTGAGGTAGGTAAGTGAATGATAGGGGATGCATCATTTTTCACCCTATTTTTCCTAATCATTCTAGACTACAAGCTTCCAATAAAGTCTCTTAAGAGACCTAAGTGCAAAAAATTGCCAAACTATGACATACTAGTTCTCACAATCCATGGAAGTGATGAATATTCTGTCTAAGCCTACAACTGAATGTAGGGCCTCTCCATCATAATCTCCTTCAATCTTTATTATCTCCAAACCATTTGACCATGGTGATGATGGATACAATGTTACAAAAAGCATCATTTGTATTCAATACACGTATGCTAAGAGCCATATTTTACATTCTATCTTGTGGGGGCCAATCAACTATGTGAAAACATTAGGTTAGGTAGGTGAAAGCTAGGGGAGGGCCTATTTTATACCCCATTTTCCCCAATACTTCTGGGCTACACTATTATGACAAAGTCTCTTAAGAGACCTAAGTGCAAAAAAATGACAAACTATGATAGATTAGTTCTTGGAATTTGTGACACCTAGGAATATTCCATTTGAACCTATAGGTGGATATGAGGTCCCTCTAAAATACCCTATCTCAATTCTAGTAAAATCAACAACATTTGACCATTCTAACAATGAATGCATTCTTGCAAAAAGTGTCAATTGAGAGCATTATAAATGTGGAAACAAGACTTTTTTGTATTCTATGTGTCATGAGGTCCAATCGACTACACCAACATGTCAAGGTAGGTGGATCAAAGATACTAGAGGCCTTTTTATGCATCCCAAACTATGATAGAGTAGTTCTCAAAGATCATGACACTTAGGAATGTTCAATATGAACTTATAGGTGGATATGGGGTCCCTATAACATACCCTATTTTGATTCTAGTCAACTCGACACCATTTGACCATTCTAAAAATGAATACATTCTTTCAAAAAGTGTTAGTTGAGAGCAATATAAATACACATTTTTTTTCATTTTGTGTGTCATGGACCTAACTAACTATGCCAAGATGTTGAGGTGGGTGGGTCAATGCTACTAGAGGCCTTATTTTGCACACCAACTATCCTGGTCATTCTAAGCTACACTATTTCCACATAAATTTTTAAGAGTTTTAAGAGAAAAATTTCCAAACAATGATGGAGTAGTTATCAGAGCTTGTGGCACAAGGAATGCTCCATTTGAACCTACAATTGGAAATGGTATCACTCTCCAATAGCCTATCTCAATTTTGGTCAAATTGACACTATTTCACCATTCCAACAATGAATGAATTCTTGTAAAAAACGTCAATTAGGGGTAGTATAAATGTGCAAATAGATGCTTTTTTGCATTTTATGCATCATGGCCCCAATCAATTGCACCAAAACATCAAGGTAGGTGGGTCAATGCTATCAAAGACCACATTTACTTATAAAGTTGGCATGATAGTCTTAGACATTTATCCTTCAAGAACTCAAGGTATTTAATAAGATCTATTCCTTCCAAACATGATTCCCCTTCATTATTTCTTGTACCACAAGCTTTGGATAAGTGTGGATGACATTCCAACCTTTAGGAATGCTATTATGAAACCATTACACAGTTTGCATGTCTATCAGATTATGAATATCAACCTTAAATATTTCATGATAATCTTATTTATGATTGTACTAATATTCCTACATGATGTAAAATCAAGTTTAAACAATCATGATATTGAAAATGAATAGAAATATACTAGCTACTAATCTAAAATTCATGTGGAAGCATTTGATAATTATATGTTCAAATTAAAATCATGTGGCATCATTATGACCTTTTGATGAAAACCATCCTCTAGGTTTTGGTGTGTTTCCATGAGAAACCAAATAGTAAATCTTCATCTTATTGAGTACGTTAATCACAAACCATAAAAAATAAAATCATTAGATTTTAAAATATCTATGGGTGAAAAATACTCAGTTAATCATCAAATAAAAAAATATTCCAAAATCAAACTCTTATATTAGAATAAAAACATGGCATGAATCATTAAATTTGATTGATATTTACTCTAAAATGATACAAAATCGATATAAACATGATATTTTTGTGTCTAGGAAAAGGAAAAACAAAGATATGCATACACATGGCTAACAAAAGCCAAAAAAGAAGAAGAAAACCTTGACCTATATCAATAAAATGAGTTATAAATTAGACATAGAATGGTAAAATAAGTGTCATTAAAAGATTTTCCATACAAACACATGTATAATAGGTCTTGGGTGAAGTTTTAGGAACCTAGGATACGGCATAATAACTATTAAATTTTTTAAAAAGCCTCATGATCAATTGGTAGTGCCTAGGGAATCCAAACAATGGTTTATATTTAGATATAGGTCATCAATTTTAGACCCAAAAGTAATTTTAAAATGGGTTCAATATTTTTTCCCATTATGACTTCATTTCTAGTGCCAAAATTGGCTCTAGGAAAATTCATCGCCAGCAATCCACCGATGGAAAATTCATCGCCAACAATTCACCATGGGAAAATTCACCACCATGACAAATTTATCGTTAGAAAATTCACTACCATGACAAATTCACGGCCAAGTAAAATTCACCGCCAGCAATTCACCGAGGTGGAAAATTAACCACCATTAATGTTTTTTAATATACATATAAAAAAAATGATTTTTTTTTAAAGGATAATTTGATTTATGATAATTAAAATAAAAAATAAATCATTAACTTAATTTTAATATCATAAATAAACACATGGAAAATTTATGATAATAATTAAAAAAATAAAAAATTTAATATAAATAAACACATGGAAAAAATATATATTTTTAATATTTGTGCAAAGAAACACATAGAAAAATAAAAAATTGTATATATAATATTTTATATAAAATAAAATTTTATATAAAATAATATTTTTTTCCATTGTTTCATTATACAATATTGTATAATATATATATTTTTATGTTTATTGTATAAAATAAAGGAACACACCCAAAAACAAAAAATTGAAGTAAATAAACACATGGAAAAATAAAATAATATTTGAAATAGAAATTAAAGTAAATAATTTATTTTTCTTTTAACTTTTAATGAAAATTAGTGCATAATTTTCATATCAAAATAAACATAAAAAATATTTAAAAAATAAAATTCTATTGTAACAAGTGAAAATTATTTAAAAAAGAAAAATTCAAACTCTTTGAAATATATATTAAAAAACATTAATGTGGTTAATCGGTGAATTGCTGGTGGTAAATGCTCAGAAAATTAAGAGTGTTTATCGAACCATTTAACGCAGTATTAAAGAGAAATTAAGAGTAATCTAAATTTATTCAAACCATTATAAATAGGTTTCCAAAAAGTCAACATTTCTCATAACACTTCCAAATGAAATAAAGAGAATTTAAATTGCATTTCATAAAATAATATCATCAATGTAATGTATCAAAACATAAGTATTTCAATGACTTTCTCATATACATATATTCAACCTCACTTGGAGGAATCAATCCTTCTAATAGAACATCTTTTCTATGCTAAGTTATAAAACTTTAACCTCTCGAAATCAATGTTACATTAAATACTTTCAAAACATACTTTCATTTCAAGTTTCAACAAGAATGTCAAAATGCATATACATATACAATGGGCTTCACAAGCCAAGTCTGAATGATACATAAGTACATCAATAGCAAATAATCTTGGAACCACCAACCGCCGTGACACCTTGGTCTTCTTGCGAGCTGGGGCCAAGAATGTGATTCAGGCGCCTTTTCCGCCCAACCACGAAGTCCATGACTTCCCCGGGTCCCTTCCTAACTCGAAGGAATCCCCGGCCCTGCATAAAGGAGCCTAGCAACCCGAAACGATAAAACAGGAGGGCACTCTCAGTGCGTGCCTGATGCCTATATGCATTTCTAACATGAAATAAACACATTTCTTGCAACAGGAGGTGGCAGAGACTCAAATAAATTTCTAGGCTTTTAAAATAAACAATCCATCTATTTCAATGGTACAGTGCTTGGCCAAGCAAAATAATAAATGGTAGAATTAGAAAAGGTAATACTACCGTCTCTGTTCGCCCACCTTCGGCACCCTGTCCCGGAAGTTACCATAGTGCAGTAAAAATAATACTTAACAGAAACTTAATACATTTTCAAACAGGCTTCCATCATTTAATCAATTAAAAGAAGTGAATTTTCAGTACATTCTTTATATTTCAGTTGTAAGATGTCATTTATCCTTTGGTAAGTGTCCCCTTTTTTAATTTGGATAAAGAACATATATATATATATATATCTTGATAATTTTCAGTGCACTAATTGATAGTAAGAACAGTGTTTTCAGTTTTCCATATGCATTTCTATTCTTACAAGCTCAAGCTGACTGACAGTTTTAATTCCCTATTTCATTATAGGATACAGAGTAAAATAATATACTATACAATGCAATTTTTATTCAAAAATTCTGAGGTTTGGAAGATAATCTTTCATTCACATTTCATGTTGTATTCTTTTTAACATATTCAAGGTACTTTCCAGTCTATATGGTGTCTCAAAAAAAAACACTTCTGTTCTTGTTTCAGGTTTTAGCAATTCAGAGATATTTGTATATATTCAACATAATTCATTCCACTTTCTGATACATGGCTTTTCAAGACAATTCTGTCCTTGCTTCAGATTTATCAATTCAAAGGACAAAATTCATACTACTTTCTGCTACATGGCTTTTCAAGATATTTCTGTCCTTGCTTCAGATTCAAAGATATTTATAAAACAGAATTCATACTACTTTCTGTTACATGGCTTTTCAAGATATTTCTGTCCTTGCTTCGGGTTTATCAATTCAGAGATATTTGTTTATATATTCAACAGAATTCATACTACTTTTCTGGGAAAGAGTTTCCTGTTTCAATTTGTATTTGGCATACAATGCATGGGTATCTATTTATATATATATATATATATATATATATATATATATAGGTATACATATATATATATATAGGTATACATATATATATATATATGTATGTATGTATGTGCAGTCATTTTGTATATGCATACATACATATATATATATGTGTGTGTGTGTGTGTAGAAATTCATGTTCAGCTGTATAAAATTCGAAGTAAGAAATTCTGGTTTTCAAATTTGTGCAACGAATTTACTGGCTGTGCATAATTAACATGGTATTTTACATGGTTTCCTTACTGGCATTGAGCGACCAAAAGGGCTCAGGAAAGCCCTTGCCCCTCCCATGGGGAGGGGGCGGGCTGTGAGGGCTCGTGCCCTCCACAGGCCGCGTCCTTCCCATGGGGAGGGCAGGGGAATAATCCCCAAAGCAATTCAAACTCAAGAAAAAAAAAGAGAAAAGAAGACAAAGACATTCGCCCAGTATAATCTGCATTCGGGTTTACCTCAAGACATTTTGGTTTTCATTTAGATGACATAAATTTTTAAACAAACAGATATGGAGACATGTAATTGCACTTGAGAAAAGAATGCAGACTTGCCACAGAACGAAAACCCTATTTCTGAAGAAGGAATGTGTATCTTATAATTGCAACACAGAATAGTAAGCTGTTACCCAGATTTCAAAACAAAATTGGAAAGGAATTCACAGTTGTTTGTACTCTAAAACAGGGAATAATTCAATTCCTTACTGCAGTTCTTAAAATAAAGATAAAAGAAGGCATAATGAAGAGAACCTGCCAAGATTTGGATCTATTTGCAGATGTTCCACAGTACCTCTTTTAATTTCCTCTGTTCCAGAGCTCTGCGATGCATACAATCAAAGTCTTTTTCTCTTTCTTAAAGCCTCCTCCTCTTTTTCGAGGATCATGCATAAAATTTCCAGTTGACAGCAGTTTTGCAAGGATTGCCACATGCCCAGCAATTTGTTGGTTTTGAGACAGAATTTTCCAGAGCCCAATGCTCTCTCGGGCTGTTCATTCTTAATTCTTTTGGAAGAAAATTGACCATATATCCCAAAACAGATTTATTTATATCCCTTTTATGCAATTATTAAAAATTCATTTATGCAAAACAGATTTATTTTATGTTTATTCTTTTATTTAATTTGTTTTAATTTTTAAATACATTTCTTTTAATCAAAATATAGATTTAACCCTTTTTGCTCAAATTTATAATGAGAAATAAGGAAATAGAATAAGCCATATAATTTCATGATCTAATTTAACCATATTTCAAATTCGCTATGCTAATCATTTCACGCAATCACATTGTAAAAACGAACATGATCTAATGCAGCTACATGATGTAAGTGGTGTGTGCATAACCGAGAGTTTTCTCCTCTTCTACCCTGTCGAGAAGCTAACCTCCTTTTCCTCAATCACACTCTTGGCCTTCGATCTCCTTGGCCTTCGATCACCTGCCACTCAAATGCACTCAGGCGTGCAAAACAAAAGTGTATTAGTAACCATTGTAGAAACAATAATTAACTCAACATTTCTATTTTATATGAATGCATTCATAATTCTTGAAAGAAAACAATTATATTAAAGCATTGCTCTTAACACATATCATACTTCGTATATTAAATCTCATAAGGTCATGGTCAAACATTATCTAAATAAATCATGGTCAAGATAAGTCAATGGTCAAAATAAGTCATGATCAAAATAAGTCAATGGTCAAAATAAGTCATTGTATGAGACGTGACATCCTTCCCCCCTTGAGAAGAGACATCGTCTCGATGTCTAAAAGAAAATCCACACAATGGAGTTTGAAGTATCTTTGTATCATAGTCACAATATGCATCAAAAGAAAAGTAAGCTATAATCTCAAATGAGGAAAAGATTTGTTAATGTCATCTGTATTTTCCTAGATGGTATTATGATTTATCCATCTAATATTGGTCCCACTGGACCCTGTACTCAACAATATCATGGTTCCACAACTTAACGTTGTGCCTCCCAGAATCCTGGTGGGCTTCGCTAGCACCACCCCTGAATCCTGCTAAGTGTGCCAGTCATGCACACCATACATATGGTATTACTACCATCCAATTATATATCCAAATAATAAATATCTCTTGCACCAGAGCTTACAAGAATAACATCACATCTTTCGAGCTTAAGAATTTATTCACTCTTATTAGTATAAGTATAGAGAACATTTCTCGTTCAAGCATAAGTATCAGTGTAGTTAAGGAAACAATTTTCTATGCTATGAGTACAAACACCCATACAGAAGTGTCATTGCACAAAGCATGAGAAGTGCATTATTGCACAAGCACCATTCTCATATCATACACATGTAAGTACCTTTACTAAAAGAAAAACAATCAGACATACAGGGTCCACCCTATCAATCATTCATACCTTGTCTGCAAGACAAAACTTATCTAAACATCCTTACCATTGAAGGCCCCTTAAGGCATCTCAACTTTTTTTGTTCTTCAAAAATCTCGTGGATTCTACATGACCCATATCCTCAATCATCAACTTTCCCAAAGTCTAGTACCATAATGAACATTCTTTCCTTTAAATCATCCCTTCTTAGGTTTCCTGCCTTCGAGAAGGCTCAACCCAGATTATCTATTATTATCCAATTTATTTACTTCTCCTATATAAATTACAAATAGAAAAACAACTGCAAAGGTGCTCCACAAGGTCCAATCCAACCATCATACACACTGACTATTCTGAGACTAGGACATTTGCAATCCATTCCTTTGACAATTCTGATTTTTGAACTTTCTCTTCTTGTATATTTAGTGCCCTTCATCTTACTTGAATTACACTTCTTTGATTTCATCTTTTTCACCTTACTTATTAGGTATTCCTTAATCAATCCATATTTTACTTCCATTTCTAGCTATTGGTTTATTCTAGTTTAGAACATCTTTGAGCAACTTCCCATCCATTTTTAGTTCTACAACACTTTTATTATCCCCCCTTTAACAATTCACTCTATATATCGAACTTCAATCAACTTTTCCAATCTTGCCTTTCTCTTCTCATCCCCCACTATTTTTCTTATCTCAAGGGTTTCTCCTCCCTTTCAACTTTCATTGCTATTTTATTGTCATTTTAGTCTTTCATTCTTACATTCAAACTTCACATTTTATTAATTAGTACATAGCTGTGAGGAATTTCCATTCCTATGCCCTTATCCATCCTAAAATATCTTCTTCTGATCTAACAATACATGTTGCCAAAGTGTTTCTTTGCTCTACCCTTTCACCACCTGCAACACCTCCCTACTTTCCATTTGTGTTCCATTTCATCCACCTTAATTGAAGCTTACTACACAACCACTTTGCTTTCTCAACTAACATCCTCCTACCACTACCTATTATATCAATATAAACAAAACAAGTTCTTCCTCAAAACTCAAGGGATATACTTAGGAATCAATCCATAAAGCATATTCTCAAATTTCCTTTGTACTATTTGGACATGGTGTCCTCTCATATAGTAATACCAACAAGATATACAAAAATAATAGCCCCATAGCAACACCTGGGTTCAAAACTTTCTTATTATTTCAAAATTAAACACTTGTATCAGACATCATATTAAGGAATTCAATCTATCGTAATTCTACCAACATACATACTAGGAACTAAAGCATTCTCTGTATTATACCCCTCCATACAATCTATCAGAGGTCCATCATGGACATGATAGAGCACATAACATGAAACTCGACCATCAATTTAAAACATTCAAGCATAGCCACCATTTAGAAAAATTAAATCAAATCCAAGAAAAAGAAAAATCGATTTCAACAATAAGGCATAAAATGTGCACCATTTCAACAATAATCCACACATGACCATAATGGTCGCAAGATAAATAAGTATCGAAAATTTGATGGCTATACTTACTCATGTATATAAATAAAAATTTAACTTTGGCCTACACGCCATTGAACAAAAACAATAAAATAAATAAGTAAATAAATAAATAAGATATCAAATTTTTCAAGTTGCATAACATATGAACTGTGTGACTAACTCTAGTCATCAGAGAGGGAGTACAATACCCAACCATACCTAGGTTTCAAAATCTGAGGTAAGTAAGAGAGCACATTCAATCATAGTGTACAGTGAGTCATCTAAGACCCAGTCACACAAAACAAGAGATTCATTCTACTTCATCATCCAACATCGTTGAAGATGCCAAACAACAAAATTGCATTCCTTTCAAGGAACTTCAATCGCCACGTAATGACACACATGGTCAAACACTAGCGAACTTCCACAACCCATGGTATCCAAATGCTTCATTCACAATGAAAAGCAATTACCAATTCCCACTTTATAGATATACACCATTCATATGGATAACACATTACTACAACATTCACACATTAATTACCTGAAGTTCTCATTCGCACAAATAAATATGCCAAAACACACACACACGGGATATGAAAACAAAAATTATTCAAGTGTGTCACTCACACAAGGTAAGTATACCATCTCTAACATAATATGAAGAACAAGCTTGAGCGCTTTACTCGCACTAACCATAGACAATCATAAGTGCATTACTCGCACATTATACATGTATATATATATATATATATATATGCAAAGTGCCTAACTCACACGATGCATTCCTCACACCAAATATAAATTACACAAGAGTGCATTACTCGCACAATATATGCAAAGTGCATATTCATAAATATATCATTTATATAAATCCAGCATATAGGACTCATAAGGTCTCACAAGATCAAAACTCATGCCCTGTCAATAAGGCTAACAATGATAACTTATCTGAACCAAAATTCTTCTCCTAGGACCATATCGAAGACTCCTAAGGAGGCTTAACTTGTATTTACTAAAGATCTCAAGGATCATACACACATCCCGATTAGGAAAGAACAAACATCCCGATTAGGAAAGAACAAACATCCTGATACCCTGTCGAGAAGCTAACCTCCTTTTCCTCAATCACACTCTTGGCCTTCGATCTCCTTGGCCTTCGATCACCTGCCACTCAAATGCACTCAGGCGTGCAAAACAAAAGTGTATTAGTAACCATTGTAGAAACAATAATTAACTCAACATTTCTATTTTATATGAATGCATTCATGATTCTTGAAAGAAAACAATTATATTAAAGCATTGCTCTTAACACATATCATACTTTGTATATTAAATCTCATAAGGTCATGGTCAAACATTATCTAAATAAATCATGGTCAAGATAAGTCAATGGTCAAAATAAGTCATGATCAAAATAAGTCAATGGTCAAAATAAGTCATTGTATGAGACGTGACAAATATTAATAATGACAGGATTTCCCATCAATTTTCCCACCAAGGAAGATGAGTTGTAAAGAAAACTTAAAAGCAACTAAATATTAATAACACCAAGGAAAATGTACCACCGCTAACAAAATTATTGATGTGCGGCCAATTCACAAGAAAGAGAGAGAGAGAGGGGGGGGACTTGAGAGAGAGAGGGATAGAGAAAGACCTTAGAAGTGGGAGTGAAAGACCTGAGAGGGATGGGGAGAGAGAGCTAAGAGGGAGAGAGAGGGGGGAGAGGAAGGTATAGAGGGAAGGAGAGAGAGAGAGATATAGTTTGGAGGGAGAGAGGGAGTGAGGGAAAGAGAGAGAGAGAGAGAAGCGAGAGAGAAAAGACTTGAGAGGGAGAGAGAGTCTTGAGAGGTAGATGGAAGAGGGAGGGACAAAGGAAGAGGTCTTGAGATGGAGAGAGAGAGAGAGAGAGAGAGAGAGAGAGAGAGAGAGAGAGAGAGAGAGAGAGAGAGAGAGAGAGAGAGAGAGAGAGAGAGAGAGAGGAGAGAGAGGGAGAGAGAGAGAGAAAGGGAGGGAGGAGTCAAGAGAGAGAGACTTGAGAGGCGAGGAGGGGGGCCTGAGAGTGAGAGGGAAAGAGAGAGAGAGAGAGAAATAAATTCTAGAGAGGGAGAGAGAGAGAGAGTTGAGAGGGAGAGTGGGAGGTAAAGAGGGAGAGAGAGAGACTTGAGGAGTGAGAGAGAGACAGAGAGTTGATCTAGGGAGAGATAGAGACTTGAGAGGGAGAAAGGGAGGGAGAGAGGAAGCTCTAAGAGATTTGAGAGAGAGGGGGGTGGGAGGAACCTGAGAGTGAGAGGGAGAGATAGATGAAGATTTGAGATAGAGAGAGGGACAGGGAGATAGAGAGAAGAGAGAGGGGGAGAGAGGGGGAGGGAGAGACCTGAGAGAGAGGGGTCGAGAGAGTTGAGAGGAAGAGTGTTTTCCTGTGTTGGGACGGGCTCTAGAATAAAAAGTGATACTACCATAAAAAAAAACCATTACAACTCAATTCAACATTCATGCCATTAAAACCTTCAAGTTTAATAACATGTCATTAGATCATTCATGTAAAAGACCATAAAATCATCATGAATAAGAATCATTGTCTTCCAATCATGGTACATAAACAAGAACATTATGCAACTTTCAAACAAAATCTTTAGAAGACATCAAGATACATGTTAATTATATTATTCATGTGAAATCTATACAATAATTATGATCAACAAATAAGTCATCAATCAACCATGATGCATGAATAAACACTATATATACACACTATATACATTAACAAACAATAATTAATAGATTATTTAATATGTATTACTAAATTTTTGTCTCATCATTATACTATCAAATATTCATAAATTCAACACTAAAAATATTCATCCAACCAAATTCTTTATAAAATATCCATCCAACAATATTCTTTATAAAATATCCATCGAAGATCAATTTTTTTATAAATATAAGATCATTGTCTTAATAAAGTTTTGCGGCTCTCAGTTGCATCTATTCATTTCTTTGTGTTTTCCTCTTTAGATTGGGATTGTCTCATTTCCTCTAGCCATCGTTGATGCTCGTCTAAGTCTACTTCCATGGACCTACACGCATCAACAACAATTTGCATTTTTGATGCAAAACACCTTAATAATGGGTGAACACATTCTTTGTTTTGAATAGCATTAACTTGAACTTGAATGGTTCTAACATTCACATCAACTTGTTCTCGAAAGCGAGCACCATTTGGTGTAGGTGATGGAGGTGGGGGGTTTCGAGGTGGAGTGGGTGGAGGTGGAGTGGTTGAAGTTGGAGGGCGTGGATCCATGATTTAGATATAAGTGAACCTACATTAAATATGTAATTGAAAAATGTAAGATACATGTTTAAAATCCCCTTAAACCATTCAATATAAATGACTTAATTGAATACAAATAAAAAAATGTGTAAAGCTCATTTATGTCTAAGGCGTGTAAATGGAAAACAAATAATTGTTAAAGTGATGTGGAATCTCATTTAAAAATACATTAAATTTTTACCTCGTTGCAATGTGGAAGTGTTAAGCTCCAAATTGATTCAACAAAGGTGGAAGTGTTTTGCTCTAAATTGTCAATACTAAGTGAATCTGTATACATAGTTAAACAAAAATTTGTCCCTACAGCCATAGGGAAATGGGAAAAGTTAATGGGTAATAATCGATGGGCTGTGAGGGAGGCTATCATTTGTATATGACTCAATATAATAGCCTCTTGCATAGTACATCGATTATTACCCATTCACTTCACCCATTTCTCTATGGCTGCAGGGACAAGTTTTGTCTAGTCAATACTAACAATGGATCCAGATTCACCAAGAACTAGAAATTTAGAGCACTTCCAACAAGGATCCTTTCTATTTTGAAAGCTGAAGAGGGTCAAAACAATTAAAAAATTAAAAAACAAATTGTTTAGCAAAGAAGTTCTACTTTAAAAATAATAAACAAAGCAAGAATTTAAGAAACATGAAAATACGTGATAAAGAATAATGAAAAATAGACAAAAATGTAAAACGGTTTTAAAAAATGGAGAAAGGAGGTAATGAAAGTTCTATTTTATGTTTGTTTAGTATGCTAGGTTCAAATTTATGGCTTTTTTCTAGTAATAAAGGTTCCATTTTTTTGTTTTTCACTAACTAGGGCTTGAAATTTTGTTGTAACTTTAAATAGAAATGAAAAAATTCAAAAAATCTACAAAGAATGCAAAAAAAACTTAAATTTATCACTAATTAAGGAAAAAAAATTCAAAAAATGCAAAAAAAAACATACCTGAAGGTTGTTGGAGGTCATTGCTCGACTGCTGCGTTGCCAAAATGAGGAAGAATTTGTGTTATAAAGTCTTCAAAGAAATGGATATCCGTTTTGTGGAAGCACATTATATTCCCATGTGGCTTCAATTAATTGGATAAAAAATAGATATCTGTTAATAATAGATAACCATTACTAATGAATATCCGTTATTAATGGATATTCGTTTATTATATCATAAATTTATTGTATATATATAATATATATATTTATATATTATATATTATATATTATATATCATATATTATATATTATATATTATATATTATGAATACATTGTCTTCATTTGAAAATAAGAGAACAAAATAGATAT
>VDFB02026320.1:113722940-113750780 GCA_007258455.2 Sequoia sempervirens | reverse complement strand
TATCATATTATATTATATTATATTATATTATATTATAGTATATTATATTATATTATATTATATTATATGATCTTTCAGAGTCTTTTTTTAATTATAACTCAAATAATGAATATTTGTTCTAGGATTTACAAACCCGGCCATATAATATCAATATAATATAATATAATATATGTATTATATTATAATAATATATAATAATACATATATTATATTATATTATATTATATTATAAATTATATGACCTTTCGGGTTTTTTTAAAATTATAACACAAATAATGGATATCTGTTATATAGAATATAATACTTGGTCAGGTCGGACTCGACGCAATTATAAATTATTCCTTAAACAAAATGGATACCTGTTTCATATTGGATATCTGTTTTATAACAAATATCCATTTTATAACGGATATCTATTTTGTAACGGATATATATTTTGTAACGGATATCCATTAGTGACGGATATTTGTTTTGGTTTGGTATTACCAAACCAAAACATATATTGTACTTTGGCCTGCAAAAAGTCAAAGGCATGAATTTTGCATTTTTGGACGTGTTCAAAATGCCTTTTTTCACATCACCACTTTTTGGACCCCCATGATCTTGCACAAACCTAGCAGTTAAAGAACCATACAACTGATCTTTGGTATATTGATTTAAATTTGTAAATTCCTTAATAGCAAAAAATTTATGACTATAAGATTTAGAAAGAGTTCTGAGAATTTTCTTTACGACTTATGGTTCTTTGAGTTCTCCACCAAGACCTCTGATGGAGCTGACAACTTCATCTACCCTCTATATATAGCTAGTAACATTTTCATCTTTTCAAACATCCACATGTTCTCAAACATGATCTTCAGATTTTGCATCTTAACTTCTTTGACCTTATCATCTCCTTCATTAATGATTTCTAATTTTACCCAAATATCTCTAGTAGTTTTCAGACTCATCACTTTCACTAGCTCAAAATTAGTAAGACCACTTAAGAGAGCATACCTTGCTTTACCATTGCTTTCATAGGCCTTGATCTCATCGTTAGTGCTCGTACCATTTGAAAGCATAGTATATCCATCTTTAACTAACTTCTAGACATTGAATCCCAGGTAAACCAGAAGTCCTTCCATCTTTGTCTTCTAGAATGCATAATTCATTCCATCAAACATAGGAATCTCTTTCTTATGCGCCATCCCAGATCTACCTCAAGCAGTTAAGCTTTCTTCCAAGGAGCCTTGCTCCGATACAATCATTGAATGAACAAGACAACTGAGAGGGGGGTGAATCAATTGTAACTTAAAACTTCAAAACCCTCACAAACATTTGGATCCACATTAATCTAGTTAACACTTAATTTGTTATAATGATTAGCATGAAAAGAAAATAACATAAACTAGATCAAATCAACACCATGCACAAGAGAGCACCAGATTTATATGGAAAACCCAAGATGGTAAAAAACATGGTGAGGATTAGCTCACAATATAAAGTAATATCAACATCGAATACATTTAGGGATCACTACTAGAGGGCTCACTGCTAGAATAGAAAAGAAGATAAAGAAGAGTGTTACAATGAGAAATCCATCTCAAAGCAATAGAAAAATCCACCACAGCATCATCAACACCTTTGTAGCTTGATTGAAGAATTGTAGATACCTTCTTCTCACTACATCTAGCAATCTAACACATGAAAGCTTGCGCTACACTTTACAAATTCACACCCTACAACTCTACAATTCACCTCACTTGCATCATACTCATCTCTCTTCGCATCCCTCAACAACTCAACTCATATCTATATCATCTTCAACCTTAAAAACATTCTCCAAGGTTTGTTATGCAACTCAACCGTGTAAATTCAAATTAGGTCAGAACCAAACATTCCCATGGTGGAGAGGCATGAAGGTGGACAACAACACACCTTAGCTAGGACCTAAATCCACTCATACATGCCACACCACACTTCCAAAAAATTTGTAAGTAGTGTAAACACCCAAGTCAGTCTTTACCTGTGCAAACACCATTAAATTTTCAATTGTACGCTTCCTTTGATCCAACAACAACTCGCAGACAACAAATGTCACCTAAACACAATCTAGAATATTTCACAAACATCTTTAAATCCAACAAACTCCTTCGCAACAAATTTCACCTGAAGAATGTACACACCCAGTACACTCAAACAACTCTTGCATACACTGTAACTCAAGAAACTAACTTCTAAAGCACCAAACCATGAACAAATTCAACTAAATAAAGATATCAACACTATCAGTACACCTTCAAATCTGCAAGAAATTATAGAGAAATGTGGAGAAATTTTTTTTATCCTAGACACCTCTGCAATACACAATTCACACACTAGTGAACACAACTTACTCTGCACAACAATCTAAAACACCAAATTTTGAATACAACTCCTCTGAACACCTCTGATCAACATATCTGAAATGCATAAGTAGATCTTCAACCTAGAAGAAATGTGGAGCAACACTAGTACACTACTCTATAACCCAGAACAACACTACAATACACTATTTTCTCTTTTTATTCAATTTTCTCAAAATCACTTGGAAACCAAGCACCAAAAACACATCTTGTCTTCTTCATAACTTCCTTAATCGTATATCCATAGATAGAAGCTTATCAAAGCAACACTAAAGGTTGACACCAGTAGCTTACTAATGACAACATAACACAACTAATCAAAGCATCATCAGAAACCTCATCAATGATACTACCAACTCAATACCAACTACACATCTTGTTGCAACAATCTTCTTCTCATATAGTTGACACTAATGACAACATCAAATTCTCATACTTGCAACATCTATAACATGTTATACCCAAAACAAGGAAAACCACCTTAAACCAAGTGTTGTCTAGAAAATGTTTGAACCAAACACTTGATTGCACTCAATTTAATAACATACATAATATTTTGCATAAATCAAAGGAATCATTTCAACCCAAGATGTTAATTTTTTAGCGTACCCACTTGCCTCATGCAAAAAAGCACACCCATTTTTATTATGCACAACACAAGCATACATGGCGGTCCTTAACTCTTACAAGAGAAAAATGCAAAAAAATAAACTAATGCTTCTACTCCACAATCATAGCAATATTCAAAGCATAACATATAAGTCATAAGCAATGAAATCATGCATCAAATGCAACAAGAATAAAAGAGCAATTCCACTCCTAGAATAATGTTAACTACACAACATTGTATCATTGATTCCATCTACTTATAACATTTAAATGATAAATGAAACATAACTTCAAGATAAATGCAAAAAAATGAGGGACAAAAAGGTGGTCACACCACTTTTGGTCCTATATGAGACATAACATGGGCATGTTTTACCTAACATAAAAATAAAATAGCAAAGAGTTCAATCTCATTTGAACTCAACCTCTCATTTCCAAATAGCAAACAAAAACCAACCAAACGCACATGTGCATTATGAAGTCCACCAGATTGTTCTCAAAATGTTGGCATAACATCCACAAGGTAAAGGAGGTAAGGTTTTTCAGTTTTTAGTGTAAAAATTCAATCAAATAGCAAGATAGAAATTGATTTTTTTGATTTTTTTAATTTTCAGAAATTTAAAATCCCCAACTAGTTCATGAAAACCCTAATTCACCAATTCATGAAAACCCTAGTGAAGAAAAACCATAAAAATCCCTTTGACAATTCTATGAAATCCTCCCAAGATGTGAGAAAATATCCTAGGGAAAACATAAAACAACAAGAAAGAACTTGAAACACTAATTGACAAGTTGAGAGATCTAAGTGGAACAACCTTCCATGGTCTACCATTACCATTTCATTGGAATTTATCCTCTCTCACATAGGTTTTTGAGTGGCCAAATCAACACCTAGTCAAACAAGATGGAATAAGAAAGAGAATTTTATGTTGATAAGTTATCCTACGAACGAGTAAAAAAAAATAAATGAAATTTGACCTGTGTGCATTGCTCACTGATTCACAAACTAATGCACCCCTACACAATAGTTGTAGGAGGTTCCCTATCCATTGGTGCCAACACCAAGGGATAAATAATTAGTTTTTGGATAGATGTGGATGGTTTTTCCTCCATGCAACAAAAATGAGGTCTAGTGATACTTTTTGAGGAAACTCTATTACAAGTTTGTTCTCAATGAGATCCCAAACTACTTTGACATGCAGGAGTTCTAGGGTAGAGGTGGGTGCTTTGTATATAAAAAAGAGGGGGCACATCATGCCCAAGACTAGGCTTGAAGACTCCTATCTAGGCCACACATTGAGCATATCATGATCCCTTCTATTGTGAAGGAGAGTTTTGAGGTTGAGACCTTGTAGTCCATCAACTCATGAGCACTCATATCCTTTCACAATACACTAGGTCTTTAGCACAAGGTGATGAGGATGAGACTTCTAGGTCTCATCGTTCACCTCACATGTGTTGAAACTGAGAGCCTCTTTTTTATTATGCGTCTAAGGATGATTGGTATGCACGTGACCAGTAGCAAGGCACGCCCATATCGGATCAAATGGTGTTCACATATGAGATGCTAGATGAGACATTTGGAATTGATAGGTAAATTTGAACGAAGTTAAATTCAATTATATATTTCATTTTGAAATGTAAGATTAACTTGAAATTTATAGATTAATTGTAATAAAATTTCAATGTTAGAGTGCTCACCCTATGTCTAGTGGCTTTTCAAATCTTGATTGCACAACGATGTCAAGTCCACATGTATGTAATTAGTAAATAAATAGTAATTAAAGTACATGTAAATATTTTTACCTTAAATGAATGGTAATCTTAAAATTCACATTAGATGTTGAACAAGTGGATATTGGGCCTTGAACATCAAGATCTATTAGTTGGAGTGGTTGTGCATCTTTCACTGAGGTAAACTTGACTAGTTTTAATCATTATGTTTGTAAAATAATGTTATCTAGAATTTGGTATTTTAATAACGTTGTTTCATTTTTAGTTAATGATATTAGAGACTCCTCTTGGGATTTGTAGCACACTAGAGGAGGGTGTTGTTGCAATAATATTATCTTTAACTCCTTCAATAGAGGTATGAGATAGATTAGTAAAATTTATATTCTATTTTTTATTTTATCCCTCGTCTATTAGTGCAAATTTGAATCATATTCATTTGTAGTTTAATTTGCTTCTTGATGCTTATCATAGGTGGTCACAACTCCATTTTGTGACCCTCAAATTGATGAAGAGAGACAACAAATTCTTGAGAGAGATTATCATCTAGAAGTAAGTGATTATTTCATTATATGTCATTCTATAATTTATTTTTATATATTAATTTTTGTGTATATTTTTATTGTATTAAGGGGAGCTCCAAAAAATTATGAGAGGAGATCAAGTTACAAGTTTAAAAGCAACCGTCATCTCTCTCCTCTCCATCCATTCGACAGTCAAAGGAATCTCATGATATTTTAACTTCCCCTAGAGGGAAGTGATTACATTAGGAATTTTTTGAATGCCTATATGAAATTTTTGTACATATATTTTTATGTTACACATATCTAACATTATATGCCTATATGAATTTCTTGTACATAGATTGTACTTTTACCAACATAGCATTGCATGTCTATGCATATTTTTAGTTAATACCTTTTTTAACTAATGTTGTCCATATTTTCTATGAATGATTAATTGAATAAATGAATAATTACATAAGTAAAATGGATATCTTTTGATTTGAGTAATTGAATAATTCCCAATTCTTTTAGTCTTTAATGTTGTCCACTGAGTTAGATCCTATTCTAGGTCTTGGTTGGTCACTTTAGCTTGGTCATATACAGCCCCGATTGGATGACATGGTTTAGATGAATTGATTGTCCTAATATATACTAAGAAGTGATTTTGTTTGATTGATTGACTTGTCTCTATTTTACAATGGCTTTGACTAGATGAGAATGGAATTGATTCTTCGTATATTTTGATGAAGAGTTTGTGTGATTTTCTTATCAAGAGTATTGAACTCCTCCATGATGATTTTAAAATCTTAGGTTGTTTATAATATCATCTTTCTCATTGCATTATGCATGATTTGAAGGCTTCTTGTTTGAGGGAGATCATAGTTATATGGGTTTGTACCTAAGCTTGGAAGTTTTAATTTTGATGTGGAAAGATGGATGTATGTATTGATATTACGTTTTTATTATGAGGTATGCTTCATCTTTAATATCATGTACAACATTGCATCATAATAATAAAGTTTTATATCATAGTATAATAGTAATGAGTTTAATTTGCATCAATGTCATTGAGTATCTCTAGAGGCATTATGAGTGTGTATAACATGTAAAGATACTTATTCACGGTTATAAACCAAGTGTTGAGAATTTTAGGGGTTAAATTTATATTTTTCCACCTTTAAACAACCCCAAACCCTTTAATAAGTCCTAATAATCCTAAGAGGAAATTTTGGCGGCATACGGCAAATTCATCGCCAGCAATTCACAGTTGGAAAATTCATCGCCAACAATTCACCGCGGGAAAATTCATTGCCATGACAAATTCATCGTGGGAAAATTCACCGCCATGACAAATTCACCGCCAAGTAAAATTTACCGCCAGCAATTCAGTGAAAAAATTAACCGCATTAATGTTTTTTAATATATATTTCAAAGAGTTTGAATTTTTCTTTTTTAAATAATTTTCACTTGTTACAATACAATTTTATTTTTTAAATATTTTTTATATTTATTTTGATATGAAAAATAAATTATTTACTTTAATTTCTACTTCAAATATTATTTTATTTTTCCATGTGTTTATTTACTTCAATTTTTTGTTTTTGGGTGTGTTCCTTTATTTTATACAATAAACATAAAAAAATATATATTATACAATATTGTATAATGAAACAATGGAAAAAAATATTATTTTATATAAAATATTATATATACAATTTTTTATTTTTCTATGTGTTTCTTTGCACAAATATTAAATATATATATTTTTCCATGTGTTTATTTATATTAAATTATTATCATAAATTTTCCATGTGTTTATTTATGATATTAAAATTAAGTTAATGATTTATTTTTTATTTTTATTATCATAAATCAAATTATCCTTTAAAAAAAATCAAATTTTTTGATATATATATTAAAAAACATTAATGGCGGTTAATTTTCCACCTTGGTGAATTGCTGGTGGTGAATTTTACTTGGCCGTGAATTTGTCATGGCAGTGGTGAATTTTCTAACGATAAATTTGTCATGGCAGTGAATTTTCCCACGGTGAATTGTTGGCGATGAATTTTCCATCGGTGGATTGCTGGTGATGAATTTTCCTAGAGCCAATATATTATATATAATACATATATATATATATATAATATTATGTATTATAAATAATATAAAAATTTATAATTAACAGATATCCATCTAATAATGGATATCCGTTCAGTAATGGATATCCGTTTTGGTTCGGTATTACCAAACCAAAACGGATATCCATTCAGGATTTGGTTTGGGCCAGAAAGTCAACTCAAAAAACATGTTTTTTAGAATTTGTTTAGTTTTCCAAAGTTCTCCCTTGTGCTGACGACTTTTTTTTACCCGATTTTCATCAAACGAAAAGGGTTTATAGAAAAAATTATCAGCTTTCCACCAATATAACTTTTTCCTTATTTTGAATTAAATAAATAATTATTATTGATTTTCTACCTACATTATGTCTAAAGTCCTAATTGATAGGTTGATTGAAAAACTTCTACAACTTTCAAACTACTTAACATTTTTTGAATGTACAAGATGCACCACATTCTATGCTTCGCCTACTATAGGATAAAAAAAGTAAATTGAATTTCATAATTTTTTGACCAAGTTATGGTGGTCAGACACAGACGTTTTAATAATTCTGAAAAGTTCTAGTAAAAAAATCATAACTAATTATTTATGTGGAAAAAAATTACAAAAAAAAATCTGACACATCTGGACATGTGTCCTCTACTTATATTTAAAAAATTAGAAAAAAATATTATGTTTTTCTTGTACTTAGGGTGGTCAAACGCACACCTACTTATTTTTTTCTTGAAAATTTAGTACCACTGCATTGAAATTTCAAATTTTATCCAAAAAAAATACTTTTTCCAAAAAGGGACTAGTAGCCTAGAAACTACATTCAATTTTCTACAACTTTTGTTCTTACATATTTTTCAAATTATGTTAATAACCTATTCAAATTTTTATGTCAAGTTGTCTAACTCTGATTTTCTAAATTTTCATTGCCACTTAGAGGCCTAGTTTGGACCCCCATGATCTTGCACATACCCTAGTGCTTTTGAGATGGGAGAATTTGGTACAAATAGTGGTGTAAAAGTTGAGATTACTTTTAAGGCTGAAAAATCAGAGGAGATCAAGGAATCAGACCAGGAGTATCTTGATGATGTAGAAGCTAACTTTGTAAGGAGAATGAATAAGGGTACTAGTAAGTACAGTGGTAATTTTCCTTTCAAATGTTTCAATTGTGGAAAGATAGCTCATTATGCTTCAAGATGTCCAAATAGAGCTTTGAATAAAAAAAATAAGGACACAAAGGTAAGATGATTAAGAAAAGTAATTATGTTAAGGAATATGCAAGTATCTTTGATGATGAATTTGATTATGGAGATGATGATGATGGTGAATTCTTGTTCATGGATTTAAAAGATGAATCTATTTCTACTAACCCTGAGAGATGTGTGAAGGAAATCCGTCTGGAGACAAAGGATAAGACTCAAGGTACTTTGGTATCTTCTTTTCATGCTAGATAGGAGAAGAACTACTAGATCATTGATAGTGGATGCTCTAATCATATGACCAGTGACAATAGAATTAAGTTTTTTAAACTTGAAAAATATGGAGGATATGTTAGATTTGATGATGATACATCTGCTACGATATGTGGAAAAGGTTCTATTAGTTTTGATGGAAATCATAATACAGATGATGTTTAATATGTTAAGGGTTTAAGGCATAACCTCCTGAGTGTTATGATGGATGTGAGATCAGAAAAGGCTCCAGAACTGTGGTTGCTACTAGAAGAAGGACAAATGGAAATGTTTATCAACTTAAGTGTGTTGATGGTCATTTCTTTATGAATCAGATTAATAAAATCTAGTTATGGCATAGGAGGATGTGTCACATCAATTTTGATAACCTAGTAAGAATCGATTCTATTCAAGCTATGAGAGATCTACCAAAGATTACAAAGCCTATCAATTATGTCTGCAAGGAATGTCAAATTGGACATCAAGCAAGAAGAAGCTTCAAAGTCAAAGAACATCTACTACTAGGCTGTTGGAATTTGTACATATAGATCTTTGTGGTCCTACAAGAGTAAGAAATCTTCAAGGTGATAGGTATTTCATGCTATTGACTGATGATTATTCTAGAATGACATGGGTTACTTTTCTCAAATAAAAATCAGAAGCTCTAGATAAGTTCAAAGCATTTAAGGTTATGGTTGAAAATGAAATGGATATGAAAGTCAAATGTTTGAGGCCTGACAGAGCTGGAGAGTTCACCTCCAATGAGTTTAACATATTTTGTGAGAATAATGGCATAAAGAGGACTTTTTTCCCTTAGGACTATTCAAAAAGTTGCAAGGACAATGATGAAATAAGCAAATCTACTGGAAGTCTACTGGAGAGACACAATTCATACTGCTTTTTATATACTTAACAAAGTTAAAGAAAGAGAAAACAACACCAAAAGTACCTATGAGCTATGGTATGGAAGGATTCCTATTGTCAAGTACTTTAGAGTGTTTGGAAGCAAATTTTATATCAGAAGAGATGAAGAAAACTTAGGAAAGTTTGATGCAAGGTTTGATGAAGGTATCTTCCTTGGATATTCTACTAGAAGCAAAGCTTACTGATGCTACAACAAGAGATTGAGAAAGATTGTTAAGAGTGCAAGTGTTAAGGTTGATGAAGATTTACAAAAGAATTTAGTGGTGATAGATGGATATGAATCAGATGAGTCTTCTTATAGAGAAGAAGAAAAAGCTAAAGAAAAAGAAGTGCATATTGAAGAGGAAGAAGCTCTAGAAAAGACTCCTAAAATCCTAAGTATGCACAAAAGAATCATTCTGAAGAACAAATCATCCGAGATAAGAGTAGAGGTATACTAGCAAGAAGAAAAGTTGTTGAAGAACAAGTAAATTTATTTTTACTTTCTAAAGTTGAACCTAACACAGTGATTGAGGCATGCATAGAAGAAAATTGGATCAAGGTTATGGAAGAACTATTGCAAATTGAGAAGAATCAGACTTGGGAACTTGTCCCAAGACCAAAAAAAAAAGTGATTGGAACTAAGTGGGTATTAAAAAAAAAACTAAATGAGAATGGAGAAGTGGTAAGGAACAAGGCAAGGCTTGTGTGTAAAGACTACTCACAAGTTGAAGAAATAGATTTTGAGGAGGAATTTGCTCTGGTGGGAAGAATGGACGTTATCAAGATGTTTTTGGATTTTGTAGCACACAAGAACTTTAAAGTTTATCAAATGGACGTCAAGTCTGCTTTCTTGAATGGAAAATTGGAAGAAGAGGTATACATAGAACAACTGAAAGGATTTCAATTGTCAAACAAACTAGATATGGTCTGCAGATTGAAGAAGGCATTGTATGGATTAAAGCAAGCTCCTAGAGCTTGGTATGCAAGATTGGACATGTATTTGTTATAGAAAGGATTCAATAAAGGTACCAAAAATAGCAATATCTACTTTACATTAGAAAAAGACAAAATCTTGATTGTGGTTGTATATGTTGATGCCATTATATTTGGAGGAAATAAAGCTATGTGAAAGAAGTTTGCTCTAGGAAATACAAAAAGAGTTTGAAATGTCTATGTTTGGGGAGATGAATTTCTTCCTTGGATTACAAATCAATCATTCAGATAAAGGTATTTTCATTTCACAATAAAAGTATGTCAAGGAAAATGTTGAATAAGTTTGGAATGGATGATTTTAAACTGGTATGTACCCCTATGCTTACTGGTTGCAAGCTAAGTAAGAATGATGAATCTCCTAAGGCTGATTAAAGCGAGTATAGATCAATGATTGGAGGACTACTATATCTAACTACTACTAGACCAGATATCATGCATGCACTTTGTCTTTTGGCTAGATTTCAAGAAGATTCTAGAGAGTCACATGTTGCAACAGTGAAGAGGATATTCAGACAATTAAAGGGCACTCTAGATTATGGCCTTTGGTATCCAAAGGATACTAGTTTTACTTTGAGTGCTTACACATATGAAGATTGTGTTGGTTGTGTGGATGATAGAAAAAGCACAAGTGGTGGTGTATTTTTTCTTGGTTGTAGATTGGTGTCATGGATAAGTAAGAAACAAGAATCAATATCTTTATCTACTGTAGAGGCAAAGTACATTGCAACAACATCTTGTTGTGCACAAGTGTTCTGGATGAGGCAACCATTGAAGGATATCAAAGTGGTATATGATGAACCAATTTCTATCTTCTGTGATAATATAAGTGCTATCAATATTTCAAAGAATTTGGTAATGCATTCAATGACAAAACATATCTCAATCTAGTATCACTTCTTGAGAGAGGAGGTTGTAGAGAATGAAATAAAGTTTGAGTATATGCCTACAAAGGATCAGGTTACTGATATATTCACTAAGGATCTTCTTAAGGATACACTTGAGTATCTCCAGGAGAAGTTGGGGTCATTTCCCCTCCTTTGAACTAGTTGCATAAGGAGACACATTAGTCCATTTGATTTCAGGATTCATTCTTTGGTTTGGACTGATGTTGGAGGCTACCTCTCAAGGTGAGTGCGTACTGACATTTTTGGTTATTGTAGTTAGAAAGAGTAAGTGTTGTCATTATGCAATAGTTGCTGATTTGTGTAGTATGGTGTATGATCCTAAGGGGGAGTATACTGAGCAGTAAAGGAAAGATAGTTGTAGAGTAGTTGTGAGAAGGTTGATTGATGTCAAAGGAGAAAATTAAGTGATGCAAATCTTTTGTCCTTTTCCATTGTTGTCAAAGGGGGAGGGAATAATGTGAAAAAGAAAAAGGGAGAATGAAGCATGTGAAAAAGATAAGTTGAAAGGGGAGAGTGAGTACTAAGAAAAGAGAAAAGGAAATAGGTATGGAGCAAAGCTGTTGTTGATGGTTTTTCACATCATGTGTTGCAATCAATGACAAGGGGAGATTGTTGCAAGTATGGGAATTTGGTGTTGTCACTAATGTCAACAAGCTTGTGTTGTCATTATAGTCAACTGTACATATGAGAAGAAGATTGTTTCAAGAAGATGTGTAGTTGGTATTGAGTTGGTATTGTCATTGATGAGGTTTTTGATGATGCTTTGATTAGTTGCATTATGTTGTCATTAGTAAGCTACTGGTTTCAACCTCTAGCATTGATTTGATAAGCTTCTATCTATGGATATATGATTCAGGAAGCGATGAAGATGACGGGGATGTGTTTCTAGTTCTTGGTTTCCAAGTGCTTTTGAGAAAATTGAATAAAAAGAGGAAACTATGTATTGTAGTGTTGTTCTGGGTTGCAGAGTAATGTACTGGTGTTGCTCCACATTTCTTCTAGGTTGAAGATATGCTTATGCATTTTGGATATGTTGATCAAAGGTGTTCAAAGGAGTTGTACTTAGAATTTAGTGTTCTGGATCATTGTTCAGAGGAAGTTGTGTTCACTAGTGTGTGAACTGTGTATTGTAGAGGTGTCTAGGATAAATGTTTTTGCTCTGCGTTTCCCCATAATTTGGTTTTAGGTCTTGTGGATCTGAAGGCATGTTGATAGTGTTGGTATCTTTCTTCAGTTGAATTTTTGCGTGGTTTGGTGCTATGGATGTTAGTTTCTTGAGTTACAGTGTATGGTAGAGTTGTTTGAGTGTACTAGGTGTTTACATTCTTCAAGTGAAAGTTGTTGCAAAGGATTTTTTTGGATTTGAAGATGTTTGTGGAATATTCTAGATTGTGTTCAAGTGACATTTGTTGTCCGCAAGTTGTGGAAGCGTGTAATTAAAAGTTTAATGGTGTTTATATGGGTATCAACTAACATGGGTGTTTACACTACTTGCAAAATTTGTGGAAGCATGGCATGGCATGTATGAGTGGATTTAAGTTCTAGCTAAGGTGTGTTGTGGTCTACCTTCATTCCTTTCCATCGTGGGAATGTTTTGGTGCTGACCTAATTTGAATTTGCACAGTTGAGGTGCATAGTAGACCTTGGAGAATGTTTTCAAGGTTGAAGATGATATAAATATGAGTTGAGTTGTTGAGGGATGCGAAAAAAGAAGAGTATGATGCGAGTGATGCGAATTACAAATTTGTAGGGTGTGAATTTGTAAAGTGCAGTGTGATATTTCATGTGTTAGATTACTGGATGCAGTGAGCAAAATGTATCTACTTCAGTCAAGTTGAGGTGTTGATGATGCTATGGTGGATTTTTTATTGTAACACTCTTCTTTATCTTCTTTTCTATTCTAAAAGTGAGCCTTTCTTTCTATGGACAGTGAGCCCTCCAGTAGTGAGCTCTATTGTATTTGGTGTTGATATTAATTTATATTGTGAGCTAATCCTCACCGTGTTTTTTCCCATCTTGGGTTTTCGATGTAAATCTAGTGTTTTCTTATGCATGGTGTTGATTTGATTTGATTTTTGTTATTTTCTTTTCATGCTAAATCATTATAACAGATTAAGGGTTAATTGATTAATGTGGATTTGAATGTTTGTGAGGGTTTTGAAGTTTTAAGGTACACTTGATTCACCCCCCTCTCAGTTGTCTTGTGCATTCAACAATAGACATATTAAACCTAGATCTACCCTTGTCTTGGTTTACATGACCTTACTTTTACCTTTTAAGGTTCCTTGAAATTTATCCACTCCTTTGTGATGGTTTATTTTCCTTTTGTGCAATCAACTAGATGATAGTTTGATTGGTTGAGGTTTGTATCTCTTAATTGAGATATGTCTTGAGAGGGTAATCCTAGTGAGTGGAAGACATTACCATGTCTTATTAGATGTTCATTATGTCATCTTGGGATATGGAATGAATTGGTTTTCTTCTCTCATCCCAATTTTGTGTTTGCAAAAGAATGAGATCATGGACTAGTATTAAATCTCTCTTAGAGGAAATTATACTATATTGTATGTGTATAATGGTGACTTTTCCATGTCATAATTAAATATTCCACTTGTGTCACCAATTTTGGTGCATTGGTGTCATGTATCTTGAGTTCCATTTTATTTTTAATAGCATCTTGAGTGCGTAGACATGCAATGTGACTTGTTGATGTTACATTTATACTATGAAAAAATTGTTCATCCATATTTTGACCATTAATGTCTTTGGTGAAAGCTTAGGGCATTATAGAAGTTATGATTTATAAATTAGTTTATGGGTGTAGTTAAAAATTGAGCACTTTGAAACAAGGTTTAGCATATATAAAGGTTGATTTACCATACAATAGATTTTTTTTATTTTTTTTTATTTTAATAAAAGTGTCTTCTAGGCTTAAAGATGGGTCTAGTCATGATTGGCTAACTCAACAAGCTGTTTGATAAAGATAAAATATTTAGCATGAATTGATATATAATAAATACATAAAGGTGGGTTGAGAAGTGTGTATGTCAATATAGCCGTTTTTGAATACATGGCAAGAGTTTTTTAAAGATAAAATAATAGGAATTATATAGGCCCTTACCCACAAAAGTAAAATTTTAGAACAATAGATTAAAAACTACCAAACAACATAAGTGTATAACTTACAAACAAGCTTCACCCTTTGAAGATTACAATCAATTTTTCTATTTTAAGTGGGACCACATCATTTTTACATATGATTCATTTTGGTTTTCCCTTTCCTTCATTTCACCACAATCTAATCTACCATGCTTTCTATAGCAAAGGAGACACACCTTGTCCTTCACTATAGTTTCCAACTTTTGAAAGATAATTCACTTCAAAAAAAATTATTCACCCAACATCTTTGTGCACTCCTTTGAGGTAGCATATGATGATTCAAGAAGTTCTAAATATAGCCTCTCTATCCATTTCTTCCTTATTTTGGATAATTTTCTTTGTATTCTCAAGAAGTTTTGCATGATTCCCCAAATACTTAACTCGTTTATCTTTTTCTATTATTTTTTCCTTCTCAAAAATATTAAAGCCATCTCCTCAGCCTTTGTATCCTCTCTTGACTAAATTTTCTTCTCTAGATCCTCTTCCCCTTTTGGGATATTAGGTTTTACAACTAAAGAACAACCCATTAGCTAATGTTGAAAGTATGCATCCTTCCACCAAGAGGATTGACCTAAGGAATTTTTAAAATTTAGAAATTCTTCCACCTTATGCCCTACTTCATAACATTTCCAAAAATGAAAGGAAATTTTTTCCTAATTGTACAATTGCAATCATGTTTCGTTTCTCACTTTCAACTCAATTTCTTCAGGGTAATCATTACTCAAATCAATTTCAATAAAAAGCCTACTTGTAGCCATAAGAGTATACTTATGAGTGTTAGGTGACATAGCTATGAACTTACCTAAAGAATATCCTATCTTATTCAATGTTCAATGTAACAAAAACATGAAGAGGGAGATTAGAAAGCCTTATCCATATTAGTGCAACCCAGAACATTTTCGTGAATGAATTGAATTTGGGAAACCATGTTTTCAGGAGCAAAGGCCTCATCCCAAAACCAAAGCCCTTTTTTCTCAAAGCATCACAAACCACCACAAAAAGCTTGTGCATGAGGATAAATGACCACTACCTCAACTAAGAAAGGCTTGCAAGGCTAATCAATCTATTTGTTTAAAATTGAGAGAGAAGGCTATCCTAAACCTCCCAACCAAACCCTTCTCCTTGAAATGCTCCATTCAATCTCTTCATCTTCACCTAGCTCTATCATAAGATTTTTAGTAATTTATATGTGCTTGAAACCTACCCTTTGCTCCAAGACCTTAGACATTGATCACTCCTTCACAACCTTCTTTTCCTAAGAATGTTAGCTAATAGTCTCCACAAATGAATGACTCTTCACAATCTTTTTATTGTTTGCCTACTTGCTTTTTCTCCTAACATCTATTATTTTGTTAGGTGTTACATGCTCCACATTACTTCCAACATGACAACCTATTTGTGATCTTCGAGAATCTCCTTATTACTATTAAGAGCCTTTCTAACACTTTCCACATGCATGCATTCAACATTGTCACTAGCTTGCTTCTACCTCATTATTGCCAAACCTTGTGGTGTCAATTGCTCTCTACTTCATGAAAACAAGTTAAAAGTTTCATTTCCATTCTCTTCTTTTATATTTTCATTCATTTAACTGCATAATAAGAGTTGATTGATATTTGAAATGCTTAATGTTTTTTAAAAAGAAAATGATGACTCAAAATACAATATCCATTAAGTTTAAACAAAGATTTCATAATGAATATTTGACTAGACCAATGTATCAATGAACAGTACACCATGGAAATCAAATAGATCACTTTCCCTGTGAATGGAAAATTATCCAAAATACGATGTGATTTCACAGATACCATATGCGACATGTAGTACAAGAACGGGTCCCACAGAATATGACAGGGTATGAGCCACAGAAATATAGGTACCGTACAACGTGTCACTCTATGATTGGGACGGCCTCTGGAAGGGACCATAAGAGCCGTACATCACTGGGGAGAGTTGGAACCTTGACATTGATTGATAAACAAATAGAATATCTTTATTATAAGCTGAAGTCTTCAAGTTTCTAATTCTGTCCCAGGAAATGTTGATTTGGCTAAGTGGGGCGGCGTTGGCCTAATCTCTGAATTTTCTGTCACGTTTGGGTAGAGAATAGAAACCTCTGTTTTGACACCCAAGAGGCAAAGGAAAGCCTAAAAATATTCTGTAGAGAGAAGGTAGTTACAGGTATCAAACTTAAACCAAGGGATTTTTAAAGGTTATGTTTGGATTATGGTTGGATGGATCCTAAGAATTCAAAGCCTGTTAACCCTGTGTTTGTCAACACAAGGAAGGCTATCTTAGACAGATTGGGGGATGGTGGATTGCAGAATAAGAAACACCACTTTGTTTTGGTTCATGAAGGAGGCCATGGAGCCTGGTGTTGGTATAAAACTGCTGACCTATTGCAAAAATCAGGCCACAAGGCCACTGTTTTTGACTTAGCTGGCTCTGGTCTTCACCCCACATATCCTACCAATGTTTCCACATTTGAAGAATATTTACAGCCTCTCTTGGATGTCCTCCAATCAATCAAAGACCCAGACAAGGTAAAAAAGAAATGTTGTGAATTTTAATTTGTTAGGTGCCATAATTTTGTGTTGAAATTGAATGGTTTAGCAACCACAGGTGGGTTCTATGGAACTTATGGGCCTGATTACAAATAGAAAATTGCACAAGTCTTCATCTCCCTCAAGGTCATGGGTGTATTTTCTTTGCTTCAAAAAGTCTTCATGCATATTGAGGACTTCTGCCTTATTACAGGGGGACAGTTTATATAATTCAACTTACTCAAATCTTCATGCCTATTGAATACTTCTGCCTTATTTTCTGGTGCATCTGGACTGTAGAATCACATACTCTTATCCTTAATTTCTTTGGACTGCAAAGAAAATTTCTCAGTAGATTTTGAGGCCTTCACCTGCATTGACTAGTAATATGGTCTTCTATAAGGATGATTTTCTGCTTTCTGTGGTTGTTATTAGGTTGATCTTACCTTAGTTGGCATGAGTTTTCGACAGTCCATGTAGTATTTAAAAGATTGGTTCTCGCAGTTTTGGGTCACACTCAGCAATCCATCATCAGAAAGAAGATCAATACAAAAACATATGCAGAATAATCTTTTCAATGATCTTACTTTCTCACAAAATCTTGCTATAGCTTGTCTATTATCTTGTTTCAAAGCAAAATTTCTCAACAGGAGTTTTTCTATGGCCTTCACCTTCTTGTACTGAGCATTTCTCTTACTGCAAGCATTGTCAGTACATCATATCTGATGCCATATACAGCATGTACTGCCTCACCCTCTTCTCCTAATTATAGTGCTTCTTTCTATTAACACTACAGATTAAAAGGCCTGTGCTTTTACGCCTAACTCTTCTGCTTTTACACCTAATTCTTCTAATATTAGTAATTTGTTGTAACAGGTGGTTTTGGTGGGTCACGGACTGGGGGGAATGGCGTTGGCATATGTCAGTGAGATTTTTTCATCTAAGATTGCGGTTGCAGTGTATCTGGCAGCTATAATGCTGCCAGGAGGATTGCACTTGCTAAAACAAGAGATGAACAAGGTCAGTCACTATATTTGGGTTTTGTTTGTTATTAGTTAAAACCATAATTCTCATAAACGTGGTTCATCAAATAACAGCTAGAAGCCACCGAGGAGGATGACAATGACATAGAATTCATATGGGACGAGGCAACAACACCAACCTTTTTGTCTAAAGAAGCATGCAAAGAGATTCTCTATAATATGAGTCCATCACAGGTTATTGCCTGGTCTGTTTGCCTTCTTTTCTAATCTTCTGTCAGCCTTACCCAACTGACATCCAATCTATTCTTGTTATCTTATCTACAGGATATTCAATTGGCTTCCACCTTGTTAAGACTCATTCCTCTGGTTGCAAAGATAGCAAAGGTAGAGACAAGTAATGAAGGATATGGGTGTGTATCCAGAGTATACATAAAGACCAGTGCAGATAGAGCCTGCCCTGTGAAGGCTCAAGAGGCCATGATCAAGATGAACCCCCCTCACAGAACTCTATGCCTCAGCTGTGATCACAGCCCTTTTTTCTCTGCATCTCAAGAACTTCACCACATGTTGTTGGGTATTGGAAATACTTATGACAGGTGAAACAAGTGTGAAGATTCAATTGGAAGAGTCTTTGCATGTTAGGTAAAGATTGATTAAGACAAATTTTGTAGCACAATAAAACAGTGGGGATTTGTTTCGCTTTAATTGGCTTTTCTATAATTTCAAGATTCCCTCGTTTTCAAAGGCATTCATGGACTTTGAGAACCATGTTTATCTTTGTTTTCACGTAAGCATGTTTCTTTTTAAGGTTTTGACTGGAATTTTTCAACTCAATGTGTAAGCAAAAGTAATTTCTCAACTCAAAATAATAATCGGAGCGTTTTAGTTGTACCAGAAACGTGGGTCATAGGACATGCATTCCATACGACGGGCCGCGGGTCACGAGTCACGGGTCAGACATACCTTTGTTAGGGGAGTTCGAATGTTCTTAGACAAACTACTTGCCATGTCAATTTTCCATTTATCTTCATGTTAATAAGTCTTTATTTTCTTTCTCCATGTGGATTTTGTTTAATCCAATTAGTCACCCCACATTGCCAATAACCAAAATTGGAAGACACCCTAGGAACAAATTAGTTTAAGCAAAATTCACATGGAGCAAGAAAATAAACACTTATTGACGTGAAGATAAATGAAAAAAATACAATATTCATCAATAATGAGCTCACAAACTAAGCATATTATCCTACCATAAAATGGAATGAAGTTGCAATTTATCAAAGATAGTCTTTAGAAATAGGAAAAAAATCTTAAATATTATTTATAGAAAATTAGGAAGCAAAGAAATCTTATCATAGAATTCTAAAATAACTAGAGATAATTTGTGTAATATCCACATGAGAAAGATGAATTATTTACGACCACACCCTTTAAGTGTAACTTTAGTAAGTCAAAAGAATGGATCCTAACAACTAGACCATGTTAGGTACTTATGTACATAATATTTCCCCCAAAGAAAGAATCCCTCCCCATTAAAGAGATAGAAGAGATGCACCCCTATTAAAGGGAGAGAAGAGATTCCCCACCAAAGAGAGAGAAAGGACACCCAAAGTGTACCAACACACTTTGAATAAACCCCTCCTCTCATTTTTTTGACACTTTATTTAGTGTGTTTACAAAAATTCCCTAAATCACACACTTATAGATTCACAGTTTTTTAAATCATTTTAGAAAATAGAGTAGACAAAAACTAAAATTTAGTTTTTGTGTGAGAATTTGACTAGGGTAAAAAGTAGTGCCAAAATTTGATTTATATTTCAAAAACTATCTCTCTTGGCTAGCAAAAAGTGAGAAAGGCATGATGTCATGTTGAGGCCTTCAATATGATAAGGAATTTTAATTATGTAGTTTGAGTGACACGAAAATGAATTGTACAATATATGATTATATGGCATGTATGTGTAAATTATGATCTTGGTGACATGCCAATTGATGTGGTGTGACAAATGTAGAGCTCCACTCTTTATTCACCCTTTTTAGTTCAATTTTTTTAAAAAAAATTATCCATCCATTTTAAAAGGTGTCATTTGATGCTCCTTTAGATTAATGACCTAGGCACAATTTTAGGATTTATCAAAATGGTGGATTGAGGGGTTGTGCTATTGGTTGATATTGATAGTTAGGTAAATATTGATAGTTAGGTAGATTGTGGAACCATTCATTCATGAGGAGATACACTTGGAATAATCTTGTGACTCATGAACCTTGTTGGTTTGAAAGGTTTATAATGTTGTGTTATTGGTCAACAAAAATATGTTGATATTCATGGTGGGCCTTGATAAAATTTGAAAATGGTTCAACAAAGAAAAGCTAATGACTATGTCCAATGCTTTAACATAAATTTTCAAGGATGTAAATTTGATAGCTGATTCCACTTGCACCATTGGCCAAATTTCAACATGTCACCAATACTAAGACCCACACCAAAGGAAGGAAATACCAAAAGTGTGGAACTTAGTAGAGATTTTAGCAAGATCATTTTTATAAATCACAAGGTGAAATATTCCTATAATAGGTGAAAAAATCTATTCTTTAACTATTGAATGCTTGCAAGGAGCTATCTCCTATCTCGATATCTAGGTTCTTGTGTAGTTCATAAAAAAATGGGATGGGAACCCACTCTATCATCAATGTGAAGTGGAATTTGAACTTCCAAAAGGATTTCACACTACACCAAGCACTAGAATGCATGAGTTTTGTGGGATTGCTGCATGCATTGCATGTCTCCTTGTCAGTGTTGATCATCATGACTAATTCATTTCCCAAATTATTTTCTTTGGAGGGAATTTTATTTGGGTAGTTTTCTTTCTCTAGACAAGGGAATGCCTTCTTGATTGTAAAAGAGGGGGTTGGATATTTCTTAGGTATTCTTAGAAAAAGAAAACTCTCTTTATATTTAGGCCTTCAAAGAAAAATATTGTATTTATCTAATTCAATGAATTGAACTCTTTATGAATGTGTTAATTGCACCTTCACACTTGTAGTAAGAAGAAATTGATATAGATATTAGTTGATCCTATTCATGTGTTCTTCTCTAATACCATTTATTAGTTATCCAATCAATTTTATGTTTAATTCCTTAGCTTTTTTTCATGAATTTATATAATTTTGGTAATAAAATTGTGCATGATCATGCCCTTTTTATTTCATATATAATTATTATATTTGGGTAAAATGAGATTTGTGGAATCTTTGATACCAATTCCTTTATTGGTAAATTTGCTAGTAGTTTAGTTTTCATTTCAAGTATTCTCTTCCATTTTCCTCTAAGAAATTTAATATGATCACTTAAAATCATCCAAAGAGTCAAATTTTAAAATACTAGATATTATCTTGCAAGTCAAGTCCCACATTTACAAGATTTTCCATGTTGATATAGGGATGTATAATGGTAAAAATATAATGGTACAAACTTGAATATCAATAGTTATAACACACTTGGTGGGACTTGAAGCAATATTTTAGGGAATAATCCCTTGAACCTCTAATTTCCTCCTTTTATCAAAAGAAGGCCCATCACTAGATCATTTGTGGCCAATCACCCTCATCTCCTAGGTTTTCCTTTAGTTATTCTTAAAAGGAAAGGTTTTTTAAATCAACATTCTCTATTAAATCCTTCATCACCTCCTCCAGTAGAAAGTATAGGATCCCCAAGAAATTTTATTAATTGGAATCTAGTGGAAGTCCTTTGATTCCCCCAATACCTCTAGCTACCCGGGACCCTATCTTAACTAATGATTTAAATGCTCTACTAAAGTTCACTAGAGAGAATTTCAAGACCCCCATAGAGCATCTCTAAGATGTAGATATTTTCATGGTGTATCATGTTCAATAGAACATTCAATATAGCTTTGATATTCTTGAAATATCTTTGGATTGGTACATGATGAGCCCTAGAAATGTCATATTTTTCTTGCTTTAGTTTCATACTTTTTTTTATCATATTTTTACTTATCTTTAAAGAAATTTCTAAACCTTTTTATATATTTTGAGTATTTAAAACATTGAAGATGATATATTATATTGATAAATTATTGTGTGATCTTTAAATGTCTATGGAATTTAGTGTAGTTTTATGATTAATTATAGTTGTTAATGATGAAAAATTCCTTTGGAATAAACTAACTCTTGCAGTGAAGGATTTATCAACTCACAACAAAAGGACCTCCAACCCACAACAAAAGGATGTCGATCCGCCACAATCATAGGAGTTGATCAACTACAACGTGCATTTTTCTCGAAGCTAATGCATGTGATGGTTAGAGTGTGTGAACATGATTATTCATGGATCACTCCATATTTTCACTTTATGTTATTAATTTAATCATGGAGAAAAGGAGACTTGTACTAATAGTGGTTAGTTGCTTGTAATAAGTTCTTCCCTGTTAAGCATGTCTACGGTTATAACCATATTCTTCATTGATGAAGAGTCTTGATAAGAATCTTACATTATTATCTCCACTAGCTTTTATTTACTATTGATATAAGACCTAGTCCTCTTCCTATATTTTTGGGAGATTTGACAATTTCTTATAGTTTGTTTTTAGTCCAAAAAGAAGGGGACTCTCAAAGATCTTGTATATATAGTCTAAACTTGTGAGAGACCTTAGCTATCCAGATTTACATATGAAGTATATTTGAATATAAATCTTATTATCATATAATATATTTTTAAGCTTTTATACGTTTGAACTACAATAAAGAAGAATACACCAATTTCCATGAATCTTTGAGTTAAGATTTGAAGAAAGATATCGTGGATTGCAGAATCTAAAGCAAGGGCCACTTTAGGTATTACAAAATCCATGTTAGTTTAGATTATTAGTTAAATTTTTGAATTATATTTTTTGATTCCTAGTATGTTGAGTTGTTGAATAAACAATTAATTATTATTGAATTACATTGTAGCATAGAGAGTCATTAAGATACAATCTACATAGGAATAGTTATGTATAGAAGTTATTATAGTTGCAATAATTATTATTCACTTAAACCTATTTCTATGTAGAAGTTATTTTAGTTAAGTTGCCTTTAATTAGAATTTATTTTGTTACACTTTTCATACTCAATCGGTTAGAAAGGTTTAGGATTATCAACCACACATAAAGTGCCAACATCATCTCAATATTACAATTCCCTAGTTGAAAATTTAATGAAGTACCTCTAGGATAATGAATTGCTTAATTTTGAATCCATTGGTTTGTTAAGTTGTATGTTTGCTATCTACATCAATTGATTGGATATAGGGGAAGATCTATATTTTTGGCACCATTGTCAAGGATGGTACTAAGTTCAAAATTCCTAAATGTGTTTTAATTCATTTATATTTCTTTCATAGATTAGGAGTTCTCATTTACAACAATTAGGATTAGTAGACTTTATAAATCAACCCCAACCTACTAACTAATAGTGTTCAGGAGAAGCTCTTTAAATATTAAGATAATATTGTATGCAAAGGTAGAAAGAAAATTTGGGATGATTTATCCCCTCAAGCCAAGAAGAATTTAAAGATACTCGTGCAAGAGAGGAACCAACTGAGGTAATCAACTATATAGAAATACCCCTCACATCAATAGCTACCTTAGACCTAGGGAGAATTCCCATAAGGTATCTTGACATCATGGAAGAAGAGTCAGTGGACAACCACACAAATCCTGTTATGTATTTGAATTCCCAATTACAAACCAAGAATGATCTATTTCCCTCAAGAATATATCTCATTTGGTCTTGCCTGATTTCTATAGGTTAATCACATAATACCTAGACATGTTCTTGTTTGAGTTTGATGTTCTAAGCATTATTTATGACTACACACAATCATGATGAAACTCTTCCCAAGTGCATTGAAAGATGTTGAGATTTGTGGTGGTTCATGGGGCTAGGAATAAATGCAATTCCAAATTGGGAAAAATGAAAGAGGAATTCTTACAAAAATACCAAGATTATTATTAAGGAGTAGACATGAAAATAAACAATAGCTTCAGAATGTCACAAAAGGAAGAAGATCCACTTGAAGACTATGTGGAGAGGTTCCAATTATGCCTTAAAAAGTCAGATCAAAATAGGTTCTCCCCAAAGTCCCTGAAGATGGTATTTTTGCGAAGGGTAAATGAAGATTGCATGGATGCACTAAACCTCATTGGATTAGGAGATATTTCTCAATTACCTTTTGAGGAAATATGCCAAGAATATGTCTTCAAGATCATCTATGAAGAAGACTAGGAGTGCTAGAGATTTTTCTTCCACCAAAACATCCATGGGTGTTTCCAGAGTGGAACTCAACATCTTTTTGTCCAAAATGAAGGAGAATATAATAATCCATCTAGCGACATAACTATATACTCTACACATAAAAAAAAACAAGAGGAGGTAGAGGCTTCTCTCACTGAAGATTATCCACTCCCACCAGAAAAGGGTAAACTACAAATGCAAAAATATTGTTAGCATTTTTTAGGAGAAGCAAGGAAAACTTGAATTTCGTACCTTGGAGGATGAGGAAGGCCAAGTGTTCTATATTTCTTAGCACAAACCATGGAAAAAAAGACAAGTTATGCCCCAATATCCTCTATCTTATAATATGTCCTTTCTTGGGGTCAATATAAACTTATCTAACTAGAATAATCAACCCTAGAATAGAATGCAAAATCAACCATGTACAATTGCCAAATCATCTAATTGAACTCCATTGTAGGGGATATGGAAACAACAACCATATCAAGCCCTAAACTACAATCCATACTGGTAGTCCTCTCAAAACCAATGACTATCACAATGGTGTGGGAATCAATAGTAGCAGAACCAAAATGTCAGCTACTTGCAATCACAACAATCTTTGCAAAAACAACTAGAAATTTGTCCAACCCAACCATATCTTCCCAAAAACAACCAATAGCACCACAATTACCTAATCAACGTGTATCAAACCCTAGCAATAAGCCTATTAAGAAGGTTTACACTAATGAACCTATCCAATACCCAACCTATGAGGTTGAGGTTAGTGACGTCCACCTACATTTAGTAAGAATGCTTGTTGGTCCATGATCTCCTCGTATTACATAACTTATTGATGAGGAACCAACAATGGAAACTACCAATGATTCAATAAACAACCCACAAAAATTAAGTTACATCCAAACATCACAAATAAGCAACTACCATTTCTAGAGATATTGATAGCCCAAAAATTTCATTTTGAACTTGAATTTGATTCCTTGAGCAAAGTTAAAAATATTTGTGTCAAGATACATGTATCCAAGCCATTAAAGAAATGCCCATTTACAGAAAAATTGTGAGGGCATTATGCCTTAAAAAATTAGGTAGGAAAAGAAAAGTCCCCAAATTATCCATGTTTTAGGACAACTGGTTGACATTATGTTAGGCAACATAGTTTTCCAAAGTATGCAGACCTTGGGAGTCCTTTTGTAGATGTAAAAATTAATGGCACAGTCATCAAGAATACTTTGATTGACGTAGGGGCAACCATCAACATAATGACAAGAGAAACAATGAAAAAATTTAAATTGATGGATTTAAGACCCACACCTACAATTCTGCAATTAGAAAATAGGTCAATCATCAAGTCAAAGGGTATTATTGAGGATTTGGTCATCACATTAGATTCATGGGAATATCTAGCAGACTTTATCATTTTACAACCTAAATCCAATCTTGGACTCAAATATCCCTTAATATTGGGTAGACCATGATTAGCCACTACATATGCATTTATTGGATGTACATCTGGTAAAATTATTATATCTAATGGGAATGCGACCAAAAAATTGGTCCTCTACTAACCAACACAGCCACATGCAAAATTGGAGAAAACTGTTTGGTCAACCCTATAAAAAAATGACCAATACTCCCTACAAACACTTATGACTATATAACAAAGTCAAATGATTGAAATTCAGGATAAAGGTGAAATTCATGCCCATAGAATACAAAAATATTATGGTAGGGACCCACAATAACACTAATGTCTAGCATGTTTACATTGTCCCTTGCACAATATTAGACCTACAACCACCTCTAAATCCACTTCCTAGCTATTTCATACACTATTCCCACACAATTTTAATATTAATTTATTAGGGTTGGATGTTGCTTCTATCATGAATTCTACCATAACCATGGAAATAATACTAGTAAAAACACTCAATACATTAATAAGCAGTTGATAGTCTCCCAACAATTTGAATTACTTACAATGCTACAAGATCACACAACAATATTCGCTTGAGAATACCATGAAATGAAGGGCATATATCATAGTTTCTATATACACCAAATCTACATTAATGAGGGGTACAAACTAGTCTAGTAACCACAAAGAAGAATGAACCCAACTATGCAAGATATAGTGAAGACAAAATTACAAAAGCTATTGGATGTAGGGTTCATTTATCCCATCTCAAATAGTCAGAGGGTTTCCCTATTGGTGATAATACCTAAGAAGGGAGGTAAGTGGAGAGTGTGTGTAGATTATAGAGAGCTAAATGTAGCCATAAGGAAGGATCATTTCTCTCTTCCTTTTATTGATCAAGTGTTAGATTCATTGGCAGAGAAAAAATACTTTTCTTTCCTATATGGGTTTAATGGATACAATCAGATAAAAATAGCTTCAAAAGACTAGGATAAAACCACTTTTACATGTCTATGGGGTACATATTCCTATTCATTTTTACCATTTGGGTTGTGTAATGTCCCTACAACATTCCATAGAGCTCTTAAGCATATTTTTAGACTTTGCACATGACTCCATGGAAATATATATGGATGAATTTACCACTTGTGAAAAATACTATCAAGAAGCATTAGAAAATATGGATAAATTCCTTTAAAGGTGTGAAGATCACAACCTCTTTTTGTCATGAAAAATGTTTCATGATAATGACTGAAGGAGTAGTTTTGGGACACTTTGTTTCTAGTAGGGGGATTCAGGCAAATCCTAAAAAAATAAGTGTTCTCAACTTTCCCTACCCCCCAGAAGAAAAAATATGTGAGGAGTTCCCATGTTTGTTCTTTTATCTAAGGACATTGAACTTAAATGGACCACTACTTTCTAGGAAGCTTTTGAAGCTTCAAAAGAACTCTCACAAGGCCACCTATTTTAAGGGGTCCTAACTAGACAGTCCCTTTCCACATACATATAGGTGTTTCTAATTATTTCAAAGGTGTTGTTTTAGGATAGAAGGAAGGTAGTTTGGAGTATTTTTTGGATAGGACAACTGAGAGAGGGGGGTGAATCAGTTGTCACATATTATAACCTTAAATTCAATTACCAAAACTAACACATAAATTGATTAAGTGATTAACCATCAAATGCAAATGCACAAACAAAACAACACCAAATTTATGTGGAAAACCCAATGAGGGAAAAACCACAATGAGGATTAACTCACACTATAGAGAATATCAAAACTGATTGTACAAAAAGGCTCACTGCTTGAGATAAGGCTCATTTCCTAAAATAAGGCTCACTGCCTAAAATAAGGA
>VDFB02026320.1:113704462-113722840 GCA_007258455.2 Sequoia sempervirens | reverse complement strand
GGGTTGGATTTTCCTTGACATCCAAATCAAAGGGTTGGACTTCCATGTCAATGTCCAAAGATGTATTTTTTGCAAATTCTAAAAAATCACATAATCTTGAGCATGCTCTCCATCAAGTTTGCACAAATTTCAATTTTTAATTAAAAGAATACCATAAAAATTTTGAACTCTCTCTTAGCTTTCTAATCATGCAATTTTTTCTGCATTCCAAATATGTTAAGGTTTTAATCTTTAATTTTTTTTGTTAGTGTCTCCATTTTGTATCAAAAATCTATGTATGATATTTTTGGTTTCATTTTTTACCCATTAATTAAAATTTGAAACAAATTACATTTTTACAAACTAGAATCTATTCTATACAAATTCAAAAAAATTGATTGATTTTAAAAAAAATTAGGGGGTAGCATGCTCATTTTTTTTATCTTACAAGATGTGTCCACTTTGAAAATTATTAAAAGATCATATATTATTCATTAAAAAAATAGTAGAAAATTTTGGCATACACTACATGGTGCTAGTTGATTTTTCATCAAGGTGATTTTTCAAATACTAAAATAAAGTTAACACTTTAGGGGGGTTGCACCAAACACTATATTATGTTTTCTTGACAAAAATAAAATCACTATGTGGGCTCCCCCTATTTGAACCCATTAATCTCCACCATCTTCAAAAAAAAATAGTAGTTTAGAAAGTAGATTCAAAGCACTATGACCCATGTTCTTTTTGTGTCTTCAAATTTTGACCATAATTATCTTCAATTTCTCATCCAAGATCACTTTTTCCTTATTTAGAAAAAATTAGCCACTTAAGACCCCCTTTTCATCCCCCATTTCCATGCACTTACCCATGAAGGGTCAAACACTTTCAAGTATGGTTCCAATTATATTAGGTTACAAAGACATAGTAAACCAAAAAAATAGCACATAGAAATAACAAAAGAGATATGATATTAATAACAAAGCATACTTAATAATCACTCTCCAAAATTCTAGAAATCCATGTGCAATACGAAAAATATCATTATAAATGGTAATATTTAATTCATTAAATTGTTGAGACAATTATCATGTTCTTATTACATTCACACTAGAAAATATGGTGAGAGAAAACCCTAATATAGGAAGAACCTAACACTCTTCTTCACTTAGAAATATTGTTACAACCTATTATCCTCGAATCTAGTTGTGCCAGATTCACAGGATAAGCCCCTACAAAACTTGTTTGTTTCGTAGTTCCATGTACTTCAAGCACATAAAATGAGGAAAATTTCAATTCACCTCGATGCGTAGTCCAAAACCTCAAACAATTTGTTTGAGTGTTCCCCCTACCCCGTTCATCTTTCGAAGAGCTTCGAATCGAGTATCTTCATTAATTCCCAATCCTTCGAAGCTAGTCAATTTTTGACTCATGTCGGAGTGCTAATTTTCAGCACTCTTACATGAGCCTTAGGTTGGAAAAGTTAAACTCCAAGTGTTGGAGCACTAATTTTCAGCGCTTCTACACTTTATACCTAGCTTTGAGATGCACAAGCGATGATTTTCACCGCTGGTGCATTTCTCCTTTTGTCAAGTCTCTTTGATGCACAAGCAGTGAAAATCACCACTAGTGCATCTATTTCACCATTATGCTCACCAAAAATCCTATGTCGTCTTCTAAGGAGGGCAAGATGAAATACAAATATCAGGGTGTCTTTCCGCCGACTATGGTGATCTCCAAAGTGGATGAAATCAAAGACATTGAAATTGGTCATCAAGACCTAGAAGATTTTTTTTAAATAACTTAGAAAAATCCCTTAGAAGACAACTTGAGAGCCATTGTTCATAGCAACTTGCACTCAGTGTCTACATTTCCAACTTTTTCTCATAAAACAAGTTTGTGCTCCAAGTTGCATCTCATTACATCTGAGATGACAAAAGTGTAAGATATTCCTCGGGACAAGTCATGATGAGATTAGATCCTAAATTCTTTGATATTGTTTTATGGGTTCCACACATGGAACAATATACAAAGATCTCAATTCAACACACACGTGAGGTCTATGATAGTGATCCCAACAAAGCTAAAACATTGATTAACACTCAATGGTTGAAAACACCAAGGCCTACTATCTCAAGATGGACTAAAGGGCTTCCTCGGAGTGATTTCAAAGAGGATGGTAGGGATATGATTACTCTCCTGAGTATGGTTAAAGGATTGCATGTTTCATGTAATTTTCAAGATTAGATGTATGAATAGATCCACATAATCAGAAGAAAGAAAGCACATATTGATTGGGAACTCAAATAAGTGATGAAATCCATGAACAATTGATCATGTGCCAACCACTCTAAAATTTTACATGACTTCTTATATGGTAAATGTTGTTGCAGTAATGAGGCAATTTCTAGGGTTGTCTACCAAGGGAAATAGACATTCTTTACCTGTGTATGAGATCTATTATCAGTTGAAATTGAGAGAAAGTTTTCTCATTTCAGAAGTAATAGATGTCATCTTCACACCCCTGCTATTCACCTTTGATCCGACTCTTGAAAAGAAAAGAGTGTCGGATGAAGCCTACAAAGTGGTTAGTAAGGTTGGTTGTATCTTTTTGCAATTTCCAACTTTCACCAACATGAGAGTCAATTGCTATACTAGGTGTCTGTACATGTTGCCCAAATATCCCTCAGATAAGTGGATACTAATGGATTTGTGTAGACAATTAATCTCAATTCACAAGGAACACCAAAAAATACACAAGCCATGTTTCAAGTTTCCATTGACAATTGGGAGGTATACCATTCATAGTGTACAAAAAGCAAAGTTATTTTACATGTAGAAAAGAAAATCATGACTATCAAAACATATAAATATAGATTTTACTTTGACTACCGAGATGTGAAGAGGAAATTGAAGAAGGATCACCAACATGTCTACCATTTTGAAGACATATGGGTGGACTACAGAGATGAAGAAGACATCCGCAGAATGGATTTTCGTAGGCTAATAGTAGAACAAATCAGAGATCTTGGTGTAGTTGATTTGCCAGAGGATTTCCAAGATCCTGGCGACATCATAAGCTCTACTTATGAAGAAGATGAGATAACTAGGAGACCCTTACCTCCAATACAATGGTCTAAAAAGGAAATTGTCTCTATTAGAGAAAGATTTGCTCCCATCTTACACAACACAGAAAAATGGTTGCATAAACATGGTTTCCAAATGAAATCTTTCAAGACTGAATCAGAAGGAGAAGCACCAGGAGGAGATACCAACCAACGACAGGAACTCCCCATAGAAAAAAACATGTGGCTACTCCCTCTTCTTCCCAAAGGGGTCCTAGAATCAAGTTCACCATTGGTAAGAATGTTACACAAACAGTTGAAGAATATGAGGCAACAAAATCTGAACAAACACATGCAGAAGGAAAGGAGCTTGCTTTTGAGGAACAATCATCTCGAAGAAGAAGAAGAGAATGAGGGTGAAGAATCTGAAGAATCTGATGAGGAAGAATCTAAAGAATATGAAGCCAAAAAAGAAGGTAATGAGGAGGAACTCAGGAATGATGATGAACAACCTCTATCTCCACATGAGAATTTTGTTGAAGATCTTCCCCAAACATCAGAGCATGTTACTACCAATATTCTTCATACTCCTCCAAACCCACTACTCCTTTGCCTCCTCTTCCTACCTCACCTCCTCCTACAAAAATTTTAGGTGCAATAAATGTTTCTACTCCCCCTACAATATCAACTTTCCTTGCCACTCCTCCTATAGTTTCAAACTCACAAATTGTTGATGTCTTTTCAAGCTCTCCCTCATCCATCCCAAGTTTTTCATCTCCATCTTTTGATATTTCTTCTAAAGCCAAATTTGATAGATTCGTGAATGAGTCTTTGCAAATTCAACTTGGTTTGCAGTCCACTAGAGCAATCATGATAGATACTACCCCAATTGTTACAATACCATTCATTTCTATAGAAGTTGCAACGCAGGAATTGACTGTAAGTCAAGAAGCATATAATTCTTCCCTTCCTCCTTGGTTGATCTCTCAAGTATCAAAGTGAAAGAAACAAATGATCTCCCAAAATAAGCTTGATCTTGAAGGGATAGCTCCTCCAAAATCCAAGGGGAAGAAAAAGGAAAAAGTTCATTCAAGGCTTCATGTTGACAAATCTGGTCACAAATTTGTTGAGATTGGTCTACCTCCAGAAGAAGAAGGTGATGTGAACATGGAGGATTACACTGTCACAAGATTCCAACTTGGAAAAGTGACAAATTCAAGTGCAAAGGTAGATGCACAAGTGGTCCTAGATGCATTAGCAAGAAGGCTTGATAAGATGGAGCAAGCTAGAAATATGTATAAGGAGAAAGTTCACTATCATGCAGCAATTTTGAGGAACATTGTAGGCTCTTCCGGGGATGTACAACCTATGGCCATGTTAAACATTGAGGAACCAGCAGTACAAAAGGAAGATAAATTTTCCTCCAAGGGTAAGGTTTTATATGATTTCATTGATGAAATGATAGAACATGGTTCACAGGTCATAGTTGTTGCAGATGAGAAAAATACTTAGATAGCCAGACTGAAATTAGAGCTTGACAAAGAAGAAAATATACTTTTTGAAGAGAAAAAATAAATGGAAATATGTCTCTTATTTTGGTCATGAATGAAAGAGACAAAGCTAAGTAAGTTGGTAGAAGTTGGGGTAATTCCCGACAAAGAGAAGTATGTGGAGGTAAGAGAATCTCTCAAACACCGCATAAAAGTGATCAAAACTCTTGTTGAAGACATCTTCCAAGTGAAAGAAGATGTCAATGGACATCATGTTATCCTAGTAAATGGAATTGAGGAGTTACCAGGTAAGCTCCTTGATGACAGTCATACTATCCTCCCAGTTAGTGAGATAACTCAAATATTCAAGGAAGTTGTCATGAAGCAAGTGGAAGACGAACGTTATTCAAAGAATTCCATGCACACCATATGTGATATATGGCTTTCTCTTGACTGTCTCAAAATGCATCTAGATAGATGCAAGAAGATCTGCTTGTCTACAAGAAGATCAATCACAAGAGTTTACACGAGTGTGGATTACACAGTGGTCCAGATGAGGCATTCATGTTGGAGACAAAGAAGAAATATGAAGACTTTCCTGCCCAATGCAAGGAACCATGAAGAATTCTTTTCATCTCTAGTGTTAGATAGTTTTATGCTTTCATTTATACATTTTGTAAATAGTTCTCGACATCTTACATGTCTTTTTCCAAGATTTAATTACATGTAAAAATAGAGATGTTTTCCTAAAAAGATGGACAACATTTTTTAATAAGTTGACTTGTTAAGTGAGATTTTCCTAAATTTTCTCTCCTAACTTTCCTAGATTCGCTCATCTACTTTTCCTAGATTTTCTCTTTCCTCTCTTTTATAAATATGAGAGGATTCTTTTGTAATCTTTATCTTTTATCTTTTGCAACAAAGTGTTGCCCATTTTGAGAATAAAATACATGAAAATTTGTGTTCATATTTGTGAATCTATTTTGATCAATAAAGAAGTGAGTTGCATACCAAACTTTTTGTTAGAATCGATTATCTTTTGGATTTGATTGGAATTAGCAATGATTAGTGATTGAGATCTAAAGGGCTTTGAATAAATTAGTGTAAACTTTGAGTTACACCCTTTTATTAAAATTTATGTTATTGATTGAATAATATTGGTGAATTCTCTACAAGACTTTGTCCTTGTATTTATTCATGTTGTTCATGGATATATCATGGAGTATCTAGAAGACTTTGTGCTTTTAATACAATGCTAGTTACGTATCTCAAAGGATTCATTGGTGAAAGCTACAAAATCACTTTGTTCCTTCATGAGTTTTCTTATTCTATCATTTATCGCTATCATACCAGTATTCTTAGTCTTTCTTTGACTAGATAAGAATATTGGAATTACTATGTTGTTTTTAGTATGAAGTTGTATCGAATCAAAAACTTAAAACCATGAAGCATTGTAAAACATATTCTCTAAAAAAAGAGAGAATTATTAATGTGACATACCCCCATCTCTTAATCGTAGTGTACATCATTGTGAATACTTAATTATTTTTACTTAGTTTCAATAAGAAGTAAGAAGGGTGCCGGGTGGGGGCCCTAGCTCGGTTGGCTAAGTAATTCTGTTGTGGCTCTGCTGGTCACGAGTTCTAGTCTCCCTCGTCCCGTGGTATCGGAGGGCATGTCGCGCCAGCGCCGCCGGTCACATTAAAAAGTTTACCAGGCGCACTGTAGTTTATAGGGGGTCGTGCTACCCGATTCCTGCAGTCTAAAAAAAAAAAAAAAAGAAGTAAAAGGGTGCCTCCCCTTTCTAAGAGGAGAGATTGTATCTCACACAGTTGTGGCTGAAATCAAGTTTTGTAATTTGTTAAAGGGATCACATAATTTTCACCCAACACAACCCCAATGTTCTACTTATTAAGACTTCAATTTTTTCACCTCAAGTGAATGATCCATGAAACCACAGCATAGCAATAAAAAAAAAAAATTCCATAATGTAAATTACATGCACATTTGAAATAAACTCTAATTCAACTTCTCTTGCATTTCATTGTAATTTCACAATTCTTTCCATAACATATATTTCATATTGAATAAACTCAATTTTATCATTCATGATAAAATTCTTCCATATAAATGGTGATAATAAACATACATAGCTCTTACGAGCTTCATTGGCAATATATATATAAACTAGTCCTAATGTCGCCGCATTGGTGCATACATTCTCAATGTCCATGTTCCCTGGTGCAAACATTTGCAAACCTCGATAGCCAACTGATGAGGAGAAGCATCACTCAAGAGATTTTATGCCAACCATGGAATCATATGTAGTCCCCTGCACATCTATCATAAGATAAATGGCCCTACCCTTCAACGAAGTGTTTCCAAGGTTGGTAAACCTTATAAGAATTTAGCCTAATTGAGCTTAGTGTTGTGCCCTACATAACTAGATCTTGCATCCACTACAATCCTAAACTAGCATGGATAAAAGGAACACAGTGAACTGATAGTGTAAACAGTGGCAACTTACACTACTTTGGCCAAAGTATTATCACCTAGTATTTCGAGTGACAGTCTTCCTATTCACATACACTACCATAGCTCGGTTTGGATTATGACTAGATTCATATACTATACCTAGGTAATTTCCCTCTATAGTTAACCATTAACCTCAGAAATAACCTATTTCCCTTTTCCGAAAAACACAATGGTATCACTACCAATATAAGCATAAGTTACTCCCCCTTCAATGGATAATATAATCCCTAGGTATAACTTACAATACTTTCTATTCTACACATTAACTTTGCATAAACAAATTAACAAGCTATTCCCTTCAATGGACAACCTAGTTCCAAGATTAACAAATTATAATCTAAAGTATAGCTATATAAGCTTCATCTCATCATGGAATAAATAAACATCAATATATCATGTGTCAATAAGTGATTCTTATCAGGAGTATAGTCTCTTTAATAAATGACCTCAATCAAAGATTAATCATATCAATAAATGATTTTATTCAAGAGTGTAATCTCCTTAGTAAAAGGGGTTATTCAAAGAGTAAGTCTTGTCAACAATATGACTTCATATCAAGAGTATAAAACAACCAAATAGGTAACAACTCTAACCCTATATGTAATCCTACATATGGCTTAAACAAATAGAATTTCATAAACTTGAGTTATCTACCTTTAACCACATAGATGAGTCTCAACCTTGGTATGCCCTAATCCCAAATATATTCTATAATCAACAATCAGTCGGTTGTGTAGGTTAATCTACCTATGTGCTCTAAACAATCTCACTACATAACCCATCCAAGTAGTTTATTCCCATCCTATTGGTTCCAATGGGTAACCAAATAAATATCCCAATCGTAGTAGATAATTCTTATCCTAGGGTTCCAATCATTAATCAAATAGATTCCTAGACCCACATAGGTTTCTCCCAACCTAGGGTTTTGTTCAATAGTAAAACAATGATAAAGTGATTATACAAGTATAGATTGACAATTCCTCATCCTTTCATTTATTTCATATTGTTGATGTTTAGCTAAACCTTACATTCCTAAGGTTTCCTAGCATAATAAACTAACAGTGCCAATTCATTTCATGACTTTGATACTTTTCACCTTATACATTTAGTGAAAACTATCTATGTATAGGAACATCATTTGAATTCTTGTATAGGGCATATAAGAGTATCAAATTTCTTTCTTAAGTTATTCATGCTTTCATCAATCCTAATACTTAATACTATTGATATCATTCACTCCTTACTATGGAGTATATAAAACACTCATAAAGAATTCATATCATTCACAATTCTTTTCCTTTCTATAAGCAATAGGTCATTACTCTATTTCAAGAAAACTAATGTGTTTCCAAATAAAAAATTAGGCATTCAATCTTTCAGATCATTATATGATAAAACAAAAAGAGAAGGGGAATCTATGCTTGTCAAACACTTAATCCAATTGACTATAGAGCTTTCTTGCTTGACCTCCTCTTGCTATCAACTTAGATAACAACCTTTCTTTATTTATCCTCACTAAAATTTCTCTCACCAAAACTTCCAAAAAAAAAAAAATCACTCAAATGAAAACTACAACAGAATGGCAATGTATTGTTGCATATGAAAAACTGTAAATAATGGAGTATGATCAACCCATATTTATACACAAGAATCGGCTCTATAAGACTGAAAATAAGGTTTATAGCTTCTCATTCCTTTCAAATAAACTTATCTTATATGAAGAAAGGTGGAAAAATTACATGAGGATAGTCACTATGTCATCACAGCTAATGGATTCAATGATTGACATAGCAGTTTGACATATTGAAAAAGGAACATGCTAAAACACAACTATTTGGTTCCATGCATAATAGAATTCTACAACATTCAACCATTTTATATCATGGTGCCAAGTTTACATATTTTCCCTATTTACAAGGCCACGGTTTATCATTTGGAAATGGTCTCACACAGATTTGCAACATGTATTTAAAGTCGACTTAGTCAAAGCTAAATAGTCAACACATGATATGAAGTGACCCTTTGCATTTACATTAGCATTTTGACTTGGTACGTTGGGTATACCTTGCACTATTTCTCAACTTATCAACTTATACAACAATCTAAAGTCTCGTGTGTCTTATTATCATTAAGTTCGAAATGATATTCATTCCTTTACATTTGCTTGGGTGCTATAATTTAGTGCACCATATTTCCCATATATGGACCAAAGCATACACTTATATGAATCGACCTTTATACTCTACATGTATAAATCGACCTCAGATACTTCCATTGTGTTGCTACATGCAACGCTATATTGTTGTGTCCTCCTTTATTTCATGCGCTCACAATTTATATGCATATTATGCATTTATTCACTATCAATGCACTCAATATAATACCCGTGCCCTCAATTCTTTATGTATATATAATATAAGTAATATATAAGTATATAAGTATATATATACTTATCAACTCTTAAGTTTATTAAATGCAACATTCAATAATTGAATGTATATACTTGTATTTCATGTAGATTTTATTGCCATCACATGGCTTACTCATCTGACCTATAATGGCCTTTGTGACGTAGATATACTTCATTGATTCATATCGATTGATTTCTATCAATCGGTCATAATAATAACAATCAACTCACATGTACATGTATATATCTATATATATATATATATATATATTTGTTAACAAAAAAGTTCACTAAATAAACCACTTGATATATGAATGTATATTTCCACTTTCACATTTTCCATATAATATATATATACGTGCATATATCAAATATGAACCATTTCTTTGACAAACAACACATATAATCCTCGCATATTCGTTGATTGTCAATTATATATACCAAATGCATATACACATATATGTGCTAGTGATATGTGTCCAACTTACATCTCGATGCATACGATGTATTCATGCATGGAATGTGAAAGTATTCCTACCTTCATATGGACATGCATGTCTACATTCACTATTCATGAGTATTGTTTCCATACACATTCACATATGATTGATACGAATACATCACAATCAAAGAGACTCAATCACATTGATCAATCCACAAAGACAACCTATCTCAAACAAGGATGACTACCCAATTATTCTATTAAGTCAAGACCATGACCAAAGGTAATTACCTGAAACTATTGACTTGACCATTCTAACAGTGGGTGTGTGTAAGCTTAGTTAGACTGCACTAAAGGTTACCTGACCAAACACTTCTCCTGGGTGATACTTCCCCTCCCTTTCGGAGGATTGAACCTATACCTACATCCAACTTGACACATTTACAGAGGTAGTTAGGCGTTCATATGAAATCCACTTTCATCAATTAGAAAATAATGTATATCCTTTCAAAGAAATAATAACTTAATACCTATTTTAGTATTTCATTCCTTTATCAAACATATCAAAATCATGATTGCATTTATCCTCCTATTTAGTTGTGAACGTAATTTAAGTAACTTAGTAACAACAAGATGGGGTGTGACAAATATTATTGAAGATATACAACTAACCAAGGAAACATGTGATTACAAACATCTACTATAAACTAGCTACCTCTTCGTGATTTAAAAAATAGGTTACTGTAATGGTGACTAGAAATATACGGATTGAAACCCAAGATATTTTTCAACATTATAATCACATTAAAATAGATAAATGACCAACCTTTGTTATGAAAAAATGAATTAGTATGTATAGTACTCTATTTGATTATTGAATCCATTAGGATATTGGCCCAAGATTGAATGGCATTAATGTTGCATGTGGAACAAGTTGGGATGTCATAAAATTTATTGAAATGGCCACATAGAGCTCACATGAAAATCATTCATTTCTAAATCACAACCACCACATTAATTTGACATGGAATACCTATCCTCTATCATTTGAAATATGTGTAAATCTTTCCCCTATGATAGAAATCTATTTTTTAGGTGGTAAAACACCTTTGAAGAAATTGTGGCATCAAATATAAGCATTAGCAACCTGGGACATGCAAGGAGGTAAATGGGAGTGAACAATGTAAAACGTAGGATTTTTGGAGTTTCGAAGATCAAAGATTGGGGATCAAGGATAACTCATAACCCATACCACTATAAGGTAGTAAGGGATCATGAGTAATTCATGCTTCATACCAATAGTAGGAAAATAAGGGTATCCACACATCAGCAACTGCAAGAGGATACTGTTAGCTCACCAAATCTACACCCTGTTTGCTAAGCTTTTAATTGCACTCAGTAGATTTGGACTAACATGGGACTACTTTCAGGTTGTGGGTGACCTGTTTGAAAGTAGACCTCTAGTGATAAGGGTTGTCTTCCCCTTTTTGATGCAACCTAACTACTTTAAACTCTGAGATAAGGGTAAGAAATTGCATAAAATAAACCTAATACAGAAAGAAACTAAGGTGATACACCAAAAACCTATACCTGCTAACAGCCTTGCACATTCAAATCAATATTTCAAAGCGAACTCACACAACTCCCTTTCCAATACAATTCACATCAATAATTTATAAAGAGGTCTGTAATAGTGTTTTCAAAAGGAAAAAACAGACTTCACAATCAATAACACCATTAAACAACATAGTTTATAACCTGTAAACATGCATTTTTTGTCAAATGGATGCATGAAACATGGGACAAGTTTGTAAGGAAAATGAATTTTCACAAAATAGACTGATCAACCATTAATGACGCACCATAAAACATGAAGAAAGAAGGTAAAATACTCCAATCTCTTCATTCAAAGTGCTTATTATATGATAGGCATGTCTGAGTTACAATGCAGCTCCATGAAAAACAACTCCAAGAAAAAGCAAGATATCCTTCAGCTAGAAAAAGAAAGAACTCCTCTAAAACTCAAGTATGAAGATACTTAAGCAAAACTGAAACCAAAAGCCCACACAAGTGTTTCTAGAAGATTCTTCCCGGATAAAACAGAAAAGGCCCCAAAAGAACCTTCTAGAACTCTCAAAAATTCCTTCCACATGAAGAGAAAGTATGCCAAGTCAATAGTCACCCCAAAATTGTGACAAAAAATGCCTCCAGTTGGCCTCCCCATCACAAAATCAGTCCAAACAGCATCTCACACTTCCCACACCTCTGCAAATCATCATTGGCCCTATTACAACATTTGACCATATCCCCATCATGCAATATGTGTGTTTTTGAAAACACATGGCCTTTTAAAGCATTAAATATAGTTATTTTGTTAAGTGATTTATAAAACATCACTTAACAAATCACTTTACAATTAAGCTCAAATTAAATGGCTCCACCATTTAATATGTATTACAATTTGCAACAACTAAAGTGATTTTAAATCACTTACATGATATTCCAAACATTGAAAATTAGTGCAAAATGACATCTAAAAGTTTACAAAAAACCTCCAAGGTATGCCCACTAACTTACCATATTCTGCACTATTCCCACACATGTCATATTCATTGGTTTGTAAAGGCATATAGTCATTAATAGCACTTGGCCAATATGGCCAACCTCCAAGACTCTTGGAAAGCATATTCCACCTTTCATGGCATTGGACAATTACAAAGCATCACATAAGGGTCACATGGAAAAATATTGTTGTACACTCCCTTGTTGTATGTTGGAAAACATATAGCAATGATTAGAAAGGGGACAACCCTAAGGAATAAAATGTCTAAATGCTTAACACATGAGGTAATGTGGAATGAAGACTTAGCAATGTTTAAATAAAATGGAATGCTTGAAAGGCAATGAATGCCTAAGGGAAGAAATAAAGTTTTGGCCCCCTTCACATTTCACATGAGTTGATTTAAACAAAAATAAGGGATAAAAATCCCATCGAATATGTCAAAAATGTAAGTCAAACCCTAATGATAAAACAAAAAAATGATGAAAAAAACATCATCATTCGGTCTTTGAAAGAATCTGGAAACTTGGGTTGCCGCCATGAGGGTTTGGGAAAAACACAGAAAGATGATGATTTTGCTGGCTCTCAATCGATTTTTGACATTTAGATGCATAAAAGCAGCATGGAAGCTCAGGTAATTTCTTTCTTGGCATAACCCCTGCAAAAAAAATTATATGGAGGCAATTTTTGGGCTCAGAGGCCGTGGCCTGTAGCATTTATTTGGCTTATTTTTTATCATATTGTTTGTTTGTCCTCCATTTTGCTTGTTTTTGTTGTAAACAGCCATCAATGAGAAATTTATGAAGCTTTGAGGAAGCTTTTAATGGAAAAAAAACTTGTGCATTTTGGTGTTCGAGCTTAGGTAAGCTCCCAACCGACCTTCATTCACCGTTTTTTCTATTTTTGATTGAGCAAGAAGGCTCGAATTGAAGATAAAAATCTCTCATTTTGCTTTACATCTCTGTGATACCGTTCAGAAATGTTTCAACATTGTAGCTTGGTGCAATTTTTTGTTGTTTCATGGCCATATCAACTTATTGGTTGTGGCCTGAATAGGGACAAAGTGTTATGTGCACTGTTTTGCAAAACCGTTATGTATTCTCTTGATTTTCCTTCTTTTCATAAATCTTGATAAAGTTAATAACCCATATGGGTTTCTGAAAAATAGGAAAAGAAAAAGCCAAAGTGTGGCTCAACACCCATTATGTAAACTAGGTCTTCTTGCATTTGTGATTTTATGTCTTATTTCTACATTTAAAAAAAAAAACCCTCGCTTGGGTTTCCTGTAGCATACATTTTGATGAATTCTTCAACTGTTTGTAAAGAACCCAAGTAGGTCACTAGATTTTCCTACAGAGCTCAGATTCTTTAGCAGAATACAAATGATTTTTTCAAGGTTATTTCATTTTCTTGTAAAAAGAAAGCAATTTTGCTCCATTTGATTAAAACCCCAAGTGGGTTCTTCATATTTGTAGGGAAAAGGCTACCACTCACCATGGCCTATCATAATGCATAAATGTCTTTTTTTCATTTTTGTAATTCTTGTAACAAGCTTTTCATACTTCCATTTTTTGTTATGCACTTCACTTCTGTAGAATGCAATAATGTTTTATAACAAAAACCCCAACATGGGTCTGTTCATTTTGAAAAACCTGTCATTTACTATTTTCTAAAAGTGTAGTGATTACCCTACTTCCTTTTGTGCAATAAAGAACTTTTGGTTCTTTTTATAATGAAATACCCTCCAACACCAAACAAGCTTGAACACCCTCTTTAAGTGGCTCTTTCCCAGTCAGACACAAATATGATCTCTAAATCCTCCTTTTTGTTGCTTCTGTATACACCTCTAAACAAACAGGGAAGAATGCTTTGCATGAAAGACACCAGTAGGCGAAAATTGCAAACCCATTGTTTTCCCTTCTAGCTACTCTATTTTAACTGCCCAATGTCAAAGGCAATATTGTCTCCTTAAGATCCCCTACATGACTACCTTCTTCAATCCTGGTTATCCAATGTCTACCCAACTTCTCTTTTGTTTCCTGCTTCCCAGAGTTGAATCTTGTGTAGAGACCATACTTAACAAAATCATGGAAGGAGTTCCATTTAAGGATGCCTAATTCTTGCATCCTAGGTAAGTTCTCCCAAGAAAAGTAATACATCAAGCCCTATTCTTCTTACTCCACCATGCATGAAACCTCAATTTGCATTGTTGACAACACTACCCATATGCTCAACAACAAGATCAGCTGAAACAAGTGTTCCTTGAAGATCAACAAGTGAAGGCATTTTCCCTTGTGAGTTGGGGTCTAAAATGTCATAGACATCACAGGATCCATCCATAACCTTGTAATACATCCTAGGGGACTGTCCAATTGAATTAGCAAGGTGATTGTCTTCCCATGACGACTATCCTCTCTGTCTCATTTATGGATGAAAAATAAGTTTGATATGGCACCAACATCTTTAATGATTAGCACTAAATCTGACTTGCAAGAAAATTTTATTTTCTTTGGTACCATTAGATGTCATTGCATTTTAATGCCTCTCGTAAGCTATAGTGGTTGTTCCTCCTTTAATGCTATTATAGATTACTTTTTATGTCCTTGATGCCTCTGTAGCTTATGTGGACTGCCTTTGATGATGGTACTCTATTTTATGATGTAGACTTGTTTATCAAAAATTCATTTACACTCAAGATCACAATCCAATGTCATTCTTGTCTTATGCCTATGATCAATGTATTTTTCCTACATTTAAATCTACTATGTCCTCTGAATATTGTGCTTTCAATTGATTGATGTGTTAAGATTAAAAGCAGGTTATGTGCATGTTTCTCTTCATCATGGTAGTAATGCATTGTGGTTAATGGAAATACCTCTACTTTTTTGGAAAAACTCCATGATACCTTCGAGAATATTCTTGTATTTGCAAATTTCTTTCATAGATTTCCTCTAAAAGGTTGTATAAAACCCTGCTCCATATTTTCACTGATAAGATACTTAGTATTCTGAAGTGTCTTTTCAAGGACTTCACCCACATCAGGAGCATTCCCTCATTTTTCTTTTGTTCACAATTTGAATGAATGTTGGGTATAACTGACTTTCTTGATTTAACACACATTTCCTCTGACTACTTTTTAGTAGAATGCATCTTTTCATCATCCTTCAATTGAGAAGCATTTAGAGTTTCTAAGTGTTGGTGACTATCCTAAGTGCATCTCTTATGATTGTACTCTTTATCATTGCACCTTGTCTGATTCTTTTGAACTTGTGATTGAACATTTATAATTCATGGATTGATGGATGCTTCCCACCATTTACAATCCTCTTGCATATCTTGTGTCACTTCACTATCACATAACTTCATTGAATGTTTCCTATGTATCATATCTTCATTGTTGTTGTCTTGTTTCATGAGATCAACATGCATTGTTGATTGTTGTTCATATGCACTTATACCATTGGAATGCTTGATGTCCTATATGAACCTACGTGATTGTCTTGTAGCATAACCCCATAAATGTTGTTCATATACACTTGTACCATTGCCTTGATTCAACCTCAACCATTGCTCTTTCTTCTGTTATGGGTAGTAAATACACATAGTCTCCTCATTCTAACTTTATTGGATAGCCACTTGTCACATATGTGGGTGACCTAACAGCTCACCTTCCTATTTGATGTGTGACTGCCCCATAGGGTTATGGTGAGGGGGGCTTGACAACAACTTGAAATGCTTCCTCGTTGTTTAGAAGATGTATAATTGAACTTGATGCATCTATGAAGACACTTGATGCATCTCCAAAATCACTTCTTTTTATAAAATGGATCAAAGTTCCACTTAAGAAGATTGAAAGACATATCAGCATAGTATGTTGCATCTTTTGAATCTGATAATGAAAGTTGATCAACTGGTGTGATTCCATATTGATTTAATGCATTGATAATAGATAAATCTTTGATCAAGTTGCACAATTTCCTTTTCTTTCAAAGCATGTTGAGCTCTACCCTTGTGGGAGCCACATTTACCCCACATGTTGTATTTGATCTGAATCACAATAGTAACCAAACTTTTCCTAAATCTGCACATGAAGCAAACAGTTAGAAAATAAATGCATATGTTGGATGTGGTTGATGACTTCACTATTTTCCGAAACATCCAAGGTTTGCATGCTTGTTTAATGCACTTATGGATCAATTTATACATGCATAGGTAGGTATGTATGTAAGGATTGAATCTTTCATTACTTAGAGTTTTGCTCTAACATCATGTTTCCTTCAGATGCAAGGTGAGGAGCACTATGGGGTTGGGAGGGGCACAAGTGGCTTGGGGCAGCAGCAGAGTAGTCAGGCAACCTACAACTAGTCATTCTCAGACAATGGTTGGTTCAATTCTTATATGCACATTTCCTCTCTCTACTTATTCATGCATGAATTGTATCACGTGTTCATTGAATAAGAGAGTTAGTTCATTGGCTTGTGAGGGACATGTATATTTCAAGATTATCAATAAAATACTACATTTGTATATCTATGATTCTCTTTCACATTTGCTATAATGCAACATTGAAATGACAAAATGTAATCTAATTCATTTTGACAATCATTCCTTCATGTATATTGAAATTAGCAGTGTTATGGTTTATCTTTAAATGTTTAAAAAACAAGAAAAGAATCAAACACTAAGTTACCTGATTTCAGCTGAAAGCTAAAAATTCGGTAACATATACATAAAGGAACTAGTCAAGGAGTTAAAGATCAAGAATAACAAGGAATTCATCCCTTAAGGCATGAAAATAAGGATAAGTATAAACCAATGATCCTAATGCCATACATAGTAAAAAGAGGGATCTCGAGGTCTAGCAGTATTTGTGATCGTGATTGTATGTGATAGGAAAAATAAGGCCCAAGTGTACAAAAGAGATGTGGCTCGAGTAAAATTTGGCACTATAAGATTGAGTCCCATCAGTTGGGAAGTCTCTTTTCTTGAACAAAAGATGTATCGTGTTGATATTTGGTGTTCTTCTTATATCACTTCATCACTACTTAATTCATTTGGGTGGAAGCATAAATATTTTTCTCACTTGTGGGCTACTTTAAAAATCATAAATTTAGAGCCCTTTAAAATCTACGAGCTTCGATTGATGACCCATGGTGAAGTCACATAGACACCATGCAAGCATCATCTTTGATTGAAAGACCTTGAATTGAAGGTCTAATTGGTGCTTCAAATTGTAACATATAACCTTGGAGAACACCCTAACAATTTGTGTCAATTCAAATAAAAAATGTAAGACTTATCTCATTTTTTATTTATCTTCGTTGTTTACTTATTTTTATTATATTTTTATATTCTTCCTTATTTTTTATTTTTTGACATATTTATTTTTGTTGGCAACTCTATATATATATTCTTCTTAATACCGTATATTAATAGATTTTTTATTAAAATATATTATTTCTATTTATTATAAATTTTCAAAAAAAAAAAATCTCAATATCAATTTCTCAATGTATTTTCTATTAATTAAATTTTTCATATTTACACCGAGAGGCGTAACCCTACAATGGCAACACGATGCTTATAGAGGCTAGCCCAATCCGTGAAAGAAAAACAAAAAGCAACAAACATTTAACGATATTTACTTATTTAAAAAATCAAAAAAGCAACACAATAATTATTTTTTAAAAATCACAACCATAATCTTATCCTTATCAAAAACAAAAGGAAACAAAAAAAACAAAGAGAGTTGATAATATATTTATTTTAAAAAAATCAAAAAGCAAGAGACATATTAGAAATATTTATTTGAAAAAAAAATCCACATCACTTTCTTATTCTTATCTAAAACATTATCAAAATTGTTAAGCTTCTACTTTAGTCAAAATAATATATGTTGA